>CAKNYM010049873.1:1718-27460 GCA_932195095.1 Andricus curvator
ATTGTTTTTCTAAAAATTTCTGACATTTCGAGGCTTTTTGTACACAGCATTGCAGAGATTTTTGACATTGTCGATAGAATATCTTCAAACACTCGCGGCTTGCAACAGTTAAATGCGAAGAAATTTAAAACGAAATTTAAACATGTGGTCTTTCTTTGTCCCTTTAAAGAAAAGAAAATTAGTCTCGAATCATTCCTTAAAGGAACAGGACGTGTCTTCTCAAATCCCCAAAGAAATTAAATATAAAATTCTAAAATTTTGATCATTTTTCCCTTATATTTTGTATTTCATACAAGATTTTATAACCACGTATAGTTTTTCGATTTAATTATACCGCGTATCTCAAGTGTAATCTGAAAAGTGGACAGAAAATAGAAGAGCCCGAAATCCATTTTCAAAGATAACTTTTTCTTTTATACCAATTTATATTAATTTTTGCTGAAGCAAAATTCTTTCAAAAATTTTTATAGATAAAATTTAGAACATCAGACGTCATTTAATCATGGTGAGGGAGAGGGGGAGGGGTAAAATTTGAAAATACTGTAATGCTTTTTGAGAGCTTCGAGGGGTTAATTTAAAGAATTTTCGTCCGGTTTCAATAGTTTCAACGGAACTTTAAAAAAAATTGTTTTTCTACAAATTTCTGACATTTCGAGGCTTTTTGTACACAGTATTGCAGAGATTTTTGACATTATCGATAGAATATCTTCAAACACTCGCGGCTTGCAACAGTTAAATGCGAAGAAATTTAAAACGAAATTTAAACATGTGGTCTTCCTTTGTCCCTTTAAAGAAAAGAAAATTAGTCTCGAATCAGTCCTTAAAGGGACATGAAGTGTCTTCACAAACTCTCAAAGAAATTAAATATAAAATTCTAAACTTTGGAACATTTTTTCATTAAATTTTGTATTTCATACAAGATTTTATAACCGCGTATAGCTTTACAATTTAAATATACCGCGTGACTCAAGTGTAATCTGAAAAGTGGACAGAAAATAGAAGAGCCCGAAATCCATTTTCAAAGATAAGTTTTTCTCTTGTAACAATTTGGATTAATTTTTGCTGAAGTAAAATTTCAAAATTCAACAACACAGCTAATAAATAAATGGCCATGAATACCGGGAGAGTTGATGTTCATCCGTAGCTGAACGGAAACTGGAAAAGTCGAGACCCGTATCGTCAAAATCGAACTCTTATCATTCGTCTTATTTTGCAGCCTTAATTTATCTTTTACATTCTTTCTTTTTTTTTGTAAGTTCCTGCAAGCTTGTGACCTTGTCCTATATTTTCTGTGATTGTCCTATTATTATTTTTTATATACCTAAACAAGACTTGTTAGTGAATTAATGACGGACTGGCGTGGGGCAGCGAAGGAATCACGTGTGGTCAGGCTAAAGTCAATCAAACAGAATGCAAGACAATTTATCACTTTTACTATTAATAACTACTAAATACCTTGTCAATGTAATCCAAGATATGAGTCCCATTAGCACAGGAATCAGCACAGGACGATCAGAGCTATTACATTGTGAGCTCATACAATATATGTTTCTTTTCATGACTGTTCTGAATTTAAAATCCAAAATGTATCAAAAAAATAAAAATCGGGAATAAACTTGCGAAAAGTACATACCTTCAATTATGTTCAAAACACGTAGAGCATAGTATTTTAAAGCACTAATTGCGCATATGACTACAAAAATGCCCGCAATGCCATTTTCTAGGCCAAATAGAAAATTTAGTCTGCCGGGATGTAACAGAGCGCTCAATTCTTGCCAACAATAGCACACAACCCACCCGGAAGGGGGTGGAATAACAAGCGGAACTGAATAAGGGGGAAGATGTGGCCGAAATCACCTTTCCAGGTTTCACTACTTCCATTCGTTTGTTTTTATTTACAGTCAGTCAGGTCAGGTTGATGAAAAATTTTAAATAAAAAACTAAAATAATACTAGATTTATCAGAGGTGGAAATTAACGCTTGGGAATCCATGCGTACGCGCGTGCATGCATTCAGATGTATGAATGAGACTTTACTTTGTAGTCGCGGATTCATGCTGCGACATCGTGTTGCCTATGTATATTAAAGTATAAAGTCTGAGTCACATTTCAATTATTTTAACTAAACTCCCAACACAGCCACAAGTAAACGAATTAGCTATACAGCTCATAATAAGTCGAATGGCACACTCGCTGTCCTTTTCTCTCGGAAACGCGCGCGCTTTAGGAGAACGGGAATGAGGGACAGAGAATTTATCATCAGATGTCGAGTAGAGCAAGATAAAATGTTTGCAGGTAATCCATTTGAAGCTATTGGATTCATTAGAGGTTGGAAGAATAGAGTCTTTGTTAATTTAGATTGCAAACCTTAAACATGAGTTTTGCACTCTCCTCTGTATCCATGCCATCGGAGGCACACTTCAAAAGTGACCATAGCGTCTGTATGCACAGACGAAATAAGATAAGATCAGGAATTTGTAGAGTAGGAATGTTTGTTTTTAATGGAATATATTAGCAGAACAAGTATATTCTCTTTAAAAGAGGATAAGAGCAGATTGTAAGAAGCAAAGATTATGTGCAGTGGTCATAACTGTGTGGCGGAATTAGAATGAGTATATTAAACGGTATGGCTTCGATATTAAAATGTGTACTGAAAATGACACGATAATTTCATATTAATGACAAGGCAGAAGTGAAATCACGTAAAAGGGATTTGTACACATTACTTCTATCAAACTTCATTCTTTAGTAGGTAGACGGGCAAGAAAAAGTGTTAAGAGAACAAAAAAAAACTAATAATTAAGAAGTTTCAAAATCTTGAATAAGATATGTGTACTTACGACTTCAAGTTCTGATTGCAGTTGAAAGCCAACCGCTGATTCTAAATCTATCCATATATCCTCATGTAAATTGAACCTTTGAAAGTTCAATATCAGTTGCAATATGCAGTAAAGATTATTGGCAGCTTGAGCTTGTTTCTGGAAAAAAAATATTCTAATATTATTTTTATGAATAAAATAAACGACAAAGATTTTCAGAGAATTCCGCAGACATCCAAGTGTTCGTAGGAGAGCGCTGAGAATGTGAGATGAACGATTTCTTTACCTAAATTTAATTGAGATAAACGTGTCATTATTTTATGTAAAATAATATATTTATACAGTGAAACTATACATATATCCTAGATGGTAGATAGTAGGTAAATTTTATGCTGGAAGAAGAAATATAACACGTTCGCTAATAGCACTTATCAAATGGATTTTTCTCGAAAAGTGGTTTCTTGAAGTTGCACCTTAAAAATCTCCCCGCCTCCTCGTTTTTCATCCCGAACGGATTTTTGGTGCCTAAAAGGTTGCTAATTTATCTGACTCTATACCCCTATACGTAACTAAATACCGGCAAAGTGGGTCCTTCTCTAAAAGACCGTCACATGGCCTATAAATAATACTTGCTCTATTATTTTCTTCCATAGAAATATTTTAAACAGGCAAATCGGTACTTTTTCTGGTCAGGGCCAAGTACTTTTGCATGGGAATTTTTTACCTGGAGTAGTCCCAAAAAATTGTCAGCACCCTTGGAAATGAAAATATCAGATGGCTGGCTTTGGGCCAATTACACGAGTTTCACTGTAACGGATTTTAAATAATTACGTAAGTCCTAGCAATATTGAAATCAAGCATCCGGTCTCAGCTCAAAAATTATTTTCAGTTGTGGAAACGAAAATATTTTGTCAAATTGCTGCACACTTCTTTCATTGAAAAGACAAATGGGACAACTTGGAAATTGCTGTAGAATTTTCCTTGAGAAAATTATAATGAATTCCACATTAGAAAAGGCGACTTGTGGATGCAACAGTGTGTTAAAGTGATTTCAGGAGTCTTATTATAATATGTTTAAAGAACTGTGTCGCTTTATGTATTCCAATAATCACGAGAAAGATCGGCCCGTTTAACTTCATTTCCCCAGGCCAAGGGCCTTTACAAGGCCTATCACTAGATCCTATTCAGTGAGGAAAGTGAAACGATGACAGCCCTTTATGATTTCAGGTAAGGGTCTTGACCAATAAAAGCGCATGTCTTTTGTTCTCACAGTGGCCCCGCAAACTTTCGAGCGATTGTCTGACGCTGTTATTACCCCTGAAATAAGGTCACACGTTTTTGGTTACTTGGACGACGTAACGGTCGTCTCAGAGACATTTTCGACCTCTTGGCACCGGAAATTTATGAAGGATTACGCGAAGATCTGCGAGCTCGTTGCTCATCTCACCAAGAAAAAAGAGGATTATCCAAGGTGAGAAGCAAGGGAAGACATCTCAAACATTCAAGACGGCACTAATAATGTCACCGGTCCTGGCGTATTCAGACTTTAATATTTCATACTGCGGTGAGACAGACGCAAGTAGCTTCGGCTTGGGGATTGCATTAATTGAAATTATAAATGGAAGGGGCGATGTACCACGTGCCCGATGCCCTTTACGTATGTTCGAGGGATGAAGAGCCTTTGAAACTGGTGGTTCTGCGGCATCAGAAACCAGGCGTACTTCAGTCATCTTACGAAACTCTGGAGGCAGGTCATTTAGGGGCCAAAGAGATGTATACTTGTCCGTCGATTCAGTACTTCTAATCCGAAATGCTTGAAGATATCTCGACATTGGTATGTAAATGCCAGACTTTTCAACAAATTAAACCCGAAAAGGCCTAGCCCAGAGGGTCAATGACTCAATGAGTAGCTCAAGAACCGTGAAACTTGATGGCGGCGAACGTTATGGGTCCAGTTCTCTGCAACAAGCGCGGATTCGAATGCTTGGTAGTATTCCAAGCTTTCTTTTTACAGTGGATCGAATTGACACTATTAAAGGCTGCCAATTCGATGACGTTCATTGTTTCATTTCTCGTACTCGCTATAACCAGATGGGGGGCGAAGGGGAATGAATACCCATTTTCGCTAGGCTCCTTTTCCCTTCTTTGTTTATCACATACATCGGAGAGTCCATTTATGGGGATCCGACATTAACATCAAAGAGCTTGTTTATATGCACCTATTTATATCCATACTCAGGCAGGCCGAGGGTCGTTTAGATCCCCAGTGCACGTAATATTTCTCATAATGAAATCTGCCTCCATAAGATTTCAGTCAATTATTTTGTGATGGTCTTAAAATGCGACAAGTGTTCAGTAAAACCGCTTTTTGAGCTGCTGCCAGTACCCTACTAATTTCTACATGTTTGAAATGTTCAGTGCATCTTGTGTGCACATTGCCTATAGACGAAATCACAATAGGATGAATAGATGCATGTTTCACATTCCTCCAAATTGTCTTCACATCATGCCTTTGCTCGCTATACATATAGAGCTTGGCGTAATAGAGTGCCTGCCAGTTCCAGTTAACCGGGCAAGCAATGTCAATGCTGTAGACTATTCTTTCTCATGCATCACGATTTCGGTCAGATTTGACTAGGATATAATGAACCGTAATACGGGATTGCCCACCGAAGAGGGGCCTGGGATTGGGACAATGAGAATCAGGGCCAACACAATGAGAGAGTCCAAGTAAAATAATAGCATTTATTGCCACTTACAATAGTACGTAGTCTGATTGGCGATAGGGTGGACCGACGACTCCAGATGATGGCACACGTGAGGTACGAATTTTTAGCATAGGCCAAGGAGGGCAACCCAAGACTGACGACGGGAAGTTCCATCGCCCGTGACTTCGGGACCCGTCGGGAGGTTCCGCATCCTCTGGGATATATACCTGAAATTTCCGTAATGTCTTTGTCCAAGTCTGATGTAGTCTCAAAAAACATTCAAACAAAAGTTTGCAATTCTATTGTTCTCCTCTTGAGGTTTGCTTTGACAAATTTGATTTTAACAATTGTAAATCTAGTCAATAATTATGTTTTGGGTTCATAATGAGTAAATTTGTCTGTTTGAGTCTGAATTTGTAAAGTTTTTGCTAAATTAAAATTATTTGTTGTTGTCAAGAAGGTTATATAGTATGTCAATCAATTCGACTAATAACCTTTCCCGAAATTGATATCGTAGATCTTCACAATTGTCCCTAGTTTTGTGTTTGAAGTTCCTGCTCTCTCGTTGTTTTTTTCCCTTCTGATCCTCCTCCATGGTTATCTTCTTTCTGAAACAAATATGAAAGGAGAAAACGAAAAACTCTTCCGTGTAGTCAATTGTCGTAGAAATTTCTTGTTTGGAGTAAATTGTCCTATGAATCTGTTTTTGCTTGAGTTGAGTTGCTGTTTTTATTTAGTTATAAAAATTGTGAATCAAATTTAATCTGTGTAATTGAGTTTATTGACAAATAGTCAGAGTAAATTTGTTTCCGGTTATGAGATTTTGAGTTCTGCGTTCAATTTTTTGCACTTCCTCACTAATTTGCTATTATTTGTATTTACGTTTTCTAATTTAAAATTGTTGTTCCATTCTGCAATGCTTTTACTTTTAAGGTTTTTTAATTCGTATATAGTTAGAGAAACCTTTCTCTTAATAATAAATGGACCTTCATACTGGTCGTACAGTTTGCCTGCTTCATTTGATGGTTTATTTTCCCTTTTTAAAATCTATCTCCTATCTTAAAATTTACCGGTCTTCATTTTAAGTTATAGATACCTGTCTGTTTATCATTTGCCTGATCTAAATTTTTCTAAACTTCTTATTTTATTATTTGCCATTTTTCAGTCTGTTCGTCCATTTATTCACATTTTGAAATTCGATATCACTATTATTTTTCAAATTTCTTCGCAGATACTGAAGTCGTTCTAGTTCGCGACTTCAAAAAAGCTGGTATGAACTGAGTCGACGAGTCTTTACTACTGTTCATTGCGAACTGTGAATCTTGGATGTGTTCGTCCCAGGTTCAGTGGTCGTTATCTAAGCGTGTTTTAATGATCTGTTTAATTGTCATATTATAACGTTCCGTTTGATTTGTCTGAGGATAATATTCAGGCACTGCCGTGTGTCTCATTTCAAGTTTTTCAGTCAGTTCTCTTGAGGTTTTATTTACGAGTTTTGTGCCATTATCCGTACGGAGAATCCTAGGTGTTCCCAAACGCGACATGACACGTTTATGGAATTCTGACTCTATTGTTGTTGCGTTTGCTTCCTTAGTCGGGATTATTTCGACTCATTTTGTGCATAGATCTACAAAAACTAAAATATATTGATTTCTTCTCTTTTTGGATATGGGTAATGGGCCCATGATATCAGCTGCTACAATGGTCCAGGGCTATTCGACAATTCTCCTCCCCAATAATTCTATTTTACTTTGATTACTCGGTTTTACTCTTTGAAAAGTCTGGCATATTTTTTTATGTCCGTAATTACTTCCAAGCTATAACCTTCTAGATATGGTCTAAATTTTCGTATGGCCCAAACCACGGCTAGGCACTCTTTTTCTGAAGCCGAGTACCGAGATTCCACACCAATCAAGCCTCTGCTTGCGTACGCGATTACATAATTTCTGCTGTCCATTGTTTGAGTAAGTACGGCTCCTAACCCCGTATTTATCGCGTCGGTTTCAATTTCGAAGGGTTGCGTAAAGTCTAGTCATGTCAAAATTGGTGCTGATGTTGAAAGATCTACAATTTTTTGAAAGGCCTCATCCTGTTCTAATCCTCAGTCCCATGTCCTATCTTTTTTCAACAATATATTTAACGGTTCTATTATTTCGGCGAAGTGTGGAATAAATTTTTTGCACCAATTTGCCATCCCTATAATGCGCTCTAATTGTTTGATGTTTTTTTGGTTCGGGGAATTCTAAGATTGATTGGATTTTATCCTTGTCCACTTGAAGTCCTTTTTGGTTAACTTGAAACCCAAGATATTTAATTTCGGAGCAGTCAAATTCGCATTCGTCTGGGCTTATCGTAAGGTTTGCGTCATTAATTTTATCTAGTACAACGTTCAAATATTTTGAATGGTCTTCACAATTTTAAGTTACTATTACAATGTCATCTGAATAACAAAAAACGTTTGTCTTCAAATCTGGAGTAATAATTTTATCCCCTAGTCTCCGGAAAGTGGCTGGAGCATTGGTTAAACCAAATGGCATCCTTTTAAATTGATACATACCTTTTCCAGGGACTGTGAACGCTGTAATTGGTTTTGAATTTTCCTCTAACGGTATTTGTAAGTAGGCTAATTTTAAATCGATTTTTGAAATGAATTTGGCCGATCTTAAAGTGTCAAGAATTTTTCTCATCAGTGGGATTGGATAAAGGTCCTTTTTTTAAAGGTGCGGCCACACCGCACGTGTGATATGCAATGGCCTTTATTATTCATGGTACTCGTTTTTGGTACAACCTACCTATAATAATTAGAAATGCACCTTCACAATATCACTTTAAGAAACTCTTTTTCAATTACTTATTCAATACTTCAAATCCTACCTTAGAAATGACACATTGGTAACACCTACGTGCTTAATTCAAAGATCTATATTAGTGTGCGCATAAATGTATTTACTGTGACAGGGTGCAATTTTACATCTTTGTCACTTCAAAAAAATCTTTCACGTCAATGGAGTTTCGCGAGGAAAACTTATTAGAACCAAGAGCGAAGGTCACACCTCGACCCAAGGGCACTCATCGTCGAATTACAGTACTAAAATTAAAAAACACCATTTCTTAAATCATTCACAACTTCCAACCTTAATAAAAATAGTTTCATCCATGAACAACTTAGGTGATCATTTCAAGTTTAATTAAAAAAATTTCGTAGGACAACATGGAACCACAATTCAACAGAGTATCGCACGAGCAAACATGTTTTAATTAAAGTTGTTTCAGTTCGACCATTCTGCTCTATCTAAATTTAAATAATAATTATTTTTGAAAACCAAAGCTTTGCACAAGCGGTTCATTTTCACTTGTTGTATTAAAAAGTTGGGCTTCCTTTCACATCTTGATACTGTACTATGCAAAATTTAACTGCGAAACTTGACACTACAAAGTTTTTCTATATTTTGCGAGATGAATATTGAATGGCTCTATCAAAAGCAATTTTTTAGCAATATTCGAAGTCGTTATTTTGGGTCCTTCAGCATACTAAAAATAACCAGGAACAATCTCAAATTGACAGGTTATTTGATTAAAAATTGATTTAAATATACAATTCATATCTCACATTTTTCCATTTACCTCCCATAAAGTGTATTCATTACATTGCAAATAGTGACATTTTTGTAAGAAATTAAATCAATCAAATACTGCAAAATTTGAATTTGTTGAAACAATTTTTCCCCCTGTAAATCGTGAAAAAGTATTATTTTCTGGAATTAATTAGTCAATTAACGGATGTTGAGAGCAATATTTTTTGCTTGGATATTTAGCAATTTTTTTTTAAATTTTAATTTGTTTCAACAATTTTGATGTGTTTAAACAATTTTTTCTCTGTCAATCGTGAATAGTTATTCTTTTCTGCAATGAATGACACAGTTAACGAATTTGAAGAGTCATCTTTTTTTTCCCAAGATATTTTGCAATTATTTAAACAATTAATAATCTCTCACACTGTGTCGCCTTCTATTCAGCATTTCCTTATCTCACAATTCAGACCCCAATTGTCCAAACAATATTCATTAATTTGAACAATTTTTTCATTCTGCTATGGATAGCTATTTCTCAGATCGTATTCGTTAAAATGAATAATTTTTCCAACTGAATTTCAAGAAATGAATTTGAACACATTTAAGCCTATGAACATTGTTTAAAAATTTGCTGAATATCCAAAAAAAAAACATTACTCTCAATATCCGTTCATTGTGTCATTAATTTCAGAAAATAATAATATGTCACTATTTACAGGGGGAAAATTGTTTAAACAAATGCAAATTGTTTAAGTAATTACCAAATATATTTTAATAATATATTACTTATTCTTTATTCATAATGTGTCCCGTAAGGGTTTACATGACTTCCATTTCTTACAACAGTTCCTTCCACATGTTTCATAAAATCTCATCGTTACTATTTACAGTTATTTACACCTATTTATAGAAAATCTTATATCTATACCCTTATTCCTATTTTTTGACGATAGCGCAATTTGGGACGTATTAGCGAACGAGTGAGTGATCGAAAGCGAGAGTGCAAGCGAGAGAGAAAGAGAGAGAGAGAGCGATAACGCAAACGCATCTTAATTTACTTATGCTATTACATAACCATTACTTAAAAATCTTAACGCTTCTAATTTAAGCGACTTCCGTTTACTTTTTCTTTCACTTCTCTTGTGCCTCCATTTTGCCATTTTTTGCATCCATTCTTTCATTCTTTCCTATTCGCTCCCCTAGCACCCTCTAACTCCTTCATCCACTTTTCCTCCAAACCATCCTGCCCTAGAATCTTTACCACATTCTCTTGCCAGCTTCTTTTATCTTCCATTTCTCTCCTACATGCTTCCCACACATGCTCCCATGTTTCCTTTTTCCATTCACAGATTCTGCAATTCTTGTTCTCTTTCTTTTCCCAATACATAACTGCTCTTACCTCGCTTCCCAATCTGAATGTTGCTATTCTACTCCATCCCGGCATTCTCCAGTCTACCCCTAGCGTCCACCTTATATACCTTTCTTGAAACCTCTCAATCTCTTTCCTTTCTTTCGATCCCCATATCTCTGCTCCATAATCTAATACCGGCCATACCAGCGTCTCAAATAACCACATTCTCCTTCTCCAATTTTATTACTCCCCATATCTGTTTAATTATCCCTGCTGCTTTTTTGATCCTTTCTCTTATATGAGTTCTATGATCTCCATTTGCTTGCAAGGTATATCCGAAATACTTAAACTCTTTTACTTCTTCTAATTTTATTCCCTTCTTCATCCTCTGCCATCAACACTAACTCGTCTGCGTATGCCAGTGTATAAATCTATTCGTTACCTATCCTAACTCCTCTTCACCGTTTTCTCTTCATTTCTTTTTTTTTGATCACACAACTCAGTATACTCCTTCTTTTTTCTTCTAGATTCTTCTCCACTACTTGTCCCTTTTCTCCATTTTCTTAATTCCCTTTTCACTTCCTTCTTCTTCTGTTTACGAATCTCATCCCATCCACTTCTATCCCCTCCTTCACTAACTTCTTTTTTGCTTGTGCAATCTAATACTTCTTTTATTTCTCCTATCATTATTTCCATTTCCTCGTTTACATTTCCTCTCCTCATTTTGATATTCCTGACTTTTTCTTTAAACTTGTAACAGAATTGTTACCGTAACGCGGGACTCGGTACGACCCTGCACGAAAGGGTTGCCGGGCCGCACACGAGACGGAACGGAATCCCTCGAAGGGACCCGAAGTCCCGAGCAACAGGACATAGAAATCAAATACCTTGGTTTTAAAGTTAACGACAAAGGACTCCAAATAGATGACGAAAAAATCCAACCAATCATAGAATTCCCTAAACCTAAAAATATTAAACAATTACAGCGCATAATAGGGATGGCAAGTTGGTACAGAAAGTTCATCCCAAACTTTGCCGAAATAATAGAACCAATGAACAGGTTATTGAAAAAAGATAAAAAATGCGATTGGGGATTAGAACAAGATGAGGCTTTCCAAAAAATTTAAGACCTTTTAACTTCAGCACCTATATTAACCTGCCCAGATTTTACTCAACCCTTCCTACTCGAAACTGATGTGAGTAATACGGGGTTAGGAGCCGTACTTACACAAACAATCGACGGTGTAAATTACGTAATCGCTTACGCGAGTAGAAGCCTAAACGGTGCGGAATCGCGTTACTCGGCATCTGAAAAAGAATGCCTAGCGGTAGTTTGGGCCATACGAAAATTCAGGGCATATTTAGAAGGGTACAGCTTTAAAGTCATCACGGACCACTTAGCGTTAAAGTGGCTCCATAACTTAAAAAATCCCAATGGCCGATTAGCCAGATGGGCACTAGAATTACTAGAATATGACTACGAAGTCATATATCGTAAAGGTAGTTCAACTTTAGTCCCTGACTACCTCTACCAAAATCAGACAAGTTACAAAAAGACCCGAAGAACATGAAAAATGGCGAATCAGAGATTCGCAACTCTACTTTTACAGAACTGATTCACTCAAATCTACTCTATTACCAGACTCATACCCTTGAAAATTAGTCGTACCCCAAAGCTTGAGACGTCAAGTTTTACGGGAAAACCACGACGAAACCCAAGCTGGACATTTAGGCTCAGAGAAAACTTACGCGAAAATTTCCGAACATTACTTCTGGCCAGGGGTATATTCGGACGTGATCAATTACGTAAAAAACTGCCAGATCTGTCAAAGAGTAAAACCAAGTAATCAAAATAAGGTAGGATTAATGGGAAAAAGAGTATTAGAAGAACCATGGACCATGGTATCAGCCGATATCATGGGCCCGTTACCAAGATCGAAAAAGAGAAAAAATCAATACATTTTAGTGTTCGTAGACCTATTTACAAAATGTGTCGAAATAATCCCAATTAAAAAAGCAAACGGGATCACAATAGAGTCAGAATTCCACAAACGTGTCATTTCGCGCTGGGGAGCACCGCGGATTCTCCACACCGATAATGGCACAGAATTTGTCAACAAAACTTTAAAGGAATTAACGGAAAAATTCGGTATTAGACACACGAAAACGCCAAAATATTACCCACAAGCTAACCCGACAGAACGATACAATAGGACAATTAAAGAAATAATTAAAACCTATATAGAAAATGATCACTCCACATGGGGCGAACACATAGACGATCTGCAATTCGCAATTAATACTAGCAAAAATTCGTCAAAACAATTCACCCCGGCGTTTTTAAATTTAGGTCGTGAATTTTCACCAATTCAGTCGCTCAGAAAACATATAGAAAACGATAGCGAAATCGAGTTCCAAAGCTTGGACAAATGGACAGATAGATTAAGAAGATTACAAATCATAAAAGAGGAAGTCGAGAAAAATTTAGATAAGGCGAACGAAAGACAGGCTAGTAATTATAAATTGAGAAGAAGACCCTTAGAATATAAAATAGGCGACATGGTACTAAAGGCAGTAACAAAACTATCAAATAAGGCAGATAAAAAAGCAGGTAAGCTCTACGATGAATACGAAGGTCCTTTCATAATCAAAAAGAAAATTTCCCCAACGATTTACGAATTAAAAAACCTAAAGGGAAAAAGGATTGGAGAATGGAATATAAATGATTTTCAATTAGAAAATGTAAATACAGATAATGGCACATAGGCGTGGAAAATGTTAATGAGTTCAAGTCAGAATATTGAGACTTCAACAAAAGCAAAAATGGCATTGGATCAATAGCATGAACAACACAAATGAACTCAAAAAACTATAAACAACACTCTGAACACAACTACTGCAAAACGACTCTAACAAACAATTTGAAAGATAACATCATTTTGACTCCTAATACAAGACAGAAGTAACAGTCCTCTTTAAGAAGAAAGAAAAAGACGATAATATAATAAGAAATACAAAAAGAAATATAAACCTTAGAAAGGCAGTACAAACAGTGGAACGCAGAATTGAAAATTCTATAACAGGAAACAAATTGACTCTGACTTTTTGTTAATAAACTAAATTACATAGTTTTAATGGGATTTACAATTTTAATAATTAATAACTAAATAAAACAACAAGAATTGAACTCAAATAAAAACAGACTTAAAGGACAATCGACTCCAAAGACAAACAAAAAATAGACTCAAAGGACAATCGACTCTAAAAACAAGAAATTTCCACGACAATCGACTACACGGACGGATTTTTCGTTTTTCTTTCATATTTGTTCCAGAAAGAATATAACCATGAAGGAGGATCAGAAGCGAAAAAACAACGATAGAAGAGGAACCTAAAGCACAAAACTAGGGAAAATTGTGAAGAACTATAATATCCATTTCGCGAAGGATTAATACTTAAATTTATTTACATACCATGTAACCTTTTTGACAACGAAAAACAATTTAAAATGAGAAAAACTTAACAACCTCAGTCTCTAACAGACAAATTTACTCATACTAGTGAAACCGAAACATGATTATTGACTAGATTTAAACTTATTAAAGCAAACCTCAAGAGGAAAACAGCAGATTTGCAAACTTTTGTTTAAATGCCTTTTTTGAGACTATATCAGACTTGGACAAAACACATCACGGAAATTAAAGGTATACAGGGTGTTTTTTTTTTAACTTGAGACAACGAAATATCTCAAAAAATACGCATCCTACGGAAAAAATGTCTGGAATAAAAACTTTTTATTTTCGAGGGGGAAAAAAGATTTGCTAAAATTTACCCCACCCCCACCCCCACAGGAGGCAGGGGTGGGGGTAACTTTGTAATTTCAAATGTCAACCCCAATTTTTTATCACAGATTCAGATTCTTCTTTACGAAATACGTAAGTTTTATTCGAAAAACTTGTTTCGATTCGCGATAGATGGCGCTGCAATTGCGAAAAATTTAATTGTTGACACTACTTTTAGCTCTACCCAGGAATAACGACGCGGACGTAGTAGTTGTCTATTTCCTTCGGGGTGCTTAATTTCGGTGAGTCCCCTTGCCTCTCACCATCCATCGGGGTGCTTGAACTTTTGGCAACGGGACAGTAAAAGTGATAAAACTGTCGAAAACCATTCCCGAATGCAGTTGGTTGACGACAGTCGATTTTGGATGTAGACATTACATATCATCGAGTCTCCACTGTCTACAATCCTCGACGTCATTTTGGCCGAGCGATAACCGCGTCTGTCTGTGCTTAACGTTTATTCATTAGGAAGGTTGATTGTGTTCATTTGATTTGGGTGTGTTGGTTGCTTTCGTTTGGGTTATTGTTGTTGGTCACGGTCGTTTGAGTTGGTTTGGGTGTCGTTGTATTTCCTCATTACCTTACTTCATTACTTTTACAATGGAAATTCTATCTCAGCAACAGAAGATTGAAATGATTCTCATTTATGGAGAAAGTGGCAGGAATGTCAATGATGCTCTCACGCTTTATGCTCAACGCTTTCCAGAAAGTGTTCCTTCACGCGCTTCTTTTTACCGGGTTGTCCGAAACTTCATCACTGACGGAAGTGTACAACCGAAAAAAAGGAAGCGTCAAGTAACAGTTACTGGAGTTGATAATGAAATTGCAATTTTAACTGCAGTCACTCATGACCCTCATGTTAGTACTCGACAATTAAGCCGCGATTCCGGAATGTCTCTATCCAGTGTTTGGAAGGTATTAAAACGTAATAATTATCATCCGTATCATATTTCACTGCATCAAGAACTTCATGGCAATGATTTTCAGAACCGAGTGACATTTTGTCAATGGGCGGTTCAGCAGCTACAAGGAAACCTGAATTTCTATTTTCTAGTACTCTTCACAGACGAGTCGTCTTTTACAAACCATGGTAACATGAATCGGCACAACATGCATTATTGGAGTGTAGAAAATCCACATTGGTTGCGTGAAGTTGAGTATCAGCGTCCATGGTCCGTGAACGTTTGTTGTGGAATAATTGGAGATCAACTTATCGGTCCGTATTTTATTGATGGAAATTTGAATGGTGAAAAATATCGTAACTTTTTAGAAAATCAACTTCCAATATTGCTGGAAGACCTAAGCTTGAAAGTGCGACACTACTTTGTGGTTTCAACATGACGGTTGTCCAGCACATTATGCGGCAATCGCGAGGGAAGTACTCAATCACGAATTCAATGGACGATGGTTCGGTAGAGGAGGTCCAGTCAATTGGCCTGCCAGATTGCCAGATCTTACGGCGCCGGATTTCTATTTGTGGGGTTATCTAAAGAATCGCGTGTATCAAGAAGTGCCCACAACTCGTGAAAACATGATCGAGCGAATCAGGTCTGCTTGTGGACAAATATCAGCAGACACAATTCGCAGTTGTGTGGAATCTTTAAAAGCTCGGATTAACAAGTGCATCGAAGTGCGAGGACAGCATTTTGAGCACTTATTGTAAAATAATTAATCGAAATCAAGCATCCCTGTGGTGAGAGGCAAGGGGACTCACCGAAATCAAGCACCCCGATGGATGGTGAGAGGCAAGGGGACTCACCGAAATTAAGCACTCCGAAGGGAATAGACAACTACTACGTCCGCGTCGTTATTCCTGGGTTGAGCTAAAAGTAGTGTCAACAATTTCATTTTTCGCAATTGCAGTGCCATCTATCGCGAATCGAAACAAATTTTCCGAATAAAATTTACGTATTTCGTAAAGGAGAATCTGAATCTGTGATAAAAAATTGGGGTTGCCATTTGAAATTACAAATTTACCCCCACCCCTGCCTCCTGTGGGGGTGGGGTAAATTTTAGCAAATATTTTTTCCCCCTCGAAAATAAAAAGTTTTTATTCCAGACATTTTTTCCGTAGGATGCGTATTTTTTTTAGATATTTCGTTGTCTCAAGTTAAAAAACACCCTGTATACCCGAACCCCCGCGGGGGAGGTGGGCTGTAACAGAATTGTTACCATAACGCGGGACTCGGTACGACCCTGCACGAAAGGGTTGCCGGGCTCCACACGAGACGGAACGGAATCCCTCGAGGGGACCCGAAGTCCCGAGCAACAGGACAGCAGTTACGCAGTCTCAGCTCATTCGTTCGGTCGTTAAACGTTTCCAGCTAGTGCTAGTGTGTGCTCTCGCTTTCCCGCCCTGGAACCAATCCCGAAGGAAGCTCCTGACCTCTCAACGGTCCTTCTCCGGACCATCTCCGCATCCACGGAACTTCGCACCTCTTATCACTCTACGCCTTTACGCTCTTACGAGGGTGACCCGATCGCCAGTGCCTCGCCACGACCTGGCCATCTTCATCGCAGCTGCAAGTGACAATAAAGAGTTTTTACTTTTTTTATGAAAGATCTTTCAATGTGTTTCACCTTCTTCTCGGCTTTCCAATTTCCTAACTTACCTCCTCGGCATTACACCCGTAATAAACTGTTATTTACCTTTCATTGACCAATCCCTTCTTCCTGCTCTTTTTACTTTTGCTTCCTTTCTAGCCTTATTGTTATTACTTATTTCTCCCTCTACTGTCACTATTATGGGAAAGTGATCCGTATCTATATAATTCAGTACCTCTAGTTTCTTAATCCTCTCTCTTACCTCGTCGTCCACTACCACATAATCAATTATCGTTCCCCTCTTTCCTCCTGAACGCGTATATGCCCCTTCCCCATTTCCCTCTATATTTACGTTTAGGATAAACCATCCCATCTCCCCTAGGCTCTTTAACAACTTCTTTCCCTAATCATTCAGTATCTTGTCTTTCGATTTTCTTCATCATTTTCCTTTCTACCCATGTCAAATCATCCTCTATTCTATCCGAACTTTCATACAACACCCTCTTCCTTGTCATCACTTCCCTCTTATGTTCCCATTTCTTAGTTTCACCAGTACCATTCTCTCCCCTCTTTGCTCTTCACTTCCTACACTTCGCACTTCCTCTATCTCTACCTGAGCATCAATCCTTTTCGGTACTTCTTCCACTCCTTCCATCAGCTCCTTCCCCTCTAATCTTAGACTCTTTATTACTATGTTTCATTTTCTTTCTTCTCTCCCTTTCTTTTCTGTTCTTTGTTATATTTTTCTCAGCCTTTCCTTCTCCTTATTTCCACTCTCCCCACCTCTAAACTCACGGTCTGAGCTTTCTATTTTTTTTATTCTACATTTCAACTCATCTACCTCTTTATTAGACTCTTAATTCTTTTCTAGTCTTTGCTCCAACGTCTGCATCCTGTTCTCTAGCTTTTTCCTGACTTCTTCTCATTTCCTCATTTCTTTCCTAAGTTCGGCCATTTCCCGCCTAATTTCTTTTCTTATTTCCTCTACCCTTTCCTCCTGCTTTTCTTTATACATCCCCTTAACTTCTATCATGATTTCGCGCGTTTCTTTCAATCTTTCATTTTCCATCGGATCTTTACCCTCAGCTCTGTCTCTTTCTGTCTCCTTATTTTTCTCATCCTTCTCTACAAAACTATGTTTTTCGGGCGGCAGTATGAACATTTTTGGATTTTTCAAGCTTGATCCTATATCTTCCTTGCCTTCAGTGCTCCCCCTCTTCCCTCTCTTCCTTTTGATGAATGCCTCAATTGTACTGAAAACTTCCTGATCTAAATCCCTGCTTTCCTTGCTGGCACTCGCTCCGCTAGCCATGTCTCCAAATCAAACGATCCCGTCTTCTATCGTTCTCTGTCTCCATCTATCGTCGCGTCTACCTGCCTTGCCCTTCTCCTTCTCTACCCTGCCCTGCTACGACCAACCAGGTCCTCCCACCCTGTCACAAACCTCTAAACCACCTAACCTCAACTTCCGCACAAATCTGCCTGGATTTCCAAAAATATTCTCACCCCCCTTGTCAATCTTTAAATCTCTCAATCAATCCGTCACAAACGAACCCCCCTACACACATCCACAATCCACTCACCTCAAATTTCTTCACAATTATCAGAAAAACTCAGTATCGAAAATTCACGGCTACCACACACTTTCACGCGGGAAACGGAAGTCCAATATATTACTCTCAACATTCTTTCATTATGTCTTTAATTTCCGAAAATAATAACTTTTTACAATTTTAGGGAGAGAAAATTGTTTAAACATTTTCCATATTTTTTTAGACGAATAATATGAATAAAATAATAATAGCAGTAGTAAATAAATAAAATAAATAATATTTTAAATTAGTCTTTCATCTTTTCACCTCATAAATTTCTCGTTGGTCTGAAGCTTTTTTATCCTAACATAAAAATGTTGAAAATTGCTGGAAAATCGCTATTTTGAGGTTTGACATTTGCTTACGACTAGGTTGAAGCTGGTCTTCTTGGCAGTGCTAAATTCAAATTTTACAGTATTTTATTAATTTCATTTCTTACAAAAATGTCACTCATTGCAAGTGTAATGATTGAAATGTTTAAATAATGAGTTCTGTAATGAATACATTTTATTGGAGATAAACGGAAAAATGACAAGGCGGGTGCGGACTTCTAAATTTCTAATGTCTCTACAATCGAGTTTCTAAAAGCCCATGTGTAGGAAGCAAAGGTTAAAAAAAACCATAAGCAGCTCCTCGACAAGAAAATGCATGGAAACCTTCACGGAAATGTAGAAAATCATCTTCTGTCGTAAGAGTTAACCTTTGCTTTTCTTAGATCATCAAGACTTAAGTCACGTACAGTGGGTTTAATTTTTTATGCTAGTATGGTGTCATTTACACCTTAGTATACTCCAAAGAAGGTAGAGTCAATTGTCGAAAACGAGAAGTGCAAAATTTTCTTGACTACGACTTTCGGGCAGCAGTCTCAATTGCACGCTCGAGGCCTGACTTAGTTCTGCGGGGCTTCTAGAAATGAACTATATTCGTGATCGAATTCTCGGCTTCGGCCGACTCCAACATTACTACCAACGAGATGGAAAAGGAGGTTATAATATTGGACCTTGTGAACGGTGCTCTTGGAGGTCCGAAACTGTGACTGGTTCGTAACTTCAAAGCCATACAGCTCGGCTGTCGTTGTAGTTTTTTCGTGCCCTGTGGCCACGCATCTCACGCTCGTTAAAAGTGGCGATTAGTGTGATTTACCGCTGTCCCACTGGGATTCAGCGTATTTTCATAGATGGCAGTTGCTCCCAGTGAGATCCTACGGTGGTTGTTTAACCTGCTTTTTAAATATACATAAATCATTTTATTTTCTTATAGACAGGTAATGTATTTTTTTGCAAAATTCTTCAAATTTCCGAGAAATCTTTAGAAACACTACGAAATTCTCAAGCATATCTTGAAATTCTTTGGAAAATTTAAAAATAACTGCAAATCTTCAAAATCTTTTGCGAGTATTTTAATTTCTTTATATCCCATAAAATGGCTAAAATCTGTAAAAATCCCTTGAAATAACATTTATTTAATTTCCCAAAGTTCACCAGAAATTTGTGCATCGATTTGACAATTGAATTTAAAAATATGTATTGAACAAGAGTGAAGAAATAAACAATAATGCACATAATAGTACGGAGAAACTTTGATTGTTAAATTTGATATTATAATATTTATTTTTCTGCTCGGTGGGTTTCCTGTCACCACGACGTAGCGCGTCCTCAGGTTGCGGATAGAGGAACGGCCCGTGAGGCTGAACAGCCCCTAAGGTTAGCTGCGAATACAAGAATAAGCAGTCGCGGACAGCCGATAGGAGCCAGTCGTGGGTGTGGTGAATCTAGCACTGGTAAAAAATAGGTACACGACAACCATGGCTTGGGGGGACCCACCCATTCGCGTTCATACACAATGGGTGGGTTCTGGCAAGCCAAGGTGCAGCGTGTACCCACCTAGAAACTCTACCCGAACCAAAACTAAAAATCTTGTAAGGGAAAAATCCTGCTGCCCATTGGACACTGCAGCGATGACACTGCCCGCAAGGGATGTGTGGAATGATTCGCCTGCATAGGGCCAAAGGGGTATTGATGCCAGTAGGCGCGCTGCCTTGCAGGGGGACGTTAGGGTACGAGGATGAAACTGTAATGTGTCTGACGACAAGTTGACATGGTCCTTGTCAGAGTCGGAAAGCTCCCATACTTAGACCTAGGGAGGTATGGGGGTTATCACTCCTGGGACAGTGGACTCACCTACGATCGGAATAGGATCCTAACGTGCGGATTATCTTGAAACTACTTTGGCTAACTTGCAAAAACAAAAAATTACAGTTAAAGATCTAAGGGTGGGAACTCTAAACGCGCGTAGTCTAAAAACTGGCCGATTTAGCGAACTCATTGAGATAGCAATTGAATACAAAACTGACGTAATAGCACTTCAAGAAACCTGCTGGTCGGGTGATTTCGCGTCAATTTCTAGGGATAACTATACTTTGCACTGGGGAGGAGCTAAGGGGCAAAGACTGGGGACTGGTTTTCTTATTAATAAACGAGTTTCGCAAGCACTTATCGACATGCAATTCATTAACGACCGGTTATCATACATTGTACTAAAGGGTAATTTCAGCAAACACGTATTAATCAATGTGCACTGCCCCACCGAGGACAAAGACGAAGACACTAAAGATCTTTTTTATGAAACAATCGAGCAGGTTTTTGACAAGTTCCCAACGTTTGACGCAAAAATAGTATTGGGGGATTTCAACGCGAAAATTGGAAAAGAACCAATGTATAGGCCTACAATAGGATCAGAAAGTTTGCATGACGTCAGTAATGATAATGGAACCAGAGTAATAAACTTTGCAGCTTCAAAGAACCCCGTTGTCAAAAGCACATATTTCAAGCATAAAAATATACATAAGGCCACCTGGACATCACCAGATGGTAATACTCACAATCAGATTGATCACGTTCTAATAGACAGAAGACGTCATACAAACATTCTGGATATAAGATCGTATAGGGGAGCGGATTTAAATTCAGACCATTTTCTCGTGATAGTAAAACTAAGATCTAGGCTAGCGTTAAGTAAGAAAACAAGCCGCACAGAGCCAACAGTTCGTTTCAATATAGATAAGTTCAAAACAGCAACAGAAACATTAAATTACCAAGTTGAGATTTCTAATAGTTTCGACGCTCTCCAAGAACAGAGAGACGATAACAATAATCACGAGGAGGACCCGGAAACCCTGTGGAGCAATACGAAAAAGGCGACAAAGGCAGCCGCGAAACTTACGATAGGTTTTAAGAAAGTAACCAAAAGCAAACCATGGTTTGACGAAGAGTGCAAACTCTGGTTTGAGAAACGTCGGAAGGCCAGACTAAGTAGTTTACAAAATAAGTGCGATCAAACACATAAGAAATATCTCGAGATTAGCAAAAATACAAATAGGCTCTATAGATGCAAGAAAAGGGAGTGGGAAAAGAATAAAATACTAGCAATAGAAGCGCATAATAAACAAAATAACCCGCGTGAGATGTACAGGGGAATCAATTTTATAAAGAAATGCTTTCAAAGTAGAACGGAAGTAATGAGGGACGAAAATGGCAATCTAGTAGCCGATGCGACAGAGAGACTGAATTTATGGAAAGATTATTTCGATAAACTATTAAATGTACGCGAAGCCCCCGTTGAAGGTAATCTCGGCGAAATCCACACTGCTGATCTATTAATTAACGATCCTACTGATATAGAAATAGAAATGGCCATAAAGAAGTTGAAAAATAACAAAGCCGCGGGCATCGATGACCTACCGTCAGAACTGATAAAAAATGGAGGCCCTTGCCTCACAAGGCAAATTTGTAGATTGATACGCGCAGTTTGGAAAACAGAACGCATGCCGGAAGAATGGAATACCTCTATCATTATTCCCATCTTTAAAAAAGGCGATAAAACTAACTGTAACAACTATCGGGGAATTTCACTTGTGCCTTCGTGCTACAAGATCCTGTCTAATGTTATCCTAAGTAGACTAACTCCTTTTGCCGAGGAAATCATTGGAGATTACCAGTGTGGATTCCGCCGAAACCGATCTACAAGCGATCAAATGTTTACAATTAGACAACTGTTAGAAAAGAAATGGGAATTTAAAGAAGCAGTACATCAGCTATTTATCGATTTTAAAAAAGCTTACGACTCTATTATACGCGCGCGAATGTACTGGATCCTAGAGTTCTTGGGTGTGCCAAGAAAATTGGTTAGACTTATCGAAATTTGCTTAAGCGGCAGTAAGGGTAGAATACGCGTAAACGGTAGTTTATCTGAAGAGTTTTCGATCCGCGATGACCTGAAACAGGCCGATGCACTTTCGTGCGTCCTTTTTAACTTTGTTTTAGAATACGTGGTTAGGCAAGTGCAGGCGAATCCGACCGGTGCTACCCTCAATGGGGTAATACAAATTCTCGGATATGCGGATGATCTCGATGTACTAGGGGATGATAAAGAAACGGTAGCTAAAAATGCAGAAATCTTGATCGCAAAAGCCAAAGAGATTGGCTTGGAAGTTAGCGAATCGAAGACAAAATATATGACCGTCGTCAGGTCCGGACAAAGTAATCAAGACGGGGATCTAATGGCCGGAAATATGAAATTCGAAAGGGTTAACGAGTTTAAATACCTCGGGTCTATTATAACTAGCGAAAATAAGATTAAAACGGAAATCAATGCGCGGCTACACGCTGGCAATGGGTGCTATTATGCAGCAAACACGCTACTAAAATCGCGATCGCTATCTAGAAACATCAATGTAAGAATTTACAAAACGATAATAATGCCGGTCGTCATGTACGGGTGTGAAACGTGGGCGCTGACGAAAGGAGAAGAGAATAGGTTTAGAGTTTTCGAGAATAAAGTACTTAGAAAAATCTATGGTCCAAAAAGGGACGAAGAGACCGGCGAGTGGAGAAAACTGCATAATGATGAGCTGCACGCTCTCTACGGGTCAGCAAATATTAATAGAGTAATGAAAGCGCGTAAATTAAGATGGGCGGGGCATGCAGCAAGAATGGGCAATGAAAGAACAGTGGCGCAAGTTTTAAGAGGGAGACCGACTGGTAAGAGACCCCTAGGCAGACCGAGAAACAGATGGGAGAAAAATGTAAGGGATGATCTAAAAGAACTAGGACATGATTACTTAAACTGGATGGAGAATGCACAAGATAGAGATGTGTGGCGGTCTCGGGTAGATGAGGCAATGAACTTTCGAGTTCGAAATGCTAATCTATAATAATAATAATAATAATATTTATTTTTACAATGAGACAGGATCTACGATCTTGCGTCAGTATTTCGAGAATTAATATTTTGAATATTAAACTGTAAAGTCACTAAATTTATTGAAATATAATAATAATTGATGAAATGTCTGCAGAGACACGTCGTTCCCGCGTGAGTGGAACACCCTGATAGTATGTGTCCTAGGTACGCGGGATGTGTGTGGCACGGTCTGCACCTATCGTTGAGAAATTCTTGTCTTGAATCAGGCCACGGTATACTAAGGTGGAAATGACACCATCCTGGCATACGAAAATGGTACCCTTTGTGCCAGAATTAAGTCCGGATAATTTGACGAAAGCAAACGTTAGCTTCTTCAACAAGCACTGATCTTCTACATTTCGGTCAAAGTTTCCGTCCATTTTCTTGTCGATGAACTTTAAGTTCATCCGCGCCAAATGCAAGTCTTATAAAAAATAGTTAGAAAGAAAATTGCAGATAATTTTTCAGAGCTTCAATTCTTCTCTGAAACTTTTCTCACGTATCTGTCGTGAGTTGGCTTGATTCATAAAAATGCTCCCTTCATTTTAAACAAAATTAATATTCTGAAAACATTCAAAACCTAGGTTTATGAGATGATTACTTAAAATTATATTCCTTAAACGTTATTATACTATATATGCTGGATATAACGTTAGTTGTTTTATGAAATGCTAGAATAGTTAGACAGATTGTGTAACTGTCGATTATCACACAATCAGCCGGCAGTTAATGAATTATCAAGACATTACATGAAATGTCTAATTACACTCAGTGGCTACGACATACCTGTAGGTATACACCCTCAACTAAATTTGAATTAAAAAATTATTTTCGTGATTCGGAATAGCAAGGCCGGTTTGATCAGAACCTTTCAAAGTTTGGAAAATATCAAACTTTCAGTAAACTTCAACGAAAGCCAATTACCCGTATTGCCGTCCGAAGATGAAAAGTAGTAACTACATATTTGATCAAAAATGAGTTGCGAGGTTCCTTGTATTTCTAATATTGTTTACTATCGTTCTGGAAATAAATGGAGTCATTTTTTGCCGGTATTTTTTATAATTTTCCAAAAAAGATTAGCCGTATCTACACCAGACATAGATGGATTTCGCAACTGCATAAATGCGAATGCGCATGCGTACCTGTGTAGTAACGACGTCCTGAACAGCAGGTGACTGAGTTAGATACGATAACCTGAAATCAGCTGTCACGTATCTGCTAGACCGCTTCCTTTTGCCGAAAAGGAAAATTTAAGTAATTTTGATGATTTTACATGAGGATTTCAAGTCTTCATTACAATATGTATGTATGTATATTTGTTGTGCTGAATTATAGTTACAGAAGATATCTATCCTAGTTTCAAATCCGTGGTTTTTCTGAGTTCAACGCACGTGTTTGTAGGTAATATTGCGATCTCCATATTTTAGTTTGATTTTAAAAAAAGATAGCAAAAGTTCATTTCTGAATTTCTGAATTTATTTATGGAATATACATTCGAAAATCCTAAATAACTATTATGCAGAATCTTAAAAATGGCACCATTAAGATCTCAAGATATTTCTATCTTAATTTGAAATTTTATTACAATTATCATTTTAAGATCAAACTTTAAAATTGCATTATCAAGTTTGGAACAAGATTTTTCTATCTTGAATTTAAAACTTTGTTATAATTTTCATTTTGAAAACAAATATGAATAGCCTATTCAATTTAGAGAATTTACTTGAAAAATATCCGTTAACCATTAAATCGGTCTTGGTCTTTATTCTACGAATTTGCTGCCACGTAGTTTCCACTTTTCTCATTGGGACGGAAGCATAAAATCCCATACATTTAGTGCGGAAGTCTTTGTTTATGCAAAAGAAATCTTTATTTAATTCAAATAAACTTTGTTGGAATCAAATTAACTTTCTTCTATGTATTTATTATCTACTAAAGTTTATACCATTTTTTAAATTTCTACTACTTATTAAAGGGTTAATTATATTTTAGTCCGCCGTTCTGCATCAAAAAGTTTTGAATCGCCTTAGTCTTAGTCTTAGTTGTAATGTAGGCGGGGGGGGGGGGGGGGGGG
>CAKNYM010049873.1:27560-50885 GCA_932195095.1 Andricus curvator
TTATTCGCACACAGTCTGCTCAAATAAGGTCCTTTAGGCACAATTCACAATCAAAAACGCCCATCAGTCCATCAGACTGTAAATTGTTGACCATAATTTCAACTCCATGTAGTTAGTTAGTTGTAATAAGGGGGGGGGGCGTGAGGTCCCACCCCTGGCGCTTAAGCTATAAAGCCTATTGTGCCATACCCGTGTTTATTCTCAAGACGAATCCGGCCATCCTTCACTGAGTGTTTTTGGATCTCGGTGGGTTTTTCGTTGTTATGAACGTTCTGAGATTATACCTCTTAGGTGCCAAGCATACCTATCGCACAGTAAATGACGCCCTCCTTTGTTGATCAGGCAAGGTGATCCTCACCCACTCTGCCATGCGGTAGCCTCCCTAGCAGGCTAGGGTGTACGGAGCGATCCCTCTGAGGTCATCAGGTAGATGCACAGATTCAAAGCACTACCTGGTGTGTTATGTAAGTGTATGTGTGTGTGTTCATTACTCGAAATCGGCCAGCGACCATCGAGCGTGGTGCCCCCTGTAGGAGTCCCCAAACGCAAGAAGAACGCTGACTCATTTTCGAGTCTTCACAGAATCGGCTTCGACCCACAAGGCTAGTCTCCTCGACATGGAGCCGCACCTTGGTATGATACCAGCTTTTTCTGAGGGGACCTACAGTTTCAGGTGGGTTCCGAACCACCGAAGCCCCGGTAGAAGTACATAGAAAAATTTCCATTGGTACCCGGCTCAGGGATCGAACCCCAGACCTCCTGCATGGAAGTCCGACGCGCTATCGTCTTACAATTCGAACAAATGTAAACGATTGCAATTGCGCGCGCCTAAAAGTTTGCAGTTTGCTCTGAACTTTTCCCTCATTGATTCGCACTCAACAGCATTCAAATTAATGCGGATTCTCGCATTTAAAAGTTTTCAATTTGCTCTATACTTCCACTCCTTCATTCGCACTCAATAGCATTCAAGTGATTGCGAACTTTCGCATTAAAAAGTTTTCACTACACTCCAAAATTTCCTCTCTATCAATCGCATTCAGTAGCATTCACATCAAAGGGAACTTTCGCATTAACAAGGATTAACTTTTTTCGGGCTGCTTCGGGTTAAATAATACTTTATTGGGCGCGAAATATTTTATTGGACAGGATTCATTTACTTTATTTTTTGTTAGCTTTCAGTCGCATTCAACATGCATACGTTATTTACGATCCAGCTGAAAATTCCTGTACAGGAACCTCGGATGATCCTGCAAATATTCCTGTACACGAACCTGTACAGGTAATCTTGGCGGATCCTGTGCAGGAATTTAGCGAAGGAAGCTGAACATTATCCTGAAGAGGAACCTGTATGCAAGCCAACCTTTAAATGATCCTGTACATGTTCCTTTATAGAGTGAATTGAGAGGCAAATTCATGTACAGGAACTTGTACAGGATTCTATACATTATTCTGCATAGGAACTAACCCGCGAGGGTTCGCTAGCGGCTTGGCTATTTTGATAGTGAGTTAGATATTCAAGGGAATAAAAGGAGGGAAACATCATAGCTGTAAGCGACATGCGTTTTCGCGATGGCTTTATGTAAGGGACCTTATACAGGAACCATGTACAGTTTCTTTCGCTAAATTCCTGCACATGAACCGTCAAGGTTACCTGTACAAGTTCGCGTGCAGGTTCGTATACAGGAATATGCACAGGATCCTCTGAGGTTCCTGTACAGGAATTTTTAGCTGGGGAAGTATGGCATTCCAAAGTTTTAGACGCTCCTCCAATCCGATATGAACTCTAATGAATAAGTTTAATTTTAATTAAATTCCAGGGAAGTCAAATGACTTCTATTTGTTATAATGGTTTATTACGATTTCCAAAGATTTCAATGGATTCTAAGAAATTCCTATGAATTTCAAAAATGTCAAGAAATGTAAAAAAATGTAGTAAGATTTTCCAAGATTTCAAGAAATATTAAAGAATGTATGATTTGTGAAGAGGTTCAGAGTGGTGCTCCTTAGGTATCTACGCTTGTACCTATTTCACTTCATATTTATATCTCTGAACTTGGTAGCGAACTTCGACAATGCAATTATAACAAATATGCTGACGACTTTAAGCCATAATCATAAGACCTTCTTCGCCTCTATCACTTGAAACAATTGCAACCCTACCTCCTCTCTCTTGATCGATGGGCGTATCATCCTCTTTATGATATCTGTGAAATATTTAGACTATATTCTCAATCGCTCTCTTACTTTTAATGAACGAGTTGTGGATGTTTAGAGGAAAACCTTAGGAGTCCTCCAACAGCCTAAAAGGAATAAAAAATCACTTCCTACTCCAACTCGCATCATTCTGATTAAAATTCTTATCCTCCCTTTCTTTGACTATGGCTGTGTGATATATGATTATATTACTGTTGAGCTGAGTGTCAAGCCTGAGTGTACGCTTAATGCTTCAATTCGGTTCACCTAGGATATCTTCAAAACTGAACATATTACCCAATATAGAGAAAAAGCAGAACTTCTGAACGTCGCCAAAAGAAGACAATTTTTTATTGGCAACCTATTGGCAAGCCTATTCAGTAGAGTGGTCCAACAAAATAAGTGACTGTATGAATTGTCATGGGCGACAGGAAATTCGTATAGCCCGGGCAAAATAAAAATATGCCTATTTTTTGGATTCGCTTAGAGTTGTTTGTTCTCCGATATTTAAAAATGGATTTTGTCAACTTTTCATAAAAGACCTTCAAAAAGAAAATTATACCAAAATTGCAATATTTGCAGATTTGTCACACGCTTTGGTTAAGTTTATGTAGAGTGAATTTTTTACAGATTATACTTCAAACCTCGCAGAATAACTCTGGAAAAGAACAACGAAAATGGTCAAAGATTCACAATAAAAAAAGAGATTAAAAACTGAGAAAAACTGAAAATTTTACTTCAAGTTCGCCATTAGCTTCTAGCAGGTAAAATCTTTGTGGCGAATGCAATAAACCGCGCCGAGTCAAATGTTGTTGGTAACTCGGAATAAGTTTTAGGGTGTAGGTCTCTAGGCAGAAAAGCGTAGTAAGAACAGGAACAAAGAGCGAATTAGTATCGAGAAAGAAAGTCTTGACACTTGGGAAAAATAGCTCTATCTCAGTGAAAAAAATCGCACTGAGCTCGCTTTTTGCAAAGCTGATTCAAAACCTTTGTACGTGTTTAACGTCGTTTCTCGTATCTCGGTGAAAAATTTGTTGTTGTCGTAAGAGTAACAAATCTGGAGAAAATCCCTGCTGACAATGCCCAGGTTTGAAAGGTTAACTCTCAGCTGTTCCTAAAGTCGCAAAAATGTCCGGAAAAAATGGAAAAAACCTCAAGTGGATTACTTGTCTATTTGTAAATGGGGCCGAACTGTGGAAATTAAAAAAATAATAAAAATTGTGGTCACCAGAATTATTAATGCAAGAAAAAATGGCCTCCTGCTAGAATGCAGGTATCGAGACGAATCAAAGTTCAAAAGAAAGAGCTCATTACATTGATAAAGCTCGGACCAATAAATAGTGGATAAAAGTGTATATTTACTTGTAAATTTAGTTTGCATAATTTTGTCTTTAATGAGCTATGCTAAAGTCTCGTGAGGGAATAGTAGCACAAAAAAAGGATGACGGATGTCCATTACCAAGCCGCCCCCAATGTCCGCTTCTGTACGATTCCTTGCAGAGTATAGGTCTGAACTCACAGTACTGGTCTAGGACTAGACCTGGCTATATGGTGGTAATTTCCTTTTTGTTTGACAACTTTTCAGATGTCAGTTGGGAGCGACTTGGTAATGGACATCCGTCACCCTTTTTGTGTACTACTATTCCATCACGAGACTTTAGCATAGCTCATTAAAGTCCAAATTATGCGAACTCAATTTACAGTAAAATATACAATTTTATTCACTTTGTATTGGTCTGAGCTTTACCAGTGTACTGAGCTCTTTGTTTTAAACCTTCATTCGTCTCGATATCAGCATTCTAGCAGGAGACCATTTTTCCTTGCATTAATAATTCTGATGACCAACATTTTTATTATTTTTTTAACTTTCAAAGTTGGGCTCCATTCGGGAATAGACAAGTAATCCACTTGAATGTTTTCCATTTTTTCTGGACAGTTTTAAGACTTTAGGAACAGCTGAGAGTTGACCTTCCAAATCTGGGCATTGTCAGCAGTGATTTTCTCCAGATTTGTTGCTCTTACGACAACAAAAAATTTTCCACCGAGATACGAAAAACGTCGTTGAAGAGGTAGAAAGATTTTGAATCAGCTTTGCAAAAAGCGAACTCAGTGCGATTTCTTTCACTCAGACAGAGCTATTTTTCCCAAGTGTCAGGACTTCAACATTAATTTGACAGGAATCGTAAGAAACATTCTCGAGAGCTGAAAAATGCCTCTACAGCTAAACGAAAAATAGGCATATTTTTATTTTGGCTAGGCTATACGTATTTTTAGTCACACATGACAATTTGAAGAGTCGCTTATTTTCGATCACTCTACTATTCACTAATGAAGTTCTGCATTATCTCCTCAACCTCTTCCATTTTATTGATAAAGATCAAACTACACATTCCAAACTCCGTAAGAGAAAAACAGTACTAAAAATGCAGCCACACCGCACGTGTGACACGCAATGGCCTTTATTATTCATGGTACTCGTTTTTGGTACAACCTAGCTATAATAATTAGAAATGCACCTTCACAATATCACTTTAAGAAACTCCTTTTCAGTTACTTATTCAATACTTCAAATCCTACCTTAGAAATCACACATTGGTAACACTTATGTGCTTAATTCAAAGATATATATTAGTGTCCGCATAAATGTATTTACTGTGAGAGGGTAAAATTGTACATCCCTGTAACTTCGAAAAAATCTTTCATATCAATGGAGTTTCGCGAGGAAAACTTATTAGAACCAAGAGTGAAGATCACACCCCGACCCAAGATCACTTACCGTCGAATTACAGTACTAAAATTAAAAAACACCATTTCTTAAATCGTTCAGAACTTCCAACCTTAATAAAAATAGTTTTATCCATCAACAACTTACGTGATGATTTCAAGTTTAATTTCAAAACTTTCGTAGGACAACATAAAACCACAATTCAACAGAAAATCGCATGAGCAAACACGTTTCAATTAAAGTTGTCTCGCACTACCCGAGCCCTCGAGCGCCGTGGCCATATTATGCCGAAAAATGCCTATTTATTATAAATTTTTAATTAGATTTTAAAAATACTTAGATCTACGTAAAACTAATAAAATTTAAAACCTACACCTAGAAACTAGTAAGCTTTAATACTGTGAAAACGGAATTGAGCTAAGTCAATTAGAACGGCCGTTCGATTTCTCCTTATAACTAAATTTATAACAATAATATAATTAATAAAAATATTTACATATAATCCGAGCGGTCGTCCTAACTTATAATCTGAAACAAAATACTTATTTTCATAATATTTACTTAGTTATTAGTGAAAAACTAACGCCAAACTCCGGAAGAGTTTGATTGCTTAATTAACATTAAGTAGTCAGAGGTAAAGTGGAGGAGGGGGGGATAATAAAAGAACTTTTACCCCATACCTTAAAATGGTCATTTAAACTTAATTTCCATTTAATAAATCTAATGATCCTTTTTTCCAACACATCTCCCGACCCTTTCATGTCTTTCAAATTGAACTTTTATCATTTAAAATCTCTTTTTATTTAACATTTATTCTGGCTACGCGTCCGCCAGTTGAGATCCCTCTCACCGGGGTCAGTACGCTCGAGCGGGAAGGAAAGAGGAAGGAAAGTGACGGAGGGTAATTTAGTGGAAAGGGGACAGCGCGCTAGGAATGAAAGAGCGAGCCCGGCGTACGTGACTAGGCGAAAGGAATAGACCGGTTAACGGAGCGTAGCGATGACAGGAAAACGTGCTTAGGCACTTGCCGACAGGCTTACGGCAATTTCCCGGCCATTACCGCCGGCCTTAAAAGAGACAGGGGAGAGTTGGGGACAAAAGCGTGAATCAGATGGTCAGCAAACTCGTCGTTTCAAAACACCGTCAAATTGACACTTAGTCTTACAGGCCTTTCACTTTGATTTGCTTTCGAAAATTCAAGTGGAGCGCCGTACAGACGCGTGTCGATGTTACGGGGTTCTCAACTATGGCCTGTGGCCGATAACAAATTCCACCCCTTCTTGGATAGAGTTTGCTTTCCCTAATCTATACAAGGTGGCTCGCACCAGCCTTGTCTGTAAAAGTTCACGATCTGACTACGGCCTCTTCCGAGGGTTGTGTAGGCGCGCGTCCCTGTATGCGACAGGAACGCGTGGTCGTAAGCGGTAGCGCCTCCTGGCGCTACCAGTATCTTCTTCCTGCTGCCCGGATGGCCGGCGAGTGCCGCGTCGTGTTATTCCCATATTATGCGACTCTGAAGATTGGCTGGGACCCGTAATCTCCATTTGTTGTTCTCTGCGTCCAGCTGCCAGAAACCTCTCTCGGTTAGACGGTGCTTATTCAGGAAAGTTGCATCCTCCGGTGTGAGATCCTTGGCCCCCTGCAGATTGCGCCATCGGAGTGCATCCCTGGTTATCGCGGGATCCTCTTGCTGAGCTGTGATGACTTCGTCGAAAACGGGCGGGCGAGCCAGCGCGCTGAGAACGGGAACAGACGTTGAATTTTCCGTGCTGGCCAATGTGGGGGGTAACATGGCTGCCATGTCAGATTCGCCAGGTGATAACTCCTCTGGATTCGGGTAGCGGGATAAGGTGTCGGGCAACTCTTTTTCCTTACCCGGTACATGTTCGACTGTCCTGGGGAACCTGCTGAGGAATAAGTCCCACCGCGTCAATTTGTCTCGCGTGTCCTTTTCACGCTCGAGCCATGTTAGCGTCTTGCTATCCGTCCGCAAGGTAAAAGGCCTATCTTCGAGGAACGGACGGTAGCGCTTGATGGCCCAGACAATCGCGAGACATTCTTGTTCGTTACAATGATACCTTGCTTCTGTCGGTGAGAATTTGGCACTGGCAAAAGATATCACTCGGCGCTTTCCACTGGGTTCTTCCTGCATCAGCACTGTCCCCATACCGCGAGCGCTGGCGTCGGTTTGAAGGATAAACTCGGACAGCATGTCCGAGAGAGGGGCCAGGATGATTGAGGAGTTTGGGATATAGTCCTTAACCCAATTACAAATGCCTAGGAAGGAGCGCATTTCTTTTCTGGTACGAGGCGGGGCGGCGTACCGTATGGCCTCGATGTGCCCGGTTTGCGCCGAGTTTCCCTCGGTACTGACCATGTGACCGAGGTAAGGGAGATTTGTCTTGCCAAAACTACAATTGGCTGGTGCTACGGTGAGTCCATATATGGCTAAGCATTCAAAGACCAGGGCCAGGTGAAGGAGATGCTCCTTCCAATCGCGGGAGTATATGACAATGTCGTCCAGGTAGGCGATGGCGTGGCTGCCCCATTGTTCGGCCAATACCTGACGCATTAGATTTTGGAAGGTTCCTGGGGTATTTTTAAGCCCGAAAGGCATTACTCCGAACTGAAATTGTCCGCCCCGGGCGTTGAGAAGGCGGTATACTGGCGAGAACCTGGCGACATAGGCACCTGCCAGTATCCGCTTTTTAAATCCAGCGTTGAAAATATTTTCGCCGTGCACAGTTCTTTGCGTGTTTCATGTATCGTGGGCAGGCACTGGGGTGCGTCGACAGTCATCCCATTTAATCGCCGGTAATCGACGCAAAACCTGTAATCGCCGTCCTTTTTACCGGCGATTACGATGGCCGAGCTAAAGGGGGAGGTAGTCGGCTCGATGATCCCGTCGCGTAGCATTTCTCGAACCTGGATATCGATGTATTGGCGCTTCTCGTTGGAGTACCGACGAGGTGCCTCCCGGAACGAATAGCCGTCCTTTAATTGGATGCTGTGTTGCACGTTGGCTAGCGTTTGTTTCAGGCGTCCGCCGCCATGAAACAGTAATGCGTGCAATCGAGTGAGTTTCGCGAACTCGTCCTGGTATTCCGGAGGGAAATCGTTGTGTAGAGTGATTTCCTCCGTGGGGGGGGGGGGAGGAAGACTCGGGGGCGTGAGTGAGAGGGGTGAGATAACTCTCTGTCGGCCGCTCGTACCGACGAAAATACAGTCAGCCACGTGGTCGTGTATGACTTTATGGGCTTTCAACCAGAGTCGCCCGAGAATCATCTCCGCCCAGAGTTCTGAACTTACATAGAACTTGGCGGGATATGAAACGTCCTGTATAACGGGGCTTATTGTTACCGTTCCGTCGAGGGTTATTGTTGCTCCTACGGCGGCTAAAGGGCGGTAGGTACGGCAGCCTCGTCCGCCCGGTCCCGCCAGTTTCCTGGGACCGCGGCGTTCTGTCATTCCTGTATGATGGGACCGTCCTTGTGAAAATGCCGCCCCGGGCGGTAGTGGCACTGAGGCGGGGGACGGACATAGGGGGCGGCAGCCGTTTGATTTGTGTTTGAAGATGCGGTGGCTGCCGCACCCTTTCCCTGCGAGGCAGGGGCTGCTTTGCGTGGATTCTCCTCCGCTTCATCGTTCTCTGCTTGGACGGCTCTTTCTACGAGTTGCTCAAATGTTGTTATTGTGGCGGCTCTGAGCACTTTCTTCATGGAGGGTTTCAGTGCCTCCAATAGTAGTGCCACGATCTGCTCCTCCGGGGCCTGTGGCAGTAAGCGTAATGCCAGGAGGTACTTGCGTTGGAGGAACACCCCCACGGCTTCCTTATCTTCTTGCTTGACCGCGTACAACTTAATGTGGAGTTTGTTGAGTGCGGATACTCCGGCGTAATTATGGATGAGTAGATTTCGGAATTTCGACCATGGTAGCGCGAGGTTCTTGTAGAGCTCGAACTATTTCGAGGCATTGTCGATGAGTGATTTGGTCACCATGCGTGACCAAAGGGACGGTTCAATGGATGCGTCTATAAAATGCTGCTCGCATCTTTTCAAGAATTCTTCCGGATCTTCATGGTCTAATCCGGAGAATGTTGGCACCGGCACATCCGGGGTGCGTATTGCGCGCACCAATGCTCGCCAATCGGCGAGGGGTGCGCTGGGTAATGATGATGCGACGTTTGTGTCGCGCCGTGATGCCCTGGCTGCGTTGACAATTCCTGTTGGAGGGCTAGCGGCAGGAATTTGATGTCGCGGGCTGATGGGTAAAGGCCCGGAATCCGGGCGGCTGCTTGGTCCCGGTGTAGGCTCGTTCTGGATGACCGTTTCTTGAAAAATAACGCGTGGAGTGTTTTGTGTTGCCGCTGGGACGGACTTACTCCTTTCCTTGGCAGGAGTGGGGATGGCTGAGCGCTTCCGTATTGCCCCGGATGAGGCTGGCGTGGGTGTGGCAACTGCCCCAATATCCTGTGACTCCATTTCGTGTGCGAGTGTGTTGGATGCCACCCAGTTTTGTGGGTCGAACTCGGAAACCGAGTGGCTCCGAGTCGAAATCGTTCTCACAACCGGTCTGCCACGGCGTAGGGAGGTCGGAGAGCGGATCATTGATATTTGGTCGTGGTTCGTTTCAACCTCCGTTGAAATTTTCAAAATTTATTTATGCCCCACGTTTGGGCCGCCAAATTGTTATCTACCCCCGTTGTTGTTGTCTCATCGAATTAGATCGTGGGTGGGGGAGATAGACAGTGAGGAGTTGTGTGGGGGGGCGTATCAATGATACCGGATACCTGATATGGTAGGAGGGAATGACTACAAGAAACAAGGACGGGAATTTCTCTTGACAGTGAGAGGTAGGGAGGAAGGATGATGGGGGGGGGGGGAGAAGGAAGGAAATGTCGGTAACTGTCAGACCCCGTTTAGTTACGCGGGGGTGGACGGGGAGCGGGAGTGCGTTGAGATTGGGATGCTAACCATGCATCCAATCCTCTTATGCCCTGGGGCAAATTGTGCTGACTGGTGGGGGGGAGGTATACGCTCTTGATGTCCCCCTTTACGAGTTTCTTCCACGCAGTCAGGGCGTCCATATAGGGAGGCGGGGATGGAAGGAGGTAGATATGCGACGAGTGCGAGGAAGTTGGCAGTGCCCGAAGGCCTAGGTTTAGTGTGAGTTGTGGTGAGACGGCTCGAGCTTCCTCGGCGACACGATGGGATCGCGGAGCGGATGGGACTCGTGGCGGGAGGAGTGAGTTCGGCGAAGGTAGTGGAACACTCGGTGCGACTAATAAATCACGCGGACGCGGCGGTGTGTTAGGACAATCTATTGTCGGCGGTTCGGTATTCGGATTGCGTGTCGTTATATTCCTCGGCGGAAAAGCGTGCCGAAAATCGCGGGAGAAAGCCGGGAGACGTAAGGTTAACAGCGTCGTACGGTTTGTCGGTGGTCGACGGTTAAGCGGGTCACGAGTACCGGGACGACCGAATCTAATGTCGAGGAGGTGCCACCCGGTTCCTGGGAATAACGCGGGTGCCTCCGGGTCGTATGCGAGGGCGGTCGGCTGGGCGGCTTCGTCGTTGGCGCGTCGCTGTTCTTCGGCGAGTGGTCGCTCCTGTTCTTCTGCCTCGAGGCGCCGAGCCTCCGCGGCCTGACGTTCCTGCTGTTCGGCGAGGCGACGGGCCTCGTCGAACCTCCTGGCTCGTGCGGCGGCGATGCGCCGAGCTTCTTCCGCTAAGCGCCGTGCGCGTGCCTCCGGCCCTTCGTTGGCCCGACGGGCCTGACGAATGCGGGTCCGTAAATTCCCGCGAGTTCGTTTACCGACCCCTGTCATAAAAGGGTTCGGTTCGTTTCACGTTCACCGAGAGCTACGCCCCGGACGGGAAACAATGCACGTAAGATTTTCGCGTTACGTCGGTCACGCGGACCCGGTGAAATTTGTCGGACTCTAAATTTCTTCACGATAAGTAACGAGCACGAACAAGACAGGGCCACCGGAAGGGTAGCCTTCAAATAAAATTAAATCCGCACGGAATCACGTCAAGGGCCAACAGAAGGGTGGCCTTCAAATAAAACAAAAGATGATAACGCGCGCGAAACACAAGAGCAGCCGGAAGGGTGGCCTTCAAAACAAAATATGATAACGCGCGCTGAACACGACAAGGGCCACTGAAGAGTAGCCGTCACTGATAAACACCGACACGAAACACGCGAACGCGGTAAAGGGCCACTAAAGAGTAGCCTTCAAAATGAACACGAAATCACTCACGGAACGCGGCAAGGAATCGGGTAGTGAGGCAATGAACATCGAGTTCAAACTGCTAATCATTTTCTTTTTTTTCAATGGTCCCTTTTTCCAACACATCTCCCGACCCTTTCATGTCTTTCAAATTGAACCTTTATCATTTAAAATCTCTTCTTATTTAACATTTATTCTGGCTACGCGTCCGCCAGTTGAGATCCCTCTCACCGGGGTCAGTACGCTCGAGCGGGGAGGAAAGAGGAAAGAAAGAGACGGAGGGTAATTTAGTGGAAACGGGACTGCGCGCTAGGAATGAAAGAGAGAGCCCGGCGTACGTGACTTGGCGAAAGTAATCGACCGGTTAACGGAGCGTAGCGATGACAGGAAAACGTGCTTAGGCACTTGCCGACAGGCTTACGACAATTTCCCGACCATTACCGTCGGCCCTGAAAGAGACAGGGGAGAGTTGGGGACAAAAGCGTGAATCAGATGGTCAGCAAACTCGTCGTTTCAAAACACCGTAAAATCGACACTTACAGGCCTTTCACTTTGATTTTCTTTCGAAAATTCAAGTGGAGCGCCGTACAGACGCGTGTCGATGTTACGGGGTTCTCAACTATGGCCTGTGGCCGATAACAAACTCATTAGTTAAACATTGTAATCATTAAAGTTGCAAATAGTGACATTTTTGTAAAAAATTAAATCAATCAAATACTGCAAAATTTGAATTTGTTTCAACAATTTTTCCCCCTGTAAATCGTGAAAAAGTATTATTTTCTGGAATTAATTACTCAATTAACGAATGTTTAGAGCAATATTTTTTTCGTTGATATTTAGCAATTTTTTTAACAATTTTATTTTTTTTGAACAATTTTCATGTGTTTAAACAATTTTTTCTCTGTAAATCGTGAAAAGTTATTCTTTTCTGCAATTAATGACACAGTTAACGAATTTGAAGAGTCATTCTTTTTTCTCAAGATATTTTGCAATTATTTAAACAATTAATAATCTCTCACACTGTGTCGCCTTCTATTCAGCATTTCCTTATCTCACAATTCAGACCCCAATTGTTCACAAAAAAACATTACTCTCAATATCCGTTCATTGTGTCATTAATTTCAGAAAGTAATAATTTTTCACTATTCACAGGGGGGAAAATTGTTTAAACAAATGCAAATTTTTCAAGTAATTTCCAAATATATTTTAATAATATGTTACTTCTTCATTATTCATCATGTGTCCCGTCAGGGTTTACATGACTTCCATTTCTTACAACACTTCCTTCGACATGTTTCATAAAATCTCAAGCTTACTATTTACAGTTATTTACATCTATTTATAGAAAATCTTATATCTATACCCTTATTCATATTTTTTGACGATAGCGCAATTTGGGACGTGTTAGCGAACGAGTGAGTGATCGAAAGCGAGAGTGCAAGCGAGAGAGAGAGAGAGAGAGAGAGAGAGAGAGAGAGAGAGAGAGCGCGCGCGCGATAACGCAAACGCATCTTAATTTACTTATGCCATTACATAACCATTACTTACAAATCTTCACGCTTCTGATTTAAGCGACTTCCGTTTACTTTTTCTTTCACTTCTCTTGTACCTACATTTTGCCATTTTTTGCATCCATTCTTTCATTCTTTCCTATTCGTTCCCCTATCACCCTCTAACTCCTTCATCCACTCTTCCCCCAAACCATCCTCCCCTAGCATCTTTACCACATTCTCTTGCCAGCTTCCTTTATCTTCCATTTCTCTCCTACATCCTTCCCATACATTCTCCCATGTTTCCTTTTTCGTTCACAGATTCTGCACTTTCTGTTCTCTTTCTTTCCCCAATACATACTTGCTCTTACTTCGCTTTCCAATCTGCATCTTGCTATTCTGCTCCATCTTTTCTCTCCCCATCCTTTTTCTAAATACTTTGGTACTCCTTCCTTTTTTATTATCTTATACCATTGATTATATTCTGATTCCTCAATCATCCTCCATCTTTCTATCAATTGTCTTTCCCTCTCCCTTTTTTCAAGTCTTCATAGTTGACTCCAGTCTCGTCTTCTATATCTCTGGCCTTCAAGAACTCCCTCCTTTCTTCTTTCCATCTCGTTAATTCTATCGCCCTCCCTCTCCTTTCTTCTACCTCCATCCAACACTTTCTCGCCAACTCCCCTCCCTGTCTCACCCACGGCCTTGTCTCAAAATTCCATGTCCTCTTTCCCGCTCTAGTACTTAATTCATCCCCTTTCGCTTCTACTCTCACCATATATCCCGGCGTCTTCCACTCTACCCCTAGCGTCCACCTTATATACCTTTCTTGTAACCTCTCAATCTCTTTCCTTTCTTTCCATCCCCATATCTCTGCTCCATAATCTAATACCTGCCATACCAGCGTATCAAATAACCACATTCTCCTTCTCCAATTTTATTATTCCCCATATCTGTTTCATTAACCCTGCTGCTTTTTTTATCCTTTCTCTTATATGAGTTCTATGATCTCCATTTGCTTGCAAGGTATATCCGAAATACTTAAACTCTTTTACTTCTCCTAATTTTATTCCCTTCCATTTCCCCGTCTATTCTTCCTTTCTTCCCCCTCCTTTTGTAAACCTCATTATCATTGTCTTTTCCACATTTAAATTTAACTTTTTTCCATCTAAGTATTTATCTAATCCTGTAATTAGGCCCGCCATCCCTTCTTCATCCTCTGCCATCAACACTATATCGTCGGCGTATGCCAGTGTATAAATCTATTCGTTCCCTATCCTAACTCCTCCCCACCCTTTTCTCTTCATCTCTGCTTCCACGTCTGATAATAATATATTTAATAAAAATGGGCTCAGAGGACATCCTTGCCTTACTCCTCTCACCAACCAGAAACTATCTCCTACTTGCTCTCCTATCTTTACCTTGCTTTTTGTCTCTCTAAAAATTTCCGATACTCTCTTTATTATCCCTTTCGTATCCCCTTTTTCACCATAACTTTCTCTATCTCGCCTCGGTCTAATGAGTCAAGCGCCGCCTTTAATTCCACAAACATTGCTATTATTGTCCCTTTCTCCCTTTCAATGCTCTTATTTAGTAAATAGTTCAGAACATATATATTGTCCATCACCCCCAGCCCTTTTCTAAACCCTGTCTGATTCAGTGGCTCTATCTTTATCTCCACAACTTCTTTTTTTAACCTCTCCGATAAACAGGCACATATACTTTATACAGTGTTGGCAAGAGTATCACTCCTCTATAATCTTTAACCTCCTCCCCTTTGCCTTTCTTCACTATTGGTATCACTACTCCTTTTTTCTTTCCTAGCCTTCTCCGTTTCTTCTTCAAACCTTTTATTTTCCTCTTCTTTTTTTTTGATCACACAACTCAGTATACTCCTTCTTTTTTCTTCTAGATTCTTCTCCACAAATTGTCCCTTTGCTCCATTTTCTTAATTCCCTTTTCACTTCCTTCTTTTTCTGTTTACAATTCTCATCCTATCCACTTTTATCCCCTCCTTCACTAACGTCTTTTTTGCTTGTGCAATCTAATACTCCTTTTACTTCTCCTATCATTATTTCCATTTCCTCGTTTACATTTCGTCCCCTCATTTTGATATTCCTGACTTTTTCTTTAAACTGTTCTTCACCTTCCATTGACCAATCCCCTCTTCCTGCTCTTTTTACTTTTGCTTCCTTTCTAGCCTTATTTTTATTACTCATTTCTCCCTCTACTGTCACTATTATGGGAAAGTGATCCGAATCTATATAATTCCCTACCTCTAGTTTCTTAACCTTCTTTCTTACCTCGTCGTCAACTACCACATAATCAATTATCGTTCCCCTCTTTCCTCCTGAACGCGCATATTCCCCTTCTCCATTCCCCTCTATATTTGCGTTTAGGATAAACCATCCCATCTCCCCTAGGCTCTTTAGCAACTTCTTTCCCTCCCCATTGAGTATCTTGTCTTTGGATTTTCTTCCTTGCTCTCCATCCCATTCCCTTCCTCCTCTATCTCCTGTTCACGCATGCAAATCTCCTCCTATTATAAGCCTAATCTCTTGCTTATTTTCTTTCATCATTTCTCTCATCTCTTCTGATTTCTCCTGCATATCACCGTTCACATCTTCCACTATCTTCCACCTCTCTCCTCCCATATTTATCTCTTCTACTATCAATCCTTCTTGATGTTCTTTCAACTCTTTTTTATCCTTCTCTATTATACATTCGTTCCTTACTCCCATCACCATTTCTCTCATTGCTCTGCCTTTTTTATTCTTCCTCTTTGCATTTTGAACCTGCCATTTGTAACCTCTTGGTGATATTGTCGTTACTCTTTCCCATCCCTTTTCATCTAGCCACGTCTCCATCATTACTACTACATCTCATTGTATCAAATTTCTCATAAACTCCCTATCCTTTCTTTCTAAGCCTGCTGTATTCCAGTAACATATCCTCCAATCTTCCTTACTTTTGTTTCTCGTCTCTTTTCGTGTTCTAATATTTCTTATTTCTTTATCTCTTATTCCTTTCTCTCCTAGTTTCTTGACACCTAATTTTTTACTAACTCTTCCCTGTCCTCGTCCCAATTCCACCATATACCTTCTATCTGTATTCTCCCATACTTAACCCATGTTCTTCTTGCCTTTTTTTCTTTCCTTATTTTATACTGCATCTTCCTTTCTACCCATGTCAAATCATCCTCTATTCTCTCCGAACTTTCATACAACACCCTCTTCTTTGTCATCACTTCCCTCTTATGTTCCCATTTCTTAGTTTCACCAGTACCATTCTCTCCCCTCTTTGCTCTTCACTTCCTACACTTCGCACTTCCTCTATCTCTACCTGAGCATCAATTCTTTTCAGTACTTCTTCCACTCCTTCCATCAGCTCCTTCCCCTCTAATCTTAGACTCTTTATTACTATGTTTCATTTTCTTTTTTCTCTCTCTTTCTTTTCTGTTCTTTGTTCTATTTTTCTCAGCCTTTCCTTCTCCTTATTCCCACTCTCCCCACCTCTAAACTCACGGTTTGAGCTTTCTATTTTTTTTTATTCTACCTTCCAACTCATCTACCTCTTTATTAGACTCTTCATTCTTTTCTAGTCTTTGCTTCAACGTCTGCATCCTTTTCTCTAGCTTTTCCCTGACTTCTTTCCATTTTCTCATTTCTTTCCTAAGTTGGGCCATTTCTTGTCTAATTTCTTTCCTTATTTCCTCTACCCTTTCCTCCTGCTTTTCTTTATATATCCCCTTAACTTCTATTATGATTTCGCGCGTTTCTTTCAATCTTTCATTTTCCATCGGATCTTTACCCTCAGCTCTGTATTTTTCTGTCCCCTTATTTTTCTCATCCTTCTCTATACAACTATGCTTTTCTGGCGGCGGTATGAACATATTTGGATTTTTCAAGCTTGATCATATATCTTCCTTTTCGTCAGTGCTTCCCCTCTCCCCTCTCTTCCTTTTGACGAATGCCTCAATCGTACTGAAAACTTCCTGATCTAAATCCCTGCTTTCCTTGCTGGTACTCGCTCCGCTAGCCATGTATCCAATTCAAACGATCCCGCCTTCTATCGTTCTCTGTCTCCATCTATCGTCGCGTCTACCTGCCTTGCCCTTCTTCTTCTCTACCCTGCCCTGCTACGACCAACCTGGTCCTCCCACCCTGTCACAAACCTCAAACCCACCTAACCTCAACTTCCACACAAATCTGTCTTGATCTCCAAAAATATCCTCACCCCCTTGTCAACCTTTCAATCTTTCAATCTCTCAATCAATCCGTTACAAACGAACCCGCGGGAAACGGAAGTCTAATATATTACTCTCAACATTCTTTAATTATGTCGTTAATTTCCGAAAATAATAACTTTTTACAATTTTAGGGAGAAAAAATTGTTTAAACATTTTCCATATTTTTGAGACGAATAATATGAATAAAATAATAATAATAGTAGTAAATATATAAAATAAATAATATTTTAAATTAGGCTTTCATCTGTTTACCTCAAAAATTTCTCGTTGGTCTGAAGCTTTTTTATCCTAACATAAAAATGTTGAAAATTGCTTAAAAATCGCTATTTTGAGGTTTGAAATTTGCTTACGACTAGGTTGAAGCTGGTCTTCTTGGCAGAGCTAAATTCAAATTTTACTGTATTTTATTAATTTAATTTGTTACAAAAATGTCACTAATTGCAACTGTAATGATTGAAATAGTTAAATAATGAGTTATGTACTGAATACATTTTATTGGAGATAAAAGGAAAAATGTGAGATATGAATTGTATATTTAAGTCAGTTTTTAATCAAATGACCTATTAATTTCAGATTGATCCTGGTTGTTTTTAGTATCCTAAAAGACCCGAAATAACGACTTCGAATATTGCTAAGAAATTGTTTTTGACAGCAGCATTGAATATTCATCTCGAAAAATATAGAAAAACTTTAAAGTGTCAAGTTTTGAAGTTAAATTTTCCATAGTACAGTATCAACACGTAAAATGAAGCTCAACTTTTTGATACACAACAAGCAAAAATTAACCGCTTGTGCAAAGCTTTGGTTTTCGAACATAATCATTTACATTTAGATAATACATAATGGTGGAACTGAAACAACTTGAAATAAAAAGTGTTTGCTCATGCGAGTTTCTGTTGAGTTATGGTTCCATGTTGTCCTACGAAAGTTTTTAAATTAAACTTAAAATCCTCGCCTGAGTTGTTGAGAAATAAAACTATTTTTATTGAAGTTGGAAGTTGTGAAGGATTTAAGAAATGGTATTTTTTAAATTTTAGCACTGTAATTCGACAGTTTATTCAGAAATGTAGTAAAATTAAACAACTTATTTAGTAAGAAAACATTATTATTATATTTTTTCGTTATAATCAGAGGAAATTCTGTAAATCATATAAGATGTTTTGCAAAATCGATGAATGAATGTATCCTGTTATTTTCCTGTCAAATAAGCCGGGTTACTTGAATTTACAGGTAGGTATGAAATTGATGCGAACCTTAAACTCGGTACTATTCATTGTAAATGCGTGAGTTTCAAAAAACGCGCCAATCGCTCTCGCAACGTCGACGAGGCATTTTAATAAAGGATCTTTCTTACATCATCGAGGTCTTTTTATCTGGTCTGAAGTATTTCATATTATACCTCTCACTCTATTTATAATACTATTACTGGTTTAACATTGAGAAGTGTTTTTTATAATCGCAGGGGTATTGCAGTTTCTGTTTCCTCCACATCTGAAGTGGATAATTTGTCTCGTTGGGTTCACGTGCCGTCGCTGGAACTAAAACAGATGATACTTGGGGGGAAAATAGATTGATGAGCGTTGTTTCAGTTCAAGTCGTTTATGTGTATCTTATGTTGCGTTTTATTGAGTTTTACTTATTATTATTATGTGTTATATATTATCATAATCTTAAAATCCAACATTTGTTGGAATCTCGTGTGGAAACGGACTTGCTTGATTCCAGCCCAGCTCCCTTGCACTTTGTATTGAAGAGGAAGAAGGGGACTGCTAGTAATGATGCTCCTTCTCCATTAGGTTCGAGCTTGTCTACTGTCTTATTACCTAGAGAGAAAGAAGAGGCGAAGCGATCTGAGAGAGAATCATACGTCAACATCCAGGATCTATACGATCTTGTGTATGCTCATGTCCCACGTCATTTGTCTCATACCAATCCATTATGTACTCATTCGTAATTGCATGCTTCAATTTTCTCAAGTCCAGTGTTGATATTTTAAACTTCCTGAAAAATACGTAACTTTATTGCTGACTATTTTCTTATATCAAATCTTTCAATTGCAGTGACCTGGATACCGTTTATCGCTTTTGTCCTTGTGGGCAATACGTTCACAGCACCGCCCGTGAAATAGAATGCTGATGTGGGACTGTACTCTAGGATGGAAAAGGTGACTAATTCTGATTTTTCACTCATCTGTAAAGTGTTGATTGGAACTTTGATATCTAGAATTTTAATCGTGATTTCTTGAGTTAATTGTGTTCAGTATTTCAGTTCAAAAATCTGAAGTACTGTGAATGGATGAAGACTGAAAGGAGTAATCATTTGGCTTGACTTAGGACTTCGTTACTGATTTATTCCCTTTGACCCACTCTTCTATTCAGGATTGTGTCCTTTTATGTCAGTGTTCGTTCATGTGTTCAAATTAAAAATGAAAATGGATTCAATAGTTACGTCAGTTTAAATTTGATATAATTTATTTAGAATTCTATAAGATTAACATTAATTATGTAATGCAGTACTTTCGTTAAAATTCTTGCTACAGTAATTTGTTGGGTCTAAATTTTGATGACACAATTTGTTTACTTGAAAGCTTTATAACAAATTTATGAGCCCCCCACTCACATACGGCCCTGCGGGTCAGGATAAGTAGTGGGAAGAGGTCCTATGCCAGGGTCTCGTCCCCAAATTCTAACAACCGCCTAATCAGAATCTTGCTACCTGCAACCCCTTACAGTCCACTAACTCTCCGCGGAAGACAGTGCTATCCACTAACGCCATCGCGCCTCCAGGTTTCACCTGAGACCACCCTGATGGCCTTTTCATACCTCTGCTTGCCGGCAGTTGCAGGCAGACAGCCTGCCTGCCCATGCCCGCATGAGAAGCAGTTTCCGGCTATTCTTTGGCGGGATGTTTGAAAATTAAGTTTTGTAAATTAAAATTTCTTTCAATAAATTATTGAAAATCAAGTTTTGAAATGAAGTGTAGTGTGCAATTTTGAGCTAAAAAGCAATAATATATCAAACTATACTTCGATATTTTTGTGAAATAACGTGTATTGTGGTGAGGTTATGTCAGTGCATGCCGTTCAACGCAAACAACAAAGCGGTCTCTTCACGACGTACATATTTGTTATTATTACGTTTCAGAGTTTGCCGTTTTATCTCAAAATTGGAACAGTATAATATGGACCCTGTAAATATTGAGGTAAGAATTTAATTTTATTCTTCAGTTTTGGTAAATGATATTACTTGTGAAAGAATGATCCATATAAAATTGGACTAAAAGTATACACTATTCCAGATGCTTATTATGCTCGAAGGCATATTCAATATTGTAAATTAAATAAGAGTAAATAAAAATATTTATTTCTGGATTTCAAAAACCTAGACATTAATAAGGACGATAAAGATACATGTCAGGACGTGTCTGACGGAGACGATTACTTTTCGAACGAATCGTCTGGTGAGGAAGATGATTTGACTATGCAAATTATGTCTATAATGCTCTTGAGAGCATTTTTGAGATGCATTTTGAGGTTTGGCCTGGTGATATTATAAACTAAATATTTAATCTTTAGGTGCTCATGACAATCTTGTTAGGGAAATTGTGATTTTCGACCGTGCTATGTTCCAGAATTATACTCCGATGTCTGTTGAAAAGTATTACTAGGTTCAATAATATAATTCCATCGCAAAAATTAATGGTAACTGTGAGGTGAGCAATTATTATGAGGGTGGAAGAAATTTCATATATATAGTCCTATATACTAAGTACTCATATGATGAAAATTTAAACTAAAATTTTGCATTCTATTTCAGATATCTTATGCCGGGAGAGCCTTTTACTTCCCTGCACAACCAGTTTCGCATGGGAATATCAACAATCGAAAAATTTGTACCGGAAACATTGAGTTAATCATTTTGATGCAAAGTGGAGATTTCCTCATTGCTGGGATGCAATGGACGGAAAACAGGCTGTGATGCAGGTGACGAATTTTAAGTAATATTTTTCAAAGACCCTTATAACATTTGTAACACAGTAGTTACTGAAACAAACCTCACTCGTTATAATCCTGCACAAAAGGGTCGTCGAGCTATAACCGAGGGATACCGAACCCGACCGAAGGGCCCCGAGGCCTTAGGCGACTGGCGCCTCATCCTCAGCCTCTCGCTACGGGCTGGAGATTTTTTTCTGCGATGTAAGTGGCAATAAACCCAATCGTTGTATTAATTAACCTGGTATTCGTCATTGTGGTCGACCCTTTCTGTAAGCGCCCGCATCTTTTTTCTTCTCCTCGGAATTACCCCGTAATACATTACAATGTTTTTGGTAATACATTAAAAAAAGATTTTTTACAATATAAAAAATAAATTAAACAAATTTTAGAGCATAATTTGTTATCAAAAAGAATACATTTATTTATATGAATATATTATGTATATATTCTTGCAGACAAAGCGATGGTGGAGTCTACAGACACAGCAACTATTTTCAAAGGCTGACAAGCAGTTCATTCAATTTACCTCCATCGTCTCCATTATATGTAAGTGTTCCCGATATACCATATTTCTGTCTCGTGGATGCCGCTCTTCCTCTTGGAAAGCACACTACGCGTCCCTACCCTATTCCAAGATCAGGGTGCCTTTCAAAATTTCAAAATATTTTCAATTATAGGCTGAGTAGAGGTCGAAGAACTATTGCAAACACATTCGGGATTCGTTGAAGGATATTTTGGGTGGAAATTAATGTTCAATTGGAATTCGGAAAATTAATTGTACTAGGGTCGACATGCCTTCACAATTTTATATAAAAAAACAAGAAAAAACAGCAGAGGACGAGCGATACTATTGCCCACCTCATTACAGAGACAGACTTATTGATCTCGGTGAAATCGTTTTAGGTGAATGGCGGCGAGTGGGTGGTGCAAAAGTTTTTCGCCCTTTTCAAGAGAATGGGACGGAAAATCTGGCTGCTTTTTGCGCCAGAGAACATCTGAAAAATTATTTTCTGGGAATTGGCGGAGTTCCATGGCAAGACAAAATGGTAGAAGAAGGACGTACTTAAGTGAAACTATTGCGAAGAATAAGCTGTAAATATTTCTAACTGTCAAAATGTGAATAATTTCATATATAACTAGTAAATATATTTTTCTTTCGTTTTATGTCTGATAATCTAAGGGTCCAGTGCGATACTCGAAAGCTTAAATACTGTATCCTTTTTAGCTCAGCTTATTTTTTAATAAAACAGACTTCGTTTATTCTATACTACTGTACACATTACGGTACTCAGTGGGCACAAACGTTAAAGAACGTTATTAGAACGGCTCAAAAACTGACTTAGGACAGTTTTTAAAACGTTTAAATAACGTCCTTTGACTTGTACGTCCAAAGAACGTTTTTAGAATGTTCCAATTACGTTCTTAAATTTCGTGCCCACTGGGTAGCGAAGTTGAAAATACAAACTATGGATAAATATTTCAAATTAAATTTAGAACTCTTTATTTCCTCAGGTATCAAACTGTAAAATCACATATGAAGTAGGAAATAGCAATAACAATAATAGACTAAAAATTCTCGAAACTAAACATTCTAATCGCATTGCAATTAACATTATGTAACCATGAACACAATATAATTTACTTTTATACACTTATTTAGTTGTTACCTTTATATTAATTAACAGAACTAATGAGCATAATATAAGTATTCTTTATAAAAATGGCAGACGAAAGTTACTTATGAAGTATGTGTAACAATATACTAATGATAAATATAGCAAAATTGATAAATTACGTATCTTGAGATCTTCATATCATTCTTATTGTAGACATTCCCTCTACACTCACTGAAAAAAAAGATTAGTTAGGACAACTAATAAAATTGTTGGGACAACTATTTTAGTTAGTAAATAATGGTACTGCTATTTAGTTAGTAGTGAGAACTATTTTTGTTAGTTGGGGCACGAGTAGTTGCCGTTACTATTTAATTAGGTAGACTAACTATTTCAGTTTGTCAAAACGACTGTCTCTAGGTAGTTGAACTTACTAATATAGTTTGTCATATCTACTAATAAATTTGTAGGTATAACTATTTTCTTTTTGTCACAGGGATTAATTAAAATATCTGTCACTATACTATCGAGATCTGAATTAAAAAGATCACAGTGGGCACGCGGGCATCTTTTTTTTTGGGACATCTTAGGGACGCTGATGTCAGTTCAGCTGATAAGACGTTCTAAAAAAATATGTCCCTATGCCCACTGGGATCTTTCTAATTGCAGATGCACTTTGTAGGTTATGATTGCCAGTACAACCTAAAACTCGTTTGATTTTTCAATTTCTTATACATACATTCAAATGCTTCGATATAATCCCTGAAGCCTAAACTTTGCAGCACTTCTGATACTTCCATCAATAAATGATGAACGAGACATCAAGTGA
>CAKNYM010049873.1:73773-97728 GCA_932195095.1 Andricus curvator
TTAAAACCTAATGATCCAGGTATATCAAACCTAACTTCCTCGAGGAAGTCAGGTTTCAAATTAACATTTCCTACTCCCTGATTATTCCCTGATCTTCATGCCAGCCTTTGGTTAAAACTGAATGATCCAGGTTTTTCTACTCATCTCAGTTATGTTAATTACGGGAAACATCATTATCTAACTATCCCGTCAAACTGCTTTGAAAACTGAGTGATCCAGGTTTGATAAACCTATGTTCCTCGAGGAAGTTTGGTTTCAAATGAACATTGTCTACTACCTGATCATTACTTGACCGTCCCGTCGACCTGAAATTAAAACAAAGTGATCCAATTGTTGCAAACTTCTTTTGTTAGAGAAAGTTAGGCTTCAGTTGAACGTATGCTATTTCCTGAACATCTTTGGCTACCTTTTGGACCTGCAGGTAAGTTACGATCATTTTTTATACAGTCCGGACAATATTTAAATATGCTCGTTGGAATTAAAGTCAAGTGGTCTCGATGTTTCATATTGAATGAGAAAATTTTTAAATCAAGTAATGCAAAACGATAAATAAATACTAAACTTATATTTCAAAAACAGGCTAATCTTTTTTTCTTGTGTTTCCAATAATTGTGTATTGCTGTTTTGAATAATATTATTTCAAATTTGCAAACCCAAAAATGAAGACCAATTACGCTTTGGAAGTTTTAAACATTGTCTTTGACTTTTTTGACCGTCTTTTTTTTAATTAGATAATTTTAATCTGTCATGGCGATGTGTCTAATAAAAATAAATTGAAAATTATTAATTTTGAAAAGAAAAGTTTTAAGGCAATATGAAACGGTGTGGAAGGCCGCTGAGCAGCTCTGTTCATGAGTTTTTTCAGAATGATGAAGAGAAGGAGGAATCGACGTGTATTTCTGAAGGTTGCTCAGTAAAAATCACTGTAAGCAAAACTTTCTTCCTTTCTTCAGTCAGAAATATGTAGCACTTATTTATTTTTGTATACTAGAACATTGTGCGCGCTACGCTTTCACTAATTACCCTCTCTTTAGGAAAAAGTCGGTTCATTTTTGAACATTATTTTATAGATTTTACAGAAAATTTACAGAAAATCTTTCACAGAAAATTCCAGTAAATTCAATACGAATAGCACAATTTTTTTCATGCACATACTTATAATTCTTTCAAATTAGCAGATTATTTGTCTCATTAAAAAAATATATCTGGCCGCGTTTGGAACTGCCCGACACTGTACTTTTAACACTTTTTCAACATTTGAAAAAACTTCAAAAATACATTTTCAAGGTATTTCCGGATGAACTGTTCATCAAAGTAGAATTAAATACTATTTGAATTCGATTCTCCAATTTGACTCTCCAACAGTATGTTAAAAAAATTGAAAAGTTAGGTTAGAAATTATTTTTTTCTACTGAAAATTTAACTATTATATGTTTGGTTTAACATTTATCTTGTTTGATAGACATTTAATTTTCTTCATTAAAAATTTATCCGTTTGGTTCAAAATTTAACTATTTTGTTGAAAATTCATGTTTTGTGTAGAAAACTCAACTATTGGGTTAAAAATTATTATTTTTCGAGTGAAGATTAATTATTTTAGTTAAAAATTAATATATTTTCTCAGCAATTTAACTAATTTGTTGAAAATTCTTTTTTTTCAACTAATTTTATTTTTTATTTGAGAATGTAATTATTCCATCTTTGATTTAACGTTCATCTTCATTAGTTGAAAATTCAGTTATATATATATATATATATATATATATATATATATATATATATATCATTAAACCATTTCCCTTTCAGGGTAGGCGTGACACTACCCGATTCGGGTAGTGTTTCTAGGTTTTTCTTGTAGTTATAAATGACTACAAATGTGGGCTCACCACACCCACGATGAAATTCAGTTAATTGGTTAAAAATTAGTTTTTTTATTGAAAATTAATTTTTTAATTGAAAATTTAATTATTCCATTTCCTGTCAAAAATATATATTTGTTGATAGAAATTTCATCTTTTTGGTCGAAAATTCATCTGTTTGGTTGAAAATTTAACTATTTTGTTGGAAATGCATATATTTTGTTGTAAATGTATTTATTTTTGGTAGAAAATTCATCCTTTGGATTGAAAATTCAACTATTGGGTTAAAAATTTATTTTTTGGTTGAAGATTAATTATTTTAGTTAACAATTTATTTCTTTGCTTAAAATGTAACTATTTTGTTGGAAATTCATTTTGCTGTTGTTGAAAATGAATTTTTTCGACCAAAAATATAGCTATTTGATTTTTGTTAGAAAATTAATCTTTTTTAGTTGAAAATTCAATTATTTTCGTAGAAAATGTATGGTTTTGGGTTGTAAAATCACCTTTTCGTCAAAAATTGATCACTTTGGTTTGAAAGTTAATTATCTTAACTGAAAATGTAATTCTTATATTTTTTTGTTCAAAATTAATCTTTTTGACTATGTTTTGGTTTTCAAAAATAATGATTTTAATTCAAATAATGCAATAAAAATGTTAAAAAGTGGTAATTCTTTAGCTGCTGCAAAAATTAAACTTTTAATTAATATTTGACGATAAAGTTAGTTCTGCTCATGACAAATACAAATTTTATTTCTGCTGAAACTCAATTCTTAATTATGTGTGTGAATTTAGCAACACTCTTTTCTTAGATTTTTTCAAATTACGAAATCGCCACTGAGGAAAAGCGACAACAATGCTTTCGAGATTTTCGTGACACACCTATTTTTTAGAGAAGAATTTTTTGTCAGAGTGAATTTAAATACAGATAATAGAATATCCTGAAATATTTTTATTCACTTTTGATTGAAACCTCTTAGGGCAAACATGCTGGTAACTTGGCTAAACATTTGAGAAGTTCGCATGACAAGGAATATGTCAAGTACCTAGAGAGAAAAAAAGAGAGGGAAAACGAAAAGTCCGAAACAAGAAGTTTGAAGCGACCATTTCTGAAAGTGTTTTGTGATGCCGACAAAATTAGAAAAGGCCTTGTTAAATTGGTCACTATAAATGGCCGACCCTTTTTCAATGATGCAAGACGAAGGCTTGTGTGATTGTTTAGATCCTCTCCTAGATTCTCTTGGCGAAGAGAAATTCGTTGTGTCGCCTGAATCCATTGAAAATGAAACGAGTCTTGAAGCTGCAAATATTAGACAAGAAATTAAAGAGGAACTGAAAGAAGTAAGTAGTTATATTGAAAAATTAACAGAATGGAGTTATAGAAATTCATATAAGTTGTTTTGATATTATTTGAGATAAATTTTTTTCCTGGAATGAGAAGAATGTTATTAAAATTATGCCAGGAATAAATCATAATAATTAAAACTTTCAGGAGAGCTGATAAGTGTTAAATGCGATATCGCTTCAAGACATGGAAAACCGTTTCTAGCTGTGAATGTGCAATTCATTAAAAACGGGAAAATTCAACTCAGAACGCTAGCCGCTAAAGTCCTCGAGGAACGGTATACTTCCTATTATTTGCGAAACGTTATCCAAGATGTTTTACAAGAGTACAACATACTTGTAGATGACATATATACGTGTACAACTGACAACGGAGCCAATATTATTAACATGACAAAATTATTGCAAGAAGATCAAAAGAACATCTTCGCCGAGGAAGATATGGACATCAGCGATATGGAAGAAGAGCAAAATGCTGAAGAAGAAATCGTTGAAGAGTCGGACAAAGAAGATTATTCGGTAGAAGAGAATACCGGAGAGCATCCTGAAGAATGCCAGCATGAATTTATGAACCTTGAGGAAATCGTTGATGGCAAAGGTAGCATTTTAACCTGTGTGCGATGCGGTGCTCACACTTAGCAACTGTCAGTATGGGACGTCTTGAAAAAAAAAAATAATGAAGCAAACTCTGAATAAGGTAAATCTCATTAAAAAAAAAAATTTGTTTGTGACAAACGGAACTGAGAACATAAACTCCCCAATTTTTCTTGATTTTAACTCTCTCAAAAAGCATATGCCTGGCATGAATCTCCTTTTCTTGACTTACAAATAGCAAACAGAAGAAGAAAATTCTTCTACAAAACTTCCCTGAGTAAAACTTGCTTCGGGTCAAGAAAAATAAAATATATTGTATTAAAACATATAATATAATATAATAATGAATAAATAATATAAATCTAACTTTGGTCCACTCTCTATAAAAATGTAAGTAATTTCATATACACATTTTAAGAACGTATTGGAAATACAGATTTCTATATTACAGGAATCATAGCGCAAAAAAGGAGCTCAAAATGGGGAAATGGGGTAATTTTTTCACGAATAAAGGGAAGAATAGGATGAAGATTGAACATTTTTTTATATTTACAAAAGAAGAAACAATCTTTTTATATGTTATATTTTGAAATAATATTAAATGTTTTTTAATTCATTCTGCTACTAAAGAATTTATTTAAAAAATTAGATTGATTTAGATCGTTTAAAATCCATTCACGGCGATATAAAGAAATCCAAAAAAAAGTTGTTGAATGAATAATTTTCATATGTTTAAAATCGTTCTGATAATCAAGAATATTTTCCCTTTTAAAAATTCTACCATTATAATAATTAATGCATGATACTCATAAGTATAATTACATATTTCTTTCCAAGATTTGTTATTCCGTCCTTACTATAAATAATACTTTTAATATAAATTTGAACCTACACTCTTCAATGGTATTAAACTCAAATTAATTAATATAATTCAAATCTGAACACATAAAAATATTTAAAAATTTAAAAATATTCAGTTTGTATAGATTAAGCAAAAGAAATATTTTAGCTTTAAAGTTTTATTTAAATTCTAAATACTTAAGTTTAAAATCCAACAAATGAACGTTTTCAAATTTATTATTGGTAAGATTTAAAAATAAAATCTGAGACCGTTCAACACTTCCATACAGATTTGAAATTCTAGTTGCCAAATTTTTAACGTTTTCCTTTAAATTGTTCAAGCTTAACTTCGCAGGTTGCAGTTGATCAACGTGGAATATTCTATTTTTTAATCATTTAACTTTGTATATTGTCATTAAAAAGTAATATTTTCATTATAAAACCATATAATACTTCTTTTTAAAATTACTATACATTTTTTAACTGTTTAAATTTTCTATTGGATAGAAACTTCTGTCTCCGGTTTTGAAATTTTTAATATGTTTTAAAATGTATCAGCTTCAAGTTTTAATTATAAAAATTAATTCATAACATTTTAAATTCAAATGTATAAAAAAGAATAATAATTCATTATAATAAATAATTTTGCAAGTTGAAAGAAACTAAACTTTCACTACACGCGGTAGCATATTCTAGTTTTGAATGGAAAATTTTTGTACATGTAAAACAAACAGAGGTTCTTATAGTTTTTACGTACATTTATTAAATTCAGACAATTTGCCACGTAATTCAAATATCGCATTTTCGAATGTATCTTACACGTAAAGAGAAAAAGAACAGTTTTCCGAGAATAGGAAAAACAGGGGAATTTGAAATATAAGGGGGAACGCAGGGGAATAGGGGAAAAACTGTAATCCCTGATATTAAGGTCGGCACATCTGTAGCATTATTTTTTTCTTGACAGGCACGAAAAGCTGTAAAGGTGCTTCGTACTGAAACATTTAGTACGTCTGCGAAGCGATACAATGCCAGTAAGCCAGTATTGGACGTCCCTACACGATGGGGTACAACTGATGACATGCTTGAGTCGCTGAATGCTGCAAAGCAATTTTGCACAGATTTCAGCTCTACGCGTATATACCATTAAACCATTTCCCTTTCAGGGTAGGCGTGACACTACCCGATTCGGGTAGTGTTTCTAGGTTTTTCTTGTAGTTATAAATAACTACAAGTGTGGGCTCACCACACCCACGATGTGCCAACAGCACTCATGTCAGTATTCTTGAATGGTCACCCATCCAAGTACTAACCGCGTCCAACGCTGCTTAACTTCAGTGATCTGACGAGAACTGGGTTTTTCAGCGTGGTATGGCCGTTGGCGTAAAGAACTTAAAATCCCCGACGCAACTTGGAAGAGAATTGAAGATTGCCTGGCTGCATTAAAGCCTATCAAAATTGCAACTGTGCGTCTTCAGGCCGAACGACTCCATCCCGGAGATTTTTATGGTCTGTGACTTGAATGCAAATTGAGACTGGGCAAAGTTGACAGTCGCTTTGCTCGAGTTTTGCTTGCAACTATGAAAATCAGGGAAAAGATGCTGTTGGAAAACGATGCGCTGTTAGCTTCCATTTACTTGGACCCTCGGTACATTTCTTTCATATGTAGAAATGTAGACACTGAAACTAGGGCACGCAATATGTTAAAGCAATTATGGCTCCGACTAGAAAAGCGTAATCAGAATGCATTTAATCAAAACGCGTCCTCTGCGCATGAAACAGAAGATCAAGCAAAGCAGGTAAAGTACCTTATATATAGACAGGAAGGGACATTTTACGCAAAGCAACTTCATGTGATCAAAAATAATTTTTTTTTAAATACTCATATTAGAAGTTTTCTAAAATTTCTAAAAAGACAATTTGAAATTTAATTACAATAATTTACATTGCGTTTTATATAAACGAAATGTAAACTCCACCGTTTATAAAATATTAAGATTATCTTTTTTTAACGATTTTCAGATGGACCAAGGAGAAGATAGCAGTGAGGATATTCTGGAGGTAGAACTAGCAAAGTTCAACCAGCAGCGATTATTTCCTGAAAAAGATACAGTATCTGCAATAAACATTCAAGAACTGCTGCTAGATTTCAGAAAAATAGCTTCCCTAAAGAGAAAAAACAGTCTCTTATAATTCTGGGAAGCTGACAAATTGAAGAGACCACACTTGTACAGACTAGCAATTATAGTTCATGCAGTGCCTATGACCCAAGTCAGCGTCAAAAGACTTTTCTCGGGATTAAAGTTTATTTTTTCGGATCTCAGAGGAAACTTGGCTCCAGGACTGATCGATGATATATTACTTGTTCGCACAAACGGACTGTACAAAAAAAAAGAATAAAAATGAGAAAAGAAAAAAAGTATCAATAAGAGACAAGGAAAACAACAAGAATACCAATAACTAATTTAACAAACATTTGAAGTTTGCTCACAATATGTACATTACATTTTTAATATAGCCTTTGCTCGAATTAGAATGTTTCACTAATCACTATTTTCAATGATTATATTTTAAAAAATTAAATAAAATAATCCCAATTGTATATTTTACAAATCATTTCGACGCACACATAGAGTCCAAAACGTCTAGGTTTGAAACTCTGTTTTTAGACAATAATCATGGAATAGCAGAATAGCAACTGTTCATCAAAAGCCAAACTTCCTTAACCCTCCGTTAGACGCAACCGGCCTGACAGGCCACCTCAAGCTGTTTTCGCTCATCTCTCGTACTACAGAGCGCACAGAAGCTTGACCTTCTTAGTATTCGTTAATCAATATAAGCTTTTTCGAAAACCTTTGATAAGTTTTATGGCAGACTAGGTAAAATGTGACTGTGATCCTTCAAACATGCCAGGTTCCCTGCACCCGAGCGGACGAAGTCGCCAACAAATTAACAAAAAGAGAAGCTTTCATAATTGAAACTTGAAAATTTACTCTCAGGGGTTTTTGGGTTGCCAATAAGGAATTTGATGTCAATTCCACACCAAAAAATGGCCGTTGCAATATGGCGGACACTTTGTATGAACAGCTTTTTCGATTTCGATGACAATTGTCACACTGGAGTTCCATGAGTCGATGATAATATATTTGTCGTCATTTAAAAAAAAAAATAATGGCGGATACAATATGGCTGACAGTATTTTCGAAAACTTATCTCATTCCAACGAAAATCAGTATACGAAGCTTTTTTAAGTCACTAATAAAGTGTTATTTATTCCGTAGGGAAAATTCATAACAAGAGGTGTAATTCAAAAAACGCAAATTCGGTGATTCTGCCTTTCAATAGTAGCCATATTGGATCCACCATTTTGAATTTTGCAATTTCAAAATCAGAATCGTAATCAGCGACCCCAAAAACATTAAGATAACTTTCTATAACAATTATTTCTGATGTGCTTCTCGAATGAATACAGGTGGCCTGTCAGGCACATTGCGTCTAAACTAGGAAGTTTTAGGGTTGCGTCTAACGGAGGGTTAAGGAATTTTTGTTTGGAACATCTACAATGTTTAGTTTAAACCCCCCACCTGGATCATTCAGTTTTAACCGAAAGTTGACGTAACGATCAGGTAGTGATCAGGGAGTAGCAAATGTTCATTTGAAACCAACATTTCTCAAGAAAGATGTTGTTGACACACCTGGATCATTTAGTTTTAACCGAAGGTCGACGTGACGATCAGCAATGATCAAAGAGTAGCAAATTCTCATTTGAAATCTGAGTTCCTCGAGGAAGTTAGGTTTGACCCACCTGGATCATTCAGTTTTAACGGAAGGTCACCGTGACGATCAGGCAATGATCAGGGAGTAGCAAATGTTCATTTGAAACCAACATTTCTCGAGGAAGATGTTTTTGACCCACCTGGATCGTTCAGTTTTAACGGAAGGTCGACGTGACGATCAGGCAATGATCAGGGAGTAGCAAATGTTCATTTGAAAACTGAATTTCTCGAGGAAGTTAGGTTTGACCCACCTGGATCATTCAGTTTAAACCGAAGGTTGACGTGATGATCAGGGAGTACCAAATGTTAATTTGAAACTAATACACCTCGAGGAATTTGTGTATGACACACCTGGATTATTCAGTTTTAACAAATTTTGTTAACGCAACATTCACTCACTATGATGGGTTTTGTCTTCTATGCAAATTTTGCTGAAGTGCACATACAAGCGTACTTATACAAATATTCGTTCTCGATTTCCGTTATTTTGTCTTATATCATAACTATATTTCATTCATTTGTGATTTTATATTGTAGACCATAAACTTTGATTCCTCATTTTCGTTATGATGGAATTCATAAAGAGTCACAATGAATTTCGTTACGTTAAACGTGCTGTAACGAAACTTATTTCCAATATGGTTTCCATATATAAATAACGTAACGAAATAGAAACGAAAGTTTCGTTCCATTCGTAATGACGTAACGTAACGGAACGAAAGTTTCGGTCGGGTCCCTGATTTTTTCATTACTGGATCTCTTACCCACATATAGAAAATAATAAAAAGAATATAAGCTTCTTATTATATACATATTCTTGCTTTAAGGAATTTCCATCTAATTGACAAAATGAACGGTTGAATTTTAACACCGAAGTCGATTTCGTGAGACAAATATGGAACGAATTTTGTTGAAACTTAAACAATTTATTAACTGGCTTCTTTATTACACTCGCGAACAATATTCGTTGCACATTTTCCTCAATAAATTATTTAAATCACGAAATTTTTTAATTTACGGACGATCTGTCATTTACGATGTATTATGTTTTATCCCGTTGCTATGATATCTTCAAAAACAAATGAACACATATTTTATGCGATACTTCAGCCATACTCAAGTATTGATTAAGTATATCCTATACTTCAGCTATACTTAAGCATAGATGAAGTATATCATATACTTCATATATACTTTAGCTATACTTCATCTATACTTCATCCATACTTCAGCTATACTTTAGCTAGACTTTGGCTATACTATTTCAATATACTTGAAGTATGGGATCGTGTCATTTACCATACATGTTTTATACTTCTGAAAGTCAATGATTGATCAATCCCATACTTATAATTTTTACCCGGGTAGCGATAACACACACATTATCCTTATATCTACTATTTACATCGTGCAGTGTACTTATATACCACAGCTTCAGTTGAACGTTCAAATTTTTCTAACTACCGAGGCTTTCAATTTCAAAATAATTTCAAAATAATTCATTGTTCAATTTTGAATACTCGAACCAGTTCAAAGTTAGGAATCATTAGTTAATTTATATATTCACAGTTGATTAACTTTAAAGGGTTTCTATAAAAAAATTCAAATTATGGCGCTTTAAATTTTTAATTGTTTAGGTCTTTAAGACTGCATTATAACATTCTCGAGATTAACGTCTACTAAAAAGAATACCTTTTATGGTACCCAGCGTTTCAGGATATATGTGGCCTCATTTCAGGCTTCTTACTGCTGCTTAGGTGAATCTGGATAGAAGAACTCATGTAAGATGTTACAGAAATCATAATAAGATCATATAATCATAACAAAATTACTTACTTAGCTATTACCTCCCGTAACCTAACCCACGGAAGCGAACGTTACATTTGCGGTTAAATCTTGAGCTTGTTTGCATTCACTGACACTGACAGGTGAATAAAAGGAACTAACATCATTCACAGGAATAACATTGATTTCGAAGAAGTTACTATGAAAAGGAATCCATTTTGATAGAGTATAACCTGAAAAATGAGGAACTAAACGGTATTGGATTTCTTAAATTATACTCCATGTCGGTGTCATTCAAAAGGTATTGACAAAAATATTGTTGTGCCTAGGTACGAAGAGGGATTAAACCTAAGAGATAACTTCTACAGGTATTGGGATTCCAAACGCGAGGATAAAAACGGTATCGAAAAGGATTCAATAATTGTCACGTCACCAATGAACAGGAATTTTTCTAAAACATATATATCTAAATACGTTATATGAACGCTTCAAACGAGCTTGAGAGAGAGGGAGAGGGATAGACATGTATGAATTAAGAAAACTGAACAATGGATATCGTTGACACTGCGCGCACGTATGCAAACAAAAGAGAAGAAAGAAGTACGTCGAGTGCGAACCTCTTCATTATTATGCCTTCCTTATACCACCAAAAGTCCTCGGGCCACTAAATGTTGATTAACAGTACTAATTGTTAATAAACCCAAACAGACGTTTAGATCAAATTCACAACTTACCATAACTACCTATATGTCAAAATTCAAAATCATCCAAGAAAAATCAAAATTATAATACAAAATTAAAATTAAAACTAAAAAATTTTAATTATTATATATATAGTAGCTGAAAGTTTGTCATAAAGACAACCGCCGGATTTCGCTGGGAGCGGGCGCTAATCTGAAAAATTGCACCCGCTCCCAGCGAAATCGCGGTAAAATTTCAGCTGTAACCTCGTCTCACGACCGTGAAATAGGTGGTTACAGTCTGCGACGATTTCAAAACGACAATCCGGCAAAAGTCTCCTGCAACCTGAGGACACGGAGCGATCCAAGGACGACCGCATTCTGCATTTTCCCCGGAAGTGTCTCAGCATTTTGTTGACACACAGGGATGCTTTTCAGGCTATTAACCAGTGAAACCCTGGCACCTCCAAGAGCGCCGATGATTGAGACGATTAGCTTAACAGAATATTCCGGGTATAACCGTCGCAACTCCCTTATAAGATCTTTATACTTCTCTTTCTTTTCTTTCTCCTTGGCTATGACGTTTTTGTCAGCTGGTGCCGAAAATTCGATAACGAACATGGTTCGTTTCTCGAAGTCGAGGAGACTTTGTCAGGCCTCGAGTGCGCAACAGAAACAATCGTCGAGAATATGAAGTTCCAGTATATATGGCACTTCTCATTTTCGACAATTGACTCTATTTCCCTAGGAGCGTTTAGCGGAGCGGTATTTGGGCTAATGCCGTAACAGTGACAGAGATGGTAATAAAGCACTCCTAGTGTCGCATTGTGCCTTTGGACGTAGGTCGTTCCCGCATGAGTTGGACAACTAGATAGTACGTGTCCTAGATGCTCGGGCTGTGCTTGACACGCTCTGCAGCTATCATCGGGAATATCTTGGCTCAAAATGTGGCGACGGTATGCTAGAGTGGAAATGACACCGTCTTGACATGCCAAAATGAAACCCTCCGTGCCCGACTTCAATCCGGGTGATTTAAGGAAAGCATACGTTAGCTCACACGACATCGACTGATCTTCCACATTTCTGTGGAAGATGCCGTGCATCCTCTTGTCGAGGAGCTGTTCGCAGAAGCTTTCCTCCTGTATTTTCTTAATCCGGGCCTTCAGGAGTGAGTATTCAAGATGGATAAGATTTGATGCATTTTACTCACCCCTGATATCGAATTCAAGGCCGAGTGTTTCAGCAGCCTCCTCCGCTGCTTTGTACACAAACGCCTCTTTGCCCAATTCTTCGTGTTTCCTGACCATTTTAAGAAGAGGGACTTGTCCATTCGCGACTATATGTGCTGTACCCAAAATAATCCTGTTGTGAAGACATTCAAGATTCAGTATTCCGCGACCACCTAGGCGGCGTGAGATGTAAATTCGCGGAACAGAAGACTTAAGGTGTATGCTTTTGTTAATGTGCAAAACCTTTCGCGTCCCGATATCAAGGGATCTGAGCTCGTCCTTCGTCCATGGAACAACTCCAAAAGAATAGAGTACTACCGGGACGGCAAGCATGTTCGTTGCAGATACCTTGTTCCTCGTCGACAGTTTGGAAGACCAAATCTGCCGGATGAGACGTTTGTATCTGCTTCGGAAAGTATCCTGTATAAATGTCACGTCCTGAATGCGGCTCTGTGGCACGCCCAGGTATTTATAGGTCTCTCCAGCGCTAAGGTGTCGTATAGCGCTTCCGTCGACGAGCTCAGGGTCTTCGGAGATGTCATTAAGTTTTCCTTTCTTCAAATTAACGTTGGCGCATTTCTGTAACCCGAACTCCATTCCTATCTCTTGAGTGTACTCTTTGACAATGTCTAGAGCTAGATGTAGTTTCTCTTGATTTCTAGCATAGATCTTGAGGTCACCCATGTAAAATACATGAGTGACCTCATGCTTTCGATCTCAAGCTTCCGATCTGGTTTCCCAAAGCGGCATTATTCTCTCTATGCACTTCACGATGTGTGGATGAACCTTTAACCTTTCCAACAGACAGATGATAAGTCTATGGGAGGTTGAATCGAAAGCTTTCCGGTAATCAATCCAGGCCGTCGATAGGAATCGCTGATAGGATGCTGCGTCTTTACAAACACATCTATCGATGAGCAGGTTCTCCCCACATCCTTCTACGCCTTTCTTTGAGCCACGTTGTTCATATATCTCTCGCCACACAGGTCCAATTGTCCAAACAACCCTATCATTTAGGATAGCTGTAAAGATCTTATACAGTGTGTTCAGAGAAGTTATTGGCCTGTAATTCTTAGGGTCAGCTAAGTTGCCCGTCTTCGGCAGGAGCATGTACGCCCTTCCACCAACCACTCCGGAATAGGCTCTTCCGACTTTGGATATGAGGTGAAAATTCGGGCCAGATGCTGGTGGGTTGAAGGAAACTTCTTCCACCAGAAGGTCTTGATATCATCTGTACCCGGAGCGGAATAGTTTTTCATGCCTCTCAATACGTTTTTCACCTCCTCGGTAGTGATAGGTGGGCATTCCTCCTCAGCTGTTATGTTATGAGTCGAGATGGGTCAGACAAAAACTGTTGATTTTCTCTGACCCACCTCTCTCTCCGCTCTAGACTTCTCCTAGCGTTTGATAGTACTCGTATTCTGTCAACAATATGCTGCCTGATGGTCAGTAGCTTTGACTTTTTGAGTGTGTGATGACGGATCCGCAGTTCGCGCGCGAACTGTCGAACCTTAGCAGTGAAAGTCCTGCCAAATGTTATGTAGTCAATCACACACTGAATGCGGGACGCGTACTGTCTTGCTACTGATACTACAAGATACTGTCTTGTAGCTGAACAAAGACTGCTTTATTCACGTTCCAGGTCGTTCATTGGAAAGGCGGCTACGCCTTAAGCTTGGTTTACGTCCCTGACATCTCCCTTCGTTTTATAAGAATAAAATATAATATAAATATAATAATACATCTTATAAATTAAGCCTATCAGGAGGTTTCACAGTTCTTCCTGACGCAGTTACTGGTGCTCATTCACTAGTTCAACTTCTGTGCCAGACAAATTATTTTTATCGGAATAAGGTAACTCACTTGATGCATCATCAAATTATTCTGATTCTGAATCACTTAATAAATAACGTTCGCTATTTATCTCTAAATCAGGATTTTCGTTTTCGTTAAAATTATTTTGTTCAATATGGTCGCTGTTGCTTATTTCAAAAAAATATTTTACAGATTCACAATAGTTTTTGCTCGTATTCATGCTATCTGCACATACCATAGCAGGTTTTACCCTTCTTCAGTGAGCGGCCTAATAAATCTACGATTTCTCATCAATATTGAGCCATTATCTAGCTTAACCTCATAAACTCTGTTTGATAGTTTCGCTATGACAATACCTGGTATCCAAATAGATTACGGTTTTATTTGAACATATACGCGAGAGTTTTCCATCAAATCTGTTAGATTAATTGTCTTTTTGCTATTGTAATATTGTTTTTGACTAGTCTGACTCTTTGCAACATGTTTTCTTAATGAATTTGTGACAAGTTTTGGTTTTAACAATTTATTAACGCAAGGTACAGTTGTTCTTAGCTTTCTTGACATGAGTGCTTCAGCAGTTGAAACAGATTCAAAGATTGGTGTATTTCTGAACTAAAACAAAGCTAGATCTAAATATTTTGTGTCTTCCAAAACCTTTTTAAACATTTTTTTAGTAGTTTGAATGTGTCGTTCTGCCATACCGTGTGATTATGCACAAGTGGGAGACGATGTAACATGGTTAAATTCGTATGATTTAGCAAAGTTTTAAAATTCTTCGGAGGTGAATTGTGTGCCACCATCTGAAATCACAGTAACTCGTATTCCATGACGTGCAAAATTATGTTTCATAATCTTTATGACAGTGTTAGAAGACGTATTACTGAGTTCGTGAACCTGAACATACTTTGAAAAATAATCTACTAACAGCAAATAGTTTTTACCTTCAAGTTAGAATAGATTACAGCCCACCTTGTTCCACGGCAAACCTGGTATTTCATGCGAAATTGAAGTTTCTGTATTTTGAGACTTAGCGTATTTTAAGCAGAGATAGCATTCTGAAATTGATTGTTTGATTTGATTATCCGTGCCCGGCCAGAACATTGACTCTCGAGCTAAACTGCCACACTTATGAATACCTAAATGAGTTTAGTGGACCTTATTAATCATTTCTTTCCTTAAAGTATTCGGTATCACAATACATTTTTGTGTTTCGCGTAATCCCTGATTTTCTCAGGTATTTTCTTTTCGTTTTTTGGCCATGCCGCCTGTATAATTTTCTTCAGTTCAATTAACTCAGTGTCTTTATTAGTCTCATCTACTAGTTGCTTGATTCTTTCCGGGGACGCATTTACTTGGCATTCTATCTTGCACACCTGAGCCTCCATTTCTTCTTCCCACTGTTTCTATTGAAACTTTTTTTCCGTAAACAAAATCATGAAACCTAGTTAACCCAAAGCAGACCGCTAATACTTCTTTTTCAATTTCAGCGTAGCGAGTTGAGGTTCCTGTCATGGCTTTAGACGCGTAAGTACATGGTAAGTTATTTTGTATTAACCCTTCGAGGACAGCGTGGAATCGTGGGACGCATAGAGCAACGTTTAAATTTTTAATGGCGCATTTGCGGGTTTCGAGAAATACTTGCATTCAATCCCAAATACCTAGAATCAAAAAAAAAAAAAAAAAGAAAAAAAAGAAGAAGCAAGAAAAAAAAAGAAAAAAAAGCTTCAGGGGATGAAGTGATACTGAAAAAGAAGGTACTCAAAGCGGGAAGCCTTCCTGCAACCTCTAAACAGCGAATATGCGTTTTTTGTTCCGTTGGGGTGGCCATACACCCCACGTTGTCCTCGAAGGGTTAAAACAGCACCAAGCCCTGTTTTTGAGGATCTACAGAGACAACCGTTTCTTTATCAACATCATAAAATTGCAATACCGGTTTGCTTGTTAAAATTAATTTCAATTTTTCAAATGCTCGTTCATGTACATCAAGCCATTCAAATTGAACATCCTTTTTTAATAACTTTATCAGAGGCTCAGTTGTGTTCGAGAAATTGCCAATGAATTTACTAACGTATGTCAGAGTACTTAAGATTATTATTTGTACGTCATGTTTTTTTCTTAAAAACTTGTATTTTTTTGTCATGTTCTTCTACTGTTTTTCTCCAGACAATGATGTCATCAATATAAACTTCAGCCCCTTAAATGTCAAAAATTGCTTTAAATCTTTGCTGGAAAACTTCGGGAGCAGACGGCATCGTAGCATCTAGTGTGCTAAAGTATTTCGCCCCTTTCATTTTTGCTCTAAATTGATCTAGTGAGGGGATTTTGTAATATTCCCTTTTCACGGCTTCGTTAAAGTTTTTTGGGTCAAAGCATATTCTTAATTTTCCATCAGGTTTTCTTACAACTACTAACGGATTAAGCCCGTTTGAGCTACCTTGAACTTTGTTTTATAATATTACTCTCTGACAACTGATTTAAACTTTCGTTGAGTTAATTAAGAACGGGTATTGGTACATTTCTGGTAGGATGAACACTAGGTTTAGAACCTTCTTTTAAATCAATGTGATCAGGTTTTCTAAGCATCCTATGCCTTCAAACAAATCAGAATTTTGATTAATTAATTGTTTTTATCTATCTGTGTGATCATCAATAACATCAATTCTTTTAAATAACCTCAAACATTCTGACGTTTCTGCCCCTAAAATAGATTTTCTCTTATCATTTGTAATATAAAATTTGACTTCAAAAAAGTGTTTATTTTTATAACATGGTAAGGCACATTTGCTTATCACTTTCAGTTTATCGCCACTGTACGATATTCGCATCAGCACCCGTATCGATTTTAAATTCAATATTTTTCTTATTAATTGGTAGATTCGTGAACCATTTAGATTTCCTAATACCATTAATCTCTACAGTACCTATAAACAATTAAGTATCGTTACCGTCAGTTGTAATTATTTCATCAATACTATCCTTCTTATTTATTTCTGAAACTTTCTTTTTCTTTGGATAACACTCAGGCGCAAAATGATTTTCAAGTTCACAAAAAGTTCCAACTTTACCGTATGCTGGACATTGATTAATTGGATGTAACCTACCGCATTTTTTACAGGAGTTTATCATCTTATTCTTACGTTCCGCAGAATCTGTGGATTTCAAACCCCCCTGATTGTGTGGTCACTGTTTGCCATACTTGGACGATGACATCACCGCATCTACTACCGTTGACTTTTCTATTAGTTTGCACCTGGTTTTAGACACCTTGATGGCACTGCATAGCTCAATCGCCTTGTCCGAAGTCAGATCATCATTCTGAAGCAGCTTTGCTCTAATTTTCATGTTATTTACACCACAGGTTATCATTGTTTTCAATGAACATTCTTGCAGCTTTTCGAGTTTGCATTTCATTGCACTTTTTTTTTAATTCCGTAACGCACTGTTTCAATGTTCCTCCTTGTTGTTTTCGGTATGAGAAGAATTTGTATCTCTCATAAGCGAGATTTTCTCTTGGCATAAAATGTGCCTCGAACTTTTCCAGAAGTACTGGAAGTTTGTCCTTCTCCTCGTCAGTCAAAGTAAGGATAGTATACATTTTAAATCCTTCTTCGCCAATGTAATGTTCAAGTTGTGCACACTGGATTTTCTCCTTTTTTTTATTCATTTCACAGGCCACGAGGTAGTTTTCGTTATTTTTGTGTAATTAGAAATTTGAGTCCTTGAATTATTAATTTACTATCACCTCAACTTGTACTAATTCAAAAGTGATTAACACGATTATGTACCGACTGCGCCATGTTAGTTTTTTATCTAGGTTGGGTCGAAGACAGTACTCACGAGCGTAGCTGAACAAAGACTGCTTTAGTCACGTTCATTATCGTTCACAGGAGAGGCGGCTACGCCTTAAGCTTGCTTCACATCTCTAACATGCTGCACAACCGAGGACAAACTTTTGTTTAACCAAAAAAGCTATCTTCCAAAAATTTTCCATAATTTTTCTTTTTTAAATGGAATCGATATACTTTATTTGGCAAAAACACGAAGTAGTATAAGGAGATCCAACTCTATGGGCCATTTCCGAAAATTGTACCCCCATTTTTCCGTGCCCCCATCCTATAGCACTTCAAATAACGTATGCTAGCGCCTCTTGCAGAAGACCGTTATAAGGTAGGTTTTGCCGTTGGTTTTCAACAGTTTCAAATTTTCTCATGAGAGGCGCTACAATACTTAATCTGGTATGCTGTGAGTATGCTATAGGAAGTGGGCACGGTAAATTGGGGGGTATCCTTATATTAGAGTTGGATCTCCTTATACTACTTCGTGAGCAAAAAGTTAGATATTGACATTAGCTCTAGAACGGTATCTCAACCATCAAAATTGGATGATCCGATCAAAAGTTATGAGGAACAAAAGAAAACCTGCTGCACAACCGTGAACACTCCCCTACATCATTTGAAATTGTTCTGCTTCCTGAAATCTATAAAAGCATACCCTTAACAGATGTTTATCTTGTGTGTGTTTAACCAATTTTTGCAATAAAATCGAAAAAATAGATAAAAAAATACTAAAATAGCAGTTACTTACCATTGTTACGGAATTAGAAACAGACGTTTGAACAATAAAATGTTAAAGTTCGTTAAACTAAATTCTATTTTAGGCGATTTTGATTCACTTTTTATCATTTTTTGTTGAAAAATTTGTTAAAATACAAAAGATAAACATCTGGTAAGGGTATATTTTATTTAAACTTCAGGAAGTGGATCAATTTTGAACCGTGATTTGCTTTCATTTTTGACGCCGTTTTCGAGAAGAATTAAATTTTTAATCGTTGATAATTATTTTTCTTCAATTTTAGAGCTAAAAACAATTTTTCTCTACTATGAAGGTCAGGAACCTTAATAATCTCATGTAACATGCTCTTTACATTGTTGATGAACTATAAACAATCGTTTTTGAAAACAAATGTTGAAATTCGTTAAAATACATGCTATTTTAGTTTATTTTTATCGATTTATTCTATTTTTTGAGAAAATTGGTTGAAATACACACAAAAAAATCTATTAAGACGTTATTTTTATAGGTTTCAGAAAGAAAAACAATGTTTAACTATAAACTGCTATTCATAGTTTGCATCATTAAAATTGCGAGGGTAAAAAAAGGGTGAAGGGCGGCATGATAATATTTGCACACGGGCGGCCGAATATCCAGGGAAGGTCCAGCCAATGTTGTTGTGAAAGTTCAGGCTTTGTGCGAGAGTAGTTACTGTAGCACAATGACGAGACGACAACTCCCAACCACTTGCCCACCACTGCATATTCGCCATGTTTATCAAGGTCATCAGATGAACATGAACTTGCAGTAATGGAGTAGTGGTAGGAAATTAGTCACGCTATATTGCAACACGAACATTGATTTCATTAAGGAATTATAATATACGTTGAAAATCCCCCCCCCCCTCTACCTCTCCCTCTTACTTTCCTTCTAATAACTTCAACCAAGCGAAGCAGAAAAAAGAATAATGTTACTGAATGTCTGACAATAAATTGTCTCGGCAAATGGATGGTTGATACATCCGTACTGTTTTGCATGATGATAGACCATCTTCTTCTCCATTGTAAGTAAAATTTTCCTCAGTGATATCCAAACAGATAGCTGAAGCTCTGGAAGATGTAGTAAAGGATAAAGTTAAATTAACAAATTTAATTGATTCCGGAATGTTTCTGGGTACGAAGTATTTTTCAATTGTTGGGCAAGTTTGGCAAAAGTGTTCCCAAGTTGGCAAATCCAAACCAAATCCCAGGATAGATTTGTTTAATATTTCAATAACAGGTTGAAAGTTTTCGGTAAGCGAACGCAAGTCTCTTATCGATACAGAATCCTCAGGCTTGGTATGATTTTGTTCATCGTTACCAATGATAGCCAGTTTTGAGAAAGATGCAATCAATTCAGATAGATATGAATCAAGAAAATTATGAAGAGCAACTCTTACTGTGTTTTCACACATTTTCAATATTAGACGTGTATAAGTAACTGATTCGAAACACTGTACAAATGATATCACGTGGTGAGAAGCATCTTCTTTTATAAACGCAATATGAAAAAACAGTAGGGAGAAAATGTAACAAAAAATAGAATTTAGGAATGATTCTCATGCGACAAAAAATTATGTATATTTTTCTTCTTGAAACGCATTGTATATGATGACAATAATAATAAACAACAGAAAAACACTGTTCAAAGATATTCTCTGTCTAGTTTATGTTTAGTCCAACATTATTACCACAAGAAGAGAATAAGAAGAAATGCAGACGCATCGGATTATTCTCATTAGCTTTTACAATAGTATGGAAAGAAAATATTTTTAAATAAGAAAACTCGAAGATGCACGTATTTAAAGACAATTTATCATGTATCATATCGAACGCATACACAAAATGCTAGACAATAAAATAAGAAGGTCTTCTGAATTGCAAGATCTGCACATTTATTTAAATGTCAAGGTTGGTATGTAACTTAACATATACATATCAAAATTTCTCACTTTTACTAAATCTATTTGAGATCTTGCTTATAATGTGACATAACTTAGTTGTATACATAATTTAGGACAGTAAAGTTACCTAGTGTCTGTTATGGGGAAAGAAAGTTTGTACAGTCAATCGAAAAAAATTTTAGTTGTCTGAGAATTCGTGTCCTTAGCTGTGCTTGCATTTTTAAAAGGAATTAAAAAAAGTTTCAAATACCTAATCTTCAATTCAGCACATCGTGTTTTAAAATTTGGCTATAAGCTTTGTCTGCTTAAACACTCTGAACTTCTGCAGTTGGTTGCAAATATTTTGAAGAAGAGAGGATTAGAAAATATTTTCATTCTGAGAAAATTAGTTGCAGTATTTAAAACGAAACAAGGTAAGATTGTTTTTTTTTCACAGAGTTAAAAGTGAAACGTAAATATTTGTAGTTATAAATAAGAAATATGTATTTATATAAATATACTCTTAGTGGTGATCAAGTGGCATGATAATGATGAAGAGATATATATGGTTCTGGAAGAAGTCGCTATCTGCGCTGAAAATTTATTTAATCAAGATTCACTTCAATCAAACGCGAAGAAAACACCTAAAATGTTATGAAATATAGTTTTCACACCAAAAAAGTATGGATCATAAAAGAAACTAAAGAAGAAGATCAACAGCCTGCTGCAACAAACCGTGTTCCAAAACTCGCTGATTACAGTGACATAAGTCTTAGTTGTTATAAGACTTTTAAAAATCTGACATTGAACAAATGTTCAAAACAATGTTGCCAATGCAAATTATATCCACCCTGCAATATCACAGTTGAACAAATTCGTGGTCCAAAATGCAGGCGCTATTTTCATCGTAATGAATGTTTTCAAAATCATATAAACGGTAAAAAAAGTATATGTACGAAATTTAAAGCATGCGCTCGTTGTCCAAAAGTTATTACGCAAAAATGAAATGAAAAACATGAATGCGAAAAAGCTTATTGTGGAGCTTATAGGCTTGTGAAACCTTATAATCATCAGCGTTACCTGAGCCCATTAAATCAATATGAGAAAGTACGAAAAATTATGTTTTTATTTTACGATTTCGAGACTCAGCAAAACGCAACTCTTCCAGGTGATCAAAGAACATATGTTCATGTACCAAACCTGTGTGCCGTACAACAAGTTTGTACAAGTTGTTACGCAGTAGAAGATGTTTCAAAAATATGCGCAGAATGTGGTGTACGTGAATATGTGTTTATTAAGGACCCTGTTAAGGGTTTTTTAGAACTCGCAACACGTAAAGTGCAAAATTTTACCCAAACTATATGCATAGCACATAATGCGAAGAGTTTTGATGCTCAAATTATATTGCGATACTTGTTTGAATAAAAAAAGCTTAACAATCCGCCCGACATTGTGTTAAACGGTATTAGTATAATTTCGATGCAAGTAGGTTCAGCAGTCTTTTTGGACAGCTGAAATTCATTTCATATGCCATTAAGAAACTTGCCCAAAGCTTTTGATCTGGGAGAGTCTGTGAGTAAAGGTGAATTTCGACATTTATTTAATATGCCAGAAAATGAAAACTATATAGGGCAATTACCCAATCTAAAATTTTACCCTCCTCACACAATGTCACCTGTACGACGAGAAGAGTTTTTACGATGGTATGAAGAAAAAAGAATGATAATTATATATTTAATTTTCAAAATAAGCTTAAAGATTATGACCAAATAGATGTGATTGTTCTACGAAAAGCATACATAGCATTTAGAGATATTTTTTGAGCTTAGTTAATGTTTGTCCATTCGAAAATGCATGTACTATCGCACTTGCGTGTTCAAAAACATACGGAAGGAATTTCCTGAAAATAAATGGTATTGGTCTTATCCCAGTCAGCGGCTATCGTTTTCCTGATCAACAATAACAAAAAGCCATTGCATGATTACTTTGGAAAGAAAATCTTTAAGGACACGCAATTACTTACTCCACTTTAGGCCATGCAGTTCGCCTATCAGACAATATTCTAGTAGACGGCTATTATGAATCACGTGAAACAGATGATAATCAGGAAGAACTATTTAGAAAACATGTACTACAGTTTCATGGTTGTTTCTCGCATGGTTCTTCACGATGTTTTCAATCAAAGCGAGATAACATAATTGCTGGTACGATCAGTGAAACTTCAGATAATCGATATGAAAGAACTATTTTCACGTCACATTTAGGAATGTGAGTTTGTGCGTGTGAAAGAAAATAATACTGAAATGCGTGAATTTTTAGCGACATATTCACTTCTGAAAAAATCGCCGCTGAATCCGCGATACGCGTTTTATGGTGGTCGAACAGGAAACACTGTTACATTGTATGAAAGTAATAGAATAAAGAAATACACTTCTGTGATGTATGCCCATTGTATCCCTCCTTTTACAAAACAGGACAATTTTCTGTAGGTCATCCTAAAATTTATATAGGTGATGCATGCGAAGAAATTACAGGACATCCTAATACTAACTTTGATCAAATTAAAGGCCTTATAAAGTGTGTAATTTTACCGCCACGCAACTTGTTTCATCCTGTACTGCCCTTTCGAATGCATAATTGCCTTTTATTTCCCTTATGTCGTTCTTGTTGTCAGGAAAAGAATCAGGACAATTGTACACATCATAATCTTGTTGATTGACATTTTGAAGGAACTTGGGTTGTTAAAGAGATAAGAGCAGCTGTTTCAAAAGGTTATCCAGCTGTTAATGTATATGAAATTTGGCAGTATGGGGTCACACAATATGACCCTGTTTCACTCACTGGAGGTCATTTCGGAAAGTATTTAAATACATTCTTGAAAATTAAACAAGAAGCATGTGTTTGGTCAGATTGGTGCAAATTCGATGAAGATAAAAAAATATTTAGACGATTACGTTCAATTAGAAGGTTTACGTTAGATCGGAATAAGATCAGTGTTAATTTTGGTCTACGTTCATTGACAAAGCTTTGCCTTAATTGGTTTTGGTGAAAGTTTGGCCAACGAGACAATCTCACAAAAACAGAAGTAGTAACGACACGTAAACGACTTTTAGAACGTCTTTCAGATCTGTCTGTTGAAGTTTCGGGTGTACTTCCTGTAAATAAAATGACATTGTATGTGTCGTCGTCACGCACACAAGATGCTATCGTGACGTCACCTGTAACAAACATTGTTATAGCGGCTTACACTACGGCCCACGCAAAATTGAAGCTATATTCATATTTAGAAAATCTCGAGAGACGTGTATTGTACTACGATACCGATTCATGTAGCTATGTAAAGCACGCTACTCGCACGGCGTGCAAGGCACGTGGTGCGTGCGGGGTGCGGGGCACATTCGTCGCACTTTGTGATGGGCATGATGTGAGGCGCACATGCGTCTCACTTTGTGAGAGGTATTATCTATAGACGATACATAAGGGAAAAGCACAGTTTTTAATAATAATAATAATAATAATAATAATAATAATGTAGGGATGTGGCGACCCCATCGCCCGAGAGCT
>CAKNYM010049875.1:0-12948 GCA_932195095.1 Andricus curvator
ACCACGCTGAAAAACCCAGTTCTCGTCAGATCACTGAAGTTAAGCAGCGTTGGACGCGGTTAGTACTTGGATGGGTGACCATTCAAGAATACTGACATGAGTGCTGTTGGCACATCGTGGGTGTGGTGAGCCCACACTTGTAGTTATTTATAACTACAAGAAAAACCTAGAAACACTACCCGAATCGGGTAGTGTCACGCCTACCCTGAAAGGGAAATGGTTTAATGGTATATATAATAAATATTTGATTGTTTTTAGAGGATTTGAAATATTTTAATTTTTAAAGTATTTGAAATGATTCTCAAGCATTTTCAAGAGATTTGAATAAATTTTCATGGGGTATGGTATCAAAGAGTTTCCTAAAATTTCGAGAATATAGATCGATTTGATACGACCCATGCCAGGTTTTAGGGTATCTTAAAAGATTCCAAGGAATTTTCAATTAATTCGAAGAATTTGAAATACTTAAGGTATTTTTAAAAACCAAAGGAATTTCTAAGAGCTTCAATACATTTCAAAGCATTTCAAAAGAGTTTGAAGGATTTGAAATATCTAAGGGTATTTTAAAAAAATGCAAGGGATTTTCAAGAACTTTACAAAAGTTTCAAGTGATTTCAAGAACTTCCAAAGAATTTGAAATATTTTAGGGAATTTTAAAATATTAAAAGGTAATTTATAATTAAAATTTTCAATTAATATGAAAATTTTTCTATTAATTTATTATTTCATGATATTCTAAAAGATTCCAAGGGATTTTATAAAATTTCCAAGAATTTCTCTGTTTTTGAAGGATTTTAAAATCTTTCTAGGTTTTTGAATAAATGTCAAGGATTTTAAGAGGTATCGTCAGATTTAATAGAATTGCACGAGATTTCATTTCGAATTCACCCTGAATTCTTATAAATTCTTTTGAATTCTGCAGAATTTTTTGGATTTTTTTTAATTCACGTGAATTCTTTAAAATTCATGTAATTCTACTGAAGTTAATGTATTTTTTTTTTATTTCTTTTTAGTTTTTGTTTAATTCATCTGGAAGTCGGCACTTCATCAAATTCTTTTAAATTTCCGAGAATTTTTCTAAACTCATTTCAAACTTACAGCATTCAAGGCATTTTTCATATTTTTCATTTCTCTTAAATTTCACTCTGAATTTAAGTTGAATTGTTTTCAACTATTATGAAATTATCCTGAATTCTTCAAAATTTACCTGGAATTTTTATAAATTTCATCGAGTTCTTCGAAATTCTTTTAAATTCAAAAGGACATTAGTTACATTATTAATCCTCATTAGTCACTGTTAGTCACTTTTTGGGTTGGGAATTATTCGCTTTTGGTCAATCCTTTCGTTTAAATATGTCAATATTTCAATTTTTTCAAGCAAATTAGACTGTGGCAGCCTATACATTGAAAATTTTGTACAACTTATATAATAATAAAAATTAATATTATTCGTAGCATTTATCAAATTGAAATTCATATACTCATATACATGTTATAATGAACAATTTACAATTTATTTTAGAAATAATATTTCTTTTAATTTATAAAACAGAAAATTCCATTACGGCAGATGATAACGATGGCAGAATTTATCTACAAATAAATTATGAGAAATCTATTTATTACTCCTTTAACAGAGAAAAAAATGAAAAGGAGCTCCTTATTTGAAGCTACAGATATCATACTGCAATGCCTTCTCATTATTTTATACAAATATTTTGTAAAATTAATTAAATATTAATAACATAGAAAAGATAAGTTGTTCGTGCATTCTTTTTTAAAAACAAAAAATTAATAGGCGCGCGCCTTGGCGCGGGCAAGACTACTAGTTGATAATAATATGACAATACTATAAAGTTTGTTCTAAACGCTTACCAAGTTTCAAGATTTCAATATTTCAATAATTTCGATGATTTTCAATAAACAATAAATTCCATAAAATTTCAATTGAAATCATTTTAAATCTTCAAACCGTTTGTGAAAAACTTGAAATCTTGAAAATCTTTTGAAATCTATGAAACCTTTTTGAAATCATTGAAATCTTAGAGAAATCTTTTTGAAACCTTTTAAAAAATTTTCAAATCTATAAAAATCCTTGACATCTTTGTGAAATCATTGTAAAATCTTTTAAATTATTTTAAATATTCTCAAATTTTTCGAACTCTTTGAAAGTTCGGTGAAGTTATTGAAATCTTCGTCAAATCTTTCAAACACTCTGTGAAATCATTGAAATCTTTAAAAAAAAATAAAAATTTTGAAAATCTTTCGAAATCTTTGGAGCCTTTGTGAAATCATTGAAATCTTGATAAAATCTTTTAAACTTTTTGAATCTTTGAAATCTTTGTAATATCTTTGAAATCGTTTGGAATCTTTGAAATCTTTCTGATATCTTTTGAAATTTCTGAATTATTTAGAAATCTTTTGAAATCTGTGAAATCAATTTAGAATCTTTGGGAAATCTTTGAACTATGTAGAATTGGGCGTAGCGTAAAATACAAGTTACAAAAAATGAAAGGCGCACCTAATCATTCGACTCACCTAGGAAAACTGAAAAACCTGGAATTGTCAGGGAATTTATATATACTTGGAAAAATCTTTGAATGTCAGGAAAGTTTCTCGACAATTTGCTTACATTTTTCACAAATTGCAATATGAAATTAATCAACAATGTTTTTCATTCGTAAAAGTGGCTTTATAATATTTGATTGAAATATTTTGCTGAAAATGCATTTTTTGATCAACATTTTTGTTTTCAACTAAAAATGTAACTATTCTATTTTTGGTTGAAAATGTATGCTGTCTAGTTAATGTTCAAATAATTTGGTTGAAAATTCATGTATTTTCTTGAAAATTCGTCCTTTTTGGTAAAAACTTATCTTGTCGGTTAAAAATGCATCGTTTTGCTTAAAAATTCCACTCTTTGGTTGACATTTTTTTTCCTGGCTGAAAATTCTGTTGAGTAACAATTCAAATCTTGTGAAAAATTCGCCTTTTATTAATTCAAACATTAATATTTTTAATTGAAAATTCAACTAACCTACTTGAATAATTCATTATTTAATTGAAAGTTCTTCTCTTTGATGGCAAGACTATTATTTGCTGAAAAATGCAACTATTTTATTGAAAATTCGTTTTTTTCAACATAAACTCTTACATTTTTATTTGAGAATACATCATTTGTTAAAAATATAACTTTTTGGTTTGAAAATTAAACTTCTAAAAAATTCGTCTTTTTGGCTTGAAAATAGAATTATTTACTTTAAAATATAACTGTTTTTTGTTGAAGTTTATTGTTTATTTTTTATTGAAAATTAGGCTATTTGGTAAAAGATTGAACTATTTGGCTAAAAGTTTAACTTGTGTTTTTTTCTTAATTTTCCTTTTTTGCTTCAATGTTCAATTAATAGGTTAGATCTACAAATTTTTTATTAATCATTTCGATATAGGACAAGTAGATTTTCTTTTAATCTCTAAAAATAAGAATAAAAATAAAGAAATTCAATTTTTGGAAAAACGACACAAGAGACGACAGAAAAGAATAAATAAGAATACATTAGAAAGAAAAAAATTGACTTTTTAGAAAAACAACGCAAATTACAATAACTTTTCATAAAACAAAATGTTACGCCTAAATTGCATCTACCCATTTTCTGAGAACCACTTTATTCTAGGATTGGTGATGAGAATGTGTTCGTTAAAGCCTAAGGAGTTTTGCCAAAAGAGAATTCACAATCACCAAATTATACTTGTCGATGCTTTGACTTTTATTTTTAAAAGGTCTGTGCACAAATGTGGAGAAAGTACAAACGCCGGGAGCGTAGCGCTAGGTAAATACATTATCGATCGCGAGACGCAAGATGAATATATTATCGAGCGCGAAGCTCAAAAAACAACAGGCGCGCGCTAGGCGGGCTCAAACATTCCAGATAAAATTTAAGTTATTTTGTTAAAATTAAATCATTTTGTTGATAATTCAAGTATTTTATTAAAAATTCATCTTCTTTGGTTGACATAAAGAAACAAATTTTTGCCTGGAATTGTTTCATTTCGATCCTGTAGGATTCGATGTTAAAAATCTCGCAAGATTAGAATGCTTTTCTTTGATTTTATTAATGTTGTGAACGAAAGACTTCTACCGTTACTCTTTCAAAATTCTTTGAGATTGGGCGCTTGCTGCCTGAAGGAGATTCCTCCATTTCTTCTATGGTCATCGGTTTAACCTCGCCGCTGTAAATGTTTATTTTTGCCCGTCTTTGAGGGCCATATTCCGTTGTATATATTGCGCAAAGAACTGTATTATTTTTTTCCATTATTGCAAAAACATCACCTTCGGACGTTGATAATACAGTTTCTTCTCCGGTTGGCATGGGCTCAAGGACATTATATCTTCCTCTAACTTGGATTGGTGCATCGCGAGGAAAAGTGTATTTTCGAATTTCGAATCGCCGGGATGGATTGGTGTGCGGAATAAGCCGAACAGATCTAAGTTCTTCAATCGTAAGTCCACCAAGGCTGAATACAGCACCGATGGCAGGAGGAGACCTGGACCTGGCACGAAGAGACGACTCCGCAGGCGGAGACGCCCGGGCCGTAGAACCTGAAGGATGAGGTCTGGCAGGAGAAGACCTTTCGAGAGAATCAGAAGTTCTGGCACGACGAATACCAGGAATAGGTTCGCCATTGGGCAAACAATCAAATTGCGAACTTAAATCTGCAATAAGAAAGAGAGGATTAAATTGGGAAAAAAGCTTTAAAAAAATGAACTCAAGGAAAGTCAACTGGTGCAAGAGAATGGCACTAAAAGCCTTAAAAACAAGAGAAGTTTTTTTTCAATCAGATTAAAAAAAAAACGTGAACTTAGAAAAAGTCAACTTGTTTAATTTAATTAAACAAAAAAACGTAATCGGCTCATAAGAGATAGCTGGAAATCAAAGGAATAAAAGGAAGAAAACATTTTCCTTCTTCATTCTCTTCCACAGGTTTCGCACTCTTCCCTGTTCCCCAATTTTCTTCTTTTTTGAAGAATTCCTCATTTTCTTCTTTTAATATTGTATTTTCAGATCACAATTATTCTTTTTGGTCAAATATGCAAGGGCACATATCGTACGAATTCCTTATCAATAGAGGAACTTTTCGGATTCCATTATTCTTTAGCACACACGTTATGGATTCTCCCAACATAAATTTAGGTAATTCACACAAACTCAATTAAAGTTTGAAAGAAAATAACAATTTGAATAGAATATAGATTGAATCGCACAAATTTTGATTTTTGTATAGCTTGCAAAATGTACATAAAATTATGGATATATTATATTATTGTATTCACCAATAAAATTGAGGATAACCGCCAAGGACAGAACGAGAGAAGAAGCAATTCTCATTTTTATAATTGGAGAAAAAGCTAATTAATTTATTTATGTAGACTTGGATTGACCAGTTAACTATTGAATATTCCAGTTCTTCATCAGATTATATAGTATATCTTATTTTCGTTATCTCAGAGATTAAAAACATCAAGGTTGTTCTGCTCAGATATTTACATTTCATTAGAGCTAGTATCTAGGAAAAAAATGCGTAATTACTGAATTTGTTAAAATTGATATTAAAATTTATATAATCTGTTACGTTTAAGAGCAAACCATTTTTTTCGGTGAATTTAAAAGAGTTTAAAAGAATTGAGTGATTTCACACGATTTTTAGTTGTTTCTAAACATGTTGAGAGTTTTCCTAAATTTATGATTTAGAACATGCAAGTTTTAAAATAAAATTATAATTCTCGATTTGAACAGAATTTTTTTTAAGTTAAAAAAAAAAGGGAATTTTCAACAAAATAGTTAATTTTTTAACCAAACTGATGAATCTTCGATAAAAAGATTAATTTTCAACAAAAGGTGTGATAGTTGATTTTTTTTAATTTTCAATAAAAAACTGTTAAATTAAACGAAGAAATACGAATTTTCAACAGAAGGGTTGAATTTTCAAGCAAGAGAGATTCTTCGATCAATAAAGAAAAAAAATCTCATCCAAAATGTTGAGTTTCTAAGTCATAAAGACGAATTCTTGAAAAAAAAAAGTTGAATTTGAATCTCAAAAATGTACATTTTCTACCAAAATAATTGAATTTTCGACTAAAAAATACGAGTTTTCAACAAAATAAGTAAATTTTCAACTGGAAAAGATCAATTTCCTAGCAAAAGTGAAATAGCTACATTTTTAGTAAAAAATTTATTGTCAACAAAAAAAAACGAATTTTCGACAAAATTTCTTAAATTTTCCACCAAAGAAATTAACTTTGAACTAAAATGATGCTTTTTCAATTTTAAAAAATAAATTTTTAATCAAATAGTTCAATTTTCAACCCAAGAGATTATATTGCAACCAAAAAAAGTTAATAAAATAGATGAATTTTCAATAAAAAAAAAAGATAAATTTTCAACAAAAAATAGAACAGTTCAACTTTAAGTTAGAGAAATAAGTTTTTAACCAAAAAAAAATAAGTTTCCACCGGAATAGTTAAATTTTCAACCAAACAAATAAATTTTCAACTAAAAAGATTAAATGTCCATGAAAGAAAATTTCAACGAAAAATTGAATATTTAAATTATTAGTTAAAAAATTAATTTTGAATTAAAAAAAACTAATTTTCCACCAAAGAAATGAAATTTCAAAAACAAAAAAATTATGTTTTTACCAAAAAAGAATAATTTTTAATAAAACACGTGAATTTTAAAACAAATATTTTAGTTTTTAATGGAATTTTCAACCTGATAATGAAACTTTCAATCAAAAAGGTTATATTTTTACCAAAAAAAGAAAAATTTTCAACCAAACAGATTAATTTTAAAGCTAAAAGACTAAATGTCTATCAGAAAAAAACGTCGTTAAAAAAAGTAATTTTCAATAAAAAAAAACTAATTTTCACCAAAAAAGAATGATTTCAAATAAAATACATGAATTTTCAACCAAATATATTAATTTTTAATGGAATTTTCAAGCAAAAAGGTTAATTTTCTAGCAAAAAATGCAATTTTTCAACAAAATAAATGAATTTTTAAACAAAAAATATCAATTTTCAACAAAAAATTAAATAGTTTAATTTTCAGTTAGAAAAATAAGTTTTTAAGCAAATAAAATAAATTTTCAACGAAATAGTTGAATTTTTAACGAAACAAATAAATTTTCTTTTAAAAAGCTTGAATATCTATCAAAAAAAAAATTTCGACAACAAATTTTTAAATTTTTAGTTAAAAAATATAATTGTCAATAAAATCACTAATTTTCAACCAAAGAAAAATTAATTTTGAATCAAAAAAACTAATTTTCTACCAAAAAATAATAATTTTCAACAAAATATATGAATTTTCAACCAGATATTTTAATTTTTAAAGGAATTTTTAACCTAATAGTTGAATTTTCAACCAAAAAGGTGAATTAGTCACCAAGAAGATTAAAATTCTACCTCAAAAGACAAAGCTTCAATAAATTACAGAAATTTCGAAACAAATAGTTGCATTTTTAACTGGGGAAGATTAATGTTCAAACATGATATTGTTAAATTTTCAGTTAAAAATTAAATTTTTATTTAAAAGAAAACTAATTTTGAACCAAAAAGATTAATTTTCTACCCAAAAAAGATTAATTTTTAATAAATATTTTATTATATTATATTTTTTTTATTTGTAATCAGAATAAGTTGAATTCATCCGAAGAAGATGAATTTTTAACCAAAGTAATCAATTTTTCACCAAGAAGATTAATTTTATAACTAACAAAAAAGTTCAATTTTGAGGTAAAATGATGAATCTTCAACCTAAACGAGAAATATTAAAACTGAAAAAAATTGATTTCAAAATTGTTTGGAAGTCTTTCGGATGCGTTTTTGAGAATTTTGGAAATCTTTTGTAATCTTTCAAAATCTTTCTAAATATTCTCTTAAAATTAATATTACAAAATAATTATTCACCTTGAATACTTACAGGAATCTTCAAAACATTCATTGGTTATCTTGAAATCTTTCAAAATGTTTAAAAAACTTTAACATTTCATTTCGAAATCTTAAAAAATTTACATTTTGTTTTAAGGTTTGTGGAATCTTTTCAAATTCTAAATTATTGAAAAAAAATTTATATATCAATTGAGCCGCTGGATAGTGTAAGGGCATATAAAATTCACATGGCCGTTCCGGTTGACCCCTGTTGTCTTTAAAATCGATTTTGAAAATTAAATTTTTGAAACAGATGGCCCTGAAATTTCTTAAAAAGCCATATGTTTCAAAAATTTAAATTTCAAAATCGATTTTAAAGACAACAGGGGTCAACCGGAACTGCCATGTGAATTTCATATGCCCTTACACTATCCAGCGGCTCAATTGTACTTTGACCATACCGAATAAAGTGAGATAATGTAAATATCATATAGGCATTATCATGAAAGTATGTCGAAAGTTGGATAATTTTGAAAATAGAATTGGGTCGAAGACTGCCTTGGAGGGTAGAAACGATACTGAATCTGCAATCCAAATCCAAATAGGAAATATGCTGGAGATTGAAATTCGTGAAATTTAAAAGTATTTTGACGTAAAAGGCGACCATTTCTCATATGTACGAGTACTTCCTATGCAGGCACGCGCCGTCGAGCACGCATTTGATACACACTATTAGACTCAACCCCCATTCTGATTTATCGAGATTTTACTATTTTCCCGGTTCTAAAAGCCAATCGTCATCCTACGAGAATCCTCAGCTTTCAACTGGTCATTCGTATTTTTCAAACTTTCATCACATGCCCATAGATCATGTCCAAATGCTCGTGAATTTTTCATTCTTATGAAAATTTCATCTCTTCTATTTTCAATAACCATCATTTTATATGCGGTCATACACAAATAACGTGAGGGCCTTTCCTCAAATTTTTGAATATTTGGACATGATCTAATGGCATATGATGAAAGTTTCAAAAATATGAATGACCGGGTGGAAACAACAAAATACATAAATTTTTTACCAAATAGTTGAATTCTCAACCAAGTAGATTAATTTTATACCAAAGAAGAGGAATTTTCAACAAAATACAAATAGAAACTAGTTGAGAATTCGATCTCGAGTGTTTCCATTTTGTATTTATAATTATATGCACTGTTAGGAAAATCTGTACTAAATTTAGTATACATGCCCAGGCGGAAATATTATATATAGTTTATATATAGTGTGAAGTATTATATATAATATTCATTTGTTTTATATAAAAAATGTATAAAACAAATGAATATTATATATAATACTTCACACTATATATGAACTATATATAATATTTCCGCCTGGGTGTAATGCAAGCAAGAATGCACAACATGAAATTAAATTTGGTATACCAGCGCACAGTAAATTTAGTGTATTCATACTGAATTTAGTATACACGTATATGAAATTCAGTATACACGTGTACTAAATTCAGTATTAATATACGAAATTTTCTGTACATTGGTATACTAAATTTAATTTCATGTTGTACATTCTTGCTTCCATTACATGTATTATAAATCTAGTATAGATTTTTCTAACAGTGTGGTGCTCATTTCACGAGCACTTTGCTTCCCGTTAGCAAATGTATTTGCTTCCCCATAGAGGAACACTGTTAAAAATAGTATTAAATTTGAAATACCAATGTATATTAAAATTAATATCTCAAGCATATGAAATCGCAATTTATGTACGTGTTTATTAAATTTCATATACATTCATGATAATCGCTCAGATAATTCCATTTTACACAAAATCAAAATAAGATGAGCAGTAATTTTCGATTCTTAATAATAAAACATGATACCTTCTTACAATTAATCAAAAATAAAATTGGATTTTAAGTCGAAAAGTTCAATTACGTAAATAAATGACAGACCTAACCTACAATCAACTGTACTCACATTAAATTTCTAGGATTCAGGGCAAATTTTGGAAAGAGTTCCACATGTACGTTGCACTTTAATCATAAAAAGTAATTCAGTCGACGAATGCTAGATTATTACTTCAATTGCGAATATTTGATAAGATTTGAAGAAATAAAAGCACTTTGAGTTTTCCAGCACGCTGATATACCGACCTGTATATTATATTTAATATAAAGTGTACAGCTATTCATATTTTAATGTATATTAAATTTCAACTCCCGTGTATGCAAATTACTTCATATACATTTGTATCAAATTTAATACAGATTTTTCTAACAGTGAAGCATTAGTTATTTTTTTCAATAATAGACAAACCAAAGTCTTCATTTTGATCAATTTAAAAATAGAAATTTAGAAAAATACAAAATTACAAAATAATACACCAATTTTTTTAAACACAAAGACAAATCAGACAATTCAAATTTTGTATTGAAAATTATAATTTTTCGAGCTGGAAAAGGGAAGGGAAAATTTATGTCGCGCCCTATTCCTTTTCTAGGTTTATGATTTCTTTACAAAAATTTTCAGAATTATTTGATTTGAAAATTTATGATCAAAAAGTCTTTTCTATTCATGCGTCAACTTTTCATTATGTTGATGAAAGAAGTTTTTCTGTTTGCAACATTAATTAAAAAAAAAAAGATGATTCAAATATTATAAATGAGCATAACTTCCTTAATCTTCAATAAAGTGTATGAATATTATAGATCAATCGATTTGCCTTGAATCAAGAAATCTTTTCCGTTCTTGCATCAACTTTTAATTATATTTTTCAAATATTATGCATTACCATAGCTTCCTTTCAATAAAATGTATCAATGTTATAGGTCAATCGATTCATCTTAAATCAACACAACTTTTCTATTCTCGCATCAACTTTAAATTATGAGAATGAGAAAATTTTTACTATAAAAAAAAAACAATTTTGAAAATATGCAAATGATCATAACTTCCCTAATATTTAATAAAATGTATCAATATTATAGGTGAATCGATTCGCCTCGAATCAACACATCTTTTCTGTTCCTGCATCAACTTTGATAATGTCAATGAAAAAAGTTTTACTATAAAAACTCGATTTTCAAAATATATAAATTACCATAACTTCCCTACTCTTCAATAAAATGTATTATTATTATAAGTCGATCGATTCGTCTTGCATCAACACATATTTTCTGTTTTGCATCAACTTTAAATTATGATAATGAGAAAATTTTTACTATAAAAATCGATTTTAAAAATATATAAAATACCATAACTTCCCTACTATTTAATAAAATGTATCAATATTATAGGTCAATCGATTCGTCTCGAATTAACACATCTTTTCTCTTCTTGCATCAACTTTGAATTATGTTAATGAAAAAAGTTTTACTATAAAAAACCGATTTTAAAAATATGTAAATTACCATTACTTCCCTACTATCTAATAAAATGTATTAATTTTGTAGGTCAATCGATTCGTCTCGAATTAACACATCTTTTCTTTTCTTGCATCAACTTTGAATTATGTTAATGAAAAAAGTTTTACTTTAAAAAACGCTATCTTCAAATATTATGCATTACCATAACTTCCCTAATATTTAATAAAATGTATCAATATTATAGGTCAATCGATTCGTCTCGAATTAACACATCTTTTCTGTTCTTGCATCAACTTTGAATTATGTTAATGAAAAAAGTTTTACTAGAAAAAACCGATTTTAAAAATATGTAAATTACCATAACTTCCCTACTATCTAATAAAATGTATTAATTTTGTAGTTCAATCGGTTCGTCTCGAACCAAGGAATCTTTTCTCTTCTTGCATCAACTTTGAATTATGCTAATGAAAAAAGTTTTACTATAAAAAACAGATTTTTAAAATATGGAAATTACCATAACTTCCCTACAATTTAATAAAATGTAATAATGTTGTAGGTCAATCGATTCATCACAAACCAAGGAATTTTTTATATCCTTGCATCAACTTTGAATTATGCTAATGAAAAAAGTTTTACTATAAAAAAACGATTTTTAAAATATTATTGAGTGCTTAAAAAAAATGCAATAAATATTTTTAGAAATCCTTCGGTCAGTTTCAAGATATTAGTGGTGAAAATAAGCCCTCCAAATTTCATCGATTTATCTGCAACCGTTTTCTAGTCATCGTGTTCACAAAAAAGTGTGACATCCACACACTCGCAAACATTCACACACACACACACACATCCGGACAATTGCTTAGAACATTGTATTAGACATTTGTAAATTAAAGAAGGTTTAATTAAATGAATTTGAAAATTTTTGAAAATATTACCATTACAAAGCTTCCTCTACGAGGAAGCAAAAAAATATATAAATTTTTAACCGTTCACTTGAATTTACAAAACGATTAATTTCCTACGAAAAAAGACGAATTTTCAACAAAATACATATATTTTCAACCAAATACTTCAATTTTCAACCAAAAAGATAAAATTTCAACTAGAAATTGAACAGTTGAATTTTCAATTGAAAAAATTCATTGTAACTTTTTTGTTGAAAATTCGTTGTTTTTTTTTTGTCAAAAAATAAATTTCTTAACTAAAATCTTAAATATTCCATTTTTACCTAAAAATTTATCTTTTTTTTAGTTAAAAATTCAACTACTTGGTTGAAAATTCTTGTATTTTGTTGAAAATTAATCTTCTTGGTTCAAAAATCACCTTTTTAGTTATTAGTTCAATTAATTTTTCCTGGTAGAAAATTTATCCATAAATTTTTAGTTCAAAAAGTTATTTGAAAACCAAAAAAAAAAAAAAAATTTCAATAAAAAAGTTAAATTTGTATCATGATTATTATTATTATTAATTAAACCTTAACTATTTTGTTGAGATTGTTTTTTTTCATGAAAAATAACTTTTTTAACTAATAATATGACTATTCCATTTTTGATTGAAAATTTATTTCATTTATTGAAAATTAATCTTCTTAGTTGAAAATTTCTTTAAAAAATTAATAATTAAAAATTAAATTATAAT
>CAKNYM010049875.1:12958-24748 GCA_932195095.1 Andricus curvator
GAAAATTTCTTTAAAAAATTAATAATTAAAAATTAAATTATAATTATAGAATTACATTTTTTGTCAATAGTTCAACTGTTCCGTCAAAACTTCTTCGTTTTGTCTTGAAAATTCAACAGTTTTTATGACATTATTTTTATCGAGTAAAAATTCTTTCTTGGTTGAAAATTAATATTTTTAAATTAAAATTGATATTTCTCATTTGAAAATTTTATTATTCGCTTGATAATTTATGTATTTTCTTGAAAATTAATTTTTCTCAGTAGAAAATTAATCTTTTTGGTTGAACATTTATTTATTTAAATGAAAAAAATAATAAAAATTTCACTATTTTGTTGAAAAGTAACTTTTTTAATTAAAAACTTGAATATTCCACTTTCAGAATTTTCTCTTTTTTAGTTAAAAATTCAACCAGTTGGTTGAAAATTCATGTATTTAGTTGAAAATTAATCTTCTAAGTTAAATTTTTTTTTAATTAAGAATTCAATTATAATTATAAAATTAAGTTTATTCATCGAAAATTAAAACTTTTTTTTGTTAATGGTTCAACTATTTGGATACAAATTTAATTATTTTGTGGAAAATTCAACATTAAAAAGTTAATGTATAGAATTCCTGAAAACAAAACAAGAATTCAACGATCAAATTTGGACAAATACAACAAAATGCTCCTATTGAAATTCCTAAAAACAAAAAAAAATTTTTTGTTTCTTTGCACAAAAATAAAAAAGAGGAAAGAAAAATGAGAAGGCAACCAACCACATCCCCTTCCTTCTCTTTTTTATTTCTTTCGTCTTTTTTTATTTTTATTATTATCAAATCACAATATGAAAGCATGCAAAATATTTACCAACGTTTCGGTGCTCACACAGCACCCTTATCAAGGCAAGAAAAATTAGAGCAGGTAGGAACAGCGACGAAATAACGACGCTATCACTTCGATACCTGACAACTGAATGTGGGTCAATAGACAAATTCTTAAATTTCAATTTAGCTGACTTGGATTGGAGGTCATTACTAACCACCTTTTTTTGAAATGATGTTATTTAATCAGATCAAAGTTACATATGGTCCTGAAGCCTTCAGAAAAGTTAAATTATGGTGTGATATCAACCAAAGATTAAGAGACAGTATCCTTCAGAAAAGATTTTTGATTGAATGTCGAAGAAATGATGTTTTACCTAAAAAAATATTTTTCTTGGATAACAAATTCCGAGATTTTGTTTTTCACAGTAATTTTTGCAATAGACAATTTGAACATAATTTAAAGAATTTCAAACTCTCAATGCTGAATTTACTGATCGAGGATGTTTCAAATCATGTTAATTTTTTAAAAGTAAAAATTTCCAGAATCAAAAGTGAATTAGAAGTATGTTTGCCACAAGATAAAATCATTGATCTTTTAAAACATCAGATTTTCCTTAATCGAAGGTTTTTAAACGATGATAAAAAACATGAGAACAAACTTTCTATTTTTATTGATCAACAAACTAATATTCAAGAGCGAAATTTAAAGTTAAACAAGATTTTTGAAAAAGAAGATAAGGATTCTTGGTTTGTAAATTTGGCAAATATTCAAATTCCTGACACAGTTACAGATATTCTCAGATTAGGTAAAGCTTTTAATAACCGTGTGATTAAAAGTAAATCGAAACAAATGATGGAAATAGTCAAAGATGTTGAATCAAGTATACACAAAATTCCAATATTAGATCAACAGGATTTCCGAAACAAGGTTTTACACTTGTCGAAGAGCTTTGTTGATAAAAATTGTTTGCACATTAGTAGTATCGATCGTAAAATTTCTGAGGGTTTCAAGATAACGAAAGGTTTCCTTAAAAACAACCCTGATATAATTTGCATGAATGCTGATAAAGGCAATATTACAGTTTGTATGAAGAAATCGGATTATATTAGGGATATGGAGGATTTACTTTTCAATCGTGATAACTTTGAATTATTGAGTGAAAATCCGTTGAAGCAATTAAGAAGAGACACTTTCAAGATTCTAGACAATTGGAGAAAGAAAGGACTTTTGGGAAAGGATATAAGATGGACTGATATAAATACCGAAGACACAGTTCTTGCAAGAATGGTATGGTTTGAGAAAGATTCATAAAGATGGCTATCCTTTGAGATTGGTTATTTAAACTATTAACACTCCCACGAAATTTTTAGAACAAAATTTTAATTTGATACTTAAAGACTCAATTACAACTTCCAAATACAATATTAAAAATAGCTGGGAATTCCAAAAAATTATTATTCAAAAAACTGCTCCTGATGACCATGTAATGATTTCTTTGGATGTTGTTGCAATGTTTCCAAGTATTTCCCTTGAATTGGTTAAACAGGCAATTTTAAATAGATGGGATAATATAAAAACACGTACTCGATTAAGTCAAAAAGATTTTATTGAAGGGATAGTTTTCATTATGAACTCAACTTATTTTAAATTCAATGGATCTTTTTATAGGCGGTACTCCCATAGGTTCAGTCATTTCTCCGATTTTAGCAGAAATAGTTATGGAAGATTTGGAGGTCTTTGCTTTCAAGAAGCTGGATTTTGTTTTGTCCTTTTACTTTCGGTATGTTGATGACACCTTATTATGTGTTCCTCTAGCAAAGTCACAGGCAGTTTTTGATGCTTTCAATAGTTTTCATTCAAAACTTCAGTTCACCCATGAAATAGAGAACAATAATAGAATCAGTTTTTTGGACCTAGAAGTAATTAAAGGTCAGGATGGTAATATTATTACTAATTGGTATAGGAAAAGTACATATTCAGGTAGAATTTTAAATTTCTTTTCGGCTCATCCTTTTCAAAACAAAATTGCAGTAATCAAAAACTTAGTTGACAGAGCTCTAGGTTTGCCCCACATTTCATTTCACAAAGAGAATTTGAATATAGTTAGGAATATCCTTTTTCTTAATCATTATTATTATTATTATTATAGATTAGCAGTTCGAACTCGAAAGTTCATTGCCTCATCTACCCGAGACCGCCACACATCTCTGTCTTGTGCATTCTCCATCCAGTTTAAGTAATCATGTCCTAGTTCTTTTAGATCATCCCTTACATTTTTCTCCCATCTGTTTCTCGGTCTGCCTAGGGGTCTCTTACCAGTCGGCCTCCCTCTTAAAACTTGCGCCACTGTTCTTTCATTGCCCATTCTTGCTACATGCCCCGCCCATCTTAATTTACGCGCTTTCATTACTCTATTAATATTTGCTGACCCGTAGAGAGCGTGCAGCTCATCATTATGCAGTTTTCTCCACTCGCCGGTCTCTTCGTCCCTTTTTGGACCATAGATTTTTCTAAGTACTTTATTCTCGAAAACTCTAAACCTATTCTCTTCTCCTTTCGTCAGCGCCCACGTTTCACACCCGTACATGACGACCGGCATTATTATCGTTTTGTAAATTCTTACTTTGATGTTTCTAGATAGCGATCGCGATTTTAGTAGCGTGTTTGCTGCATAATAGCACCCATTGCCAGCGTGTAGCCGCGCATTGATTTCCGTTTTAATCTTATTTTCGCTAGTTATAATAGACCCGAGGTATTTAAACTCGTTAACCCTTTCGAATTTCATATTTCCGGCCATTAGATCCCCATCTTGATTACTTTGTCCGGACCTGACGACGGTCATATATTTTGTCTTCGATTCGCTAACTTCCAAGCCAATCTCTTTGGCTTTTGCGATCAAGATTTCTGCATTTTTAGCTACCGTTTCTTTATCATCCCCTAGTACGTCGAGATCATCCGCATATCCAAGAATTTGTATTACCCCATTGAGGGTAGCACCGGTCGGATTCGCCTGCACTTGCCTAACCACGTATTCTAAAACTAAGTTAAAAAGGACGCACGAAAGTGCATCGCCCTGTTTCAGGCCATCGCGGATCGAAAACTCTTCAGATAAACTACCGTTTACGCGTATTTTACCCTTACTGCCACTTAAGCAAATTTCGATAAGTCTAACCAATTTTCTTGGCACACCCAAGAACTCTAGGATCCAGTACATTCGCGCGCGTATAATAGAGTCGTAAGCTTTTTTAAAATCGATAAATAGCTGATGTACTGCTTCTTTAAATTCCCATTTCTTTTCTAACAGTTGTCTAATTGTAAACATTTGATCGCTTGTAGATCGGTTTCGGCGGAATCCACACTGGTAATCCCCAATGATTTCCTCGGCAAAAGGAGTTAGTCTACTTAGGATAACATTAGACAGGATCTTGTAGCACGAAGGCACAAGTGAAATTCCCCGATAGTTGTTACAGTTAGTTTTATCGCCTTTTTTAAAGATGGGAATAATGATAGAGGTATTCCATTCTTCCGGCATGCGTTCTGTTTTCCAAACTGCGCGTATCAATTTACAAATTTGCCTTGTGAGGCAAGGGCCTCCATTTTTTATCATTTCTGACGGTAGGTCATCGATGCCCGCGGCTTTGTTATTTTTCAACTTCTTGATGGCCATTTCTATTTCTATATCAGTAGGATCGTTAATTAATAGATCAGCAGTGTGGATTTCGCCGAGATTACCTTCAACGGGGGCTTCGCGTACATTTAATAGTTTATCGAAATAATCTTTCCATAAATTCAGTCTCTCTGTCGCATCGGCTACTAGATTGCCATTTTCGTCCCTCATTACTTCCGTTCTACTTTGAAAGCCTTTCCTTATAAAATTGATTCCCCTGTACATCTCACGCGGGTTATTTTGTTTATTATGCGCTTCTATTGCTAGTATTTTATTCTTTTCCCACTCCCTTTTCTTGGATCTATAGAGCCTATTTGTACTTTTGCTAATCTCGAGATATTTCTTATGTGTTTGATCGCACTTATTTTGTAAACTACTTAGTCTGGCCTTCCGACGTTTCTCAAACCAGAGTTTGCACTCTTCGTCAAACCATGGTTTGCTTTTGGTTACTTTCTTAAAACCTATCGTAAGTTTCGCGGCTGCCTTTATCGCCTTTTTCGTATTGCTCCACAGGGTTTCCGGGTCCTCCTCGTGATTATTGTTATCGTCTCTCTGTTCTTGGAGAGCGTCGAAACTATTAGAAATCTCAACTTGGTAATTTAATGTTTCTGTTGCTGTTTTGAACGTATCTATATTGAAACGAACTGTTGGCTCTGTGCGGCTTGTTTTCTTACTTAACGCTAGCCTAGATCTTAGTTTTACTATCACGAGAAAATGGTCTGAATTTAAATCCGCTCCCCTATACGATCTTATATCGAGAATGTTTGTATGACGTCTTCTGTCAATTAGAACGTGATCAATCTGATTGTGAGTATTACCATCTGGTGATGTCCAGGTGGCCTTATGTATATTTTTATGCTTGAAATATGTGCTTTTGACAACGAGGTTCTTTGAAGCTGCAAAGTTTATTACTCTGGTTCCATTATCATTACTGACGTCATGCAAACTTTCTGATCCTATTGTAGGCCTATACATTGGTTCTTTTACAATTTTCGCGTTGAAATCCCCCAATACTATTTTTGCGTCAAACGTTGAGAACTTGTCAAAAACCTGCTCGATTGTTTCATAAAAAAGATCTTTAGTGTCTTCGTCTTTGTCCTCGGTGGGGCAGTGCACATTGATTAATACGTGTTTGCTGAAATTACCCTTTAGTACAATGTATGATAACCGGTCGTTAATGAATTGCATGTCGATAAGTGCTTGCGAAATTCGTTTATTAATAAGAAAACCAGTCCCCAGTCTACCCACAAAAATTGATTGAGCAACATATCACAATTAGAATTCAACAAATCAAAAACAAACAAAGTAACATTTTATCTGCAGATAATCAGAAAGAATTGAGAGAATATAGTTCTTTCAATACTTTTGTTCTTCCTTTTTTTGGTCAAATTTCGAAAACCATTGAATTTATGTTAAAAAAATTTAATATTCATACTATTTTCCGTATACCATTTAAAATGGATTCAATAATAACTTTTGGTAAAGATCCTTTAGATAAATTTGAAAAAAGGAGGTGTTGTTTACAAGATCACTTGCAAGATCTGTAAGATGACTTATGTGGGACAGACTGGCAGACTTCTTAATACTAGGGTGGAGGAACACAAAAGTGATGTTCGTTTAGGACGTTGTTATAAGAATTTTCTTGCTAGGCATACGAGAGGGTTTGTTGATGTTGACCATGAGTTTGACTGGGATAATGTTGAAATTTTACACAGTGAAAGTAATGAGAGAAAGAGAGAATTCATGGAAATGCTTTATATTAAAAAACAAAATAAGTTGTCTATTAATTTAAAAACTGATTTGGATAAATTAAACAAAAGTTATTCTAGTATGATTAATTACATTTAGCAATACGTTTTCATGGGTCTTGACTTTCTCTCATTTCTTGTTTGTTTATAACGGATTTGTCTATTGACCCACATTCAGTTGTCAGGTATCGAGGTGATAGCGTCGTTATTTCATCGCTGTTCCTACCTGCTCTAATATTTCTTGCCTTGATAAGGGTGCTGTGTGAGCACCGAAACGTTGGTAAATATTTTGAATGCTTTCATATTGTGATTTGATAATAATAAAAATAAAAAAGACGAAAGAAATAAAAAAGAGAAGGAAGGGGATGTGGTTGATTGCCTTCTCATTTTTCTTCCCTCTTTTTTATTTTTGTGCAAAGAAACAAAAATTTTTTTTGTTTTTAGGAATTGCAATAGGAGCATTTTTTTGTGTTTGTCCGAATTTGATCGTTGAATTCTTGTTTTGTTTTCAGGAATTCTATACATTAACTTGATTATTGGACGTTAAATGGGATTTTGAATTTGATTTTAATCTAATTTAAAATTCTTAAATTTCAATTAAAAAGTTATCTGTTTTGGTTGAAATTCAACATTTTTTATGACGTTTTTTTTTATTGGGTGAAAAATATTTTTTGGTTGAAAATTGATATTTTTAATTTAGAATTGATATGTTGCACTTTAAAATTTTACTATTTGATAGAAAATTCATATATTTTGTTGAAAATTAAGCTATACATTTTTTAATCAAAGCGTTATTTCAAAATAAAAATAAAAAATTTTTCAATTAAATTGTTAAATTTTTATTATGATTATTATTATTATTAATAATAAAATTTTAATTTGTTTATTGAAAATTCATGCATTTTGTTGAAAACTAATTTTTCCCAGTAGAAAATTAATCTTTTTGGTTGAAAATTTATTTATTCAGTTGAAAAAATAAAAATGTATTCTTTTTTAGTTAAAAATTTCACTAGTTGGTTGAAGATTCATGTATATTGTTGAAAATTAATCTTCTTAGTTAATTTTTTTTTTAAATAAAAATTCAATTATAATTATAAAATTAAGTTTAATCATTAAAAATTAAAACTTTTTTTTTTGTTAATACAGCTATTTGATTACAAATTTAATTATTTTGTGGAAAATTCTACAATTTTGTTAAAAAGTGGTCTTTTTTGGTTAAAATTCAACATTTTTCATGACATTTTTTTTATTGGGTGAAAAATCTTTCTTGGTTGAAAATTGATATTTTTAATTTAAAATTGATATTTTGCAGTTGAAAATTTTAGTATTTGATTGAAAATTTATTTATTGAGTTGAAAATTAAACTATACATTTTTTTATCAAAAAGTTATTTTAAAATTTAAAAAGAAACAATTTTCAATACAATTGTTAAATTTTTATTATGATTATTATTATTAATATTATTATAATAATACAAATTTTACTATTTGATTTAACATTCATGTATTCTGTTGAAAATTAATCTTCTTAGTTAAAATAAAAATTGAATTATAATTATAAAATTAAATTCAATAATTAAATTAAAATTTATTAATCATTTAAATTAATTTGATCATTAAATTAATTTTTAAAAATCATTAAATTAAAAATAAAATTTTTACTATTTTGTTTAAAATTCGTTGTTTTTTTTGTTTTGTTAAAAAGTAACTTTTTCAACTATAAACTTAAATATTCCATTTTTAGTTTAAAAATTTATCATTTTTTAGTCAAAAATTCAACTGTTTGGTTGAAAATTTATTTCTTTGGTGGAAAATTTACCTATAAATGTTTAGATAAACAAGTTATTTGAAAGCCAAAAAAAAAAGAGTTTTTAACAAAATAATTACATTTTTATTGTGATAATTATTATTAAAAAATAATAACAATTTAAAAATTTTGTTGATAATTCGTTTTTTTCATGAAAAATACATTTTTTTACTTAAAAATGTTAACTTTTCCATTTTTCGGTTAAAATTGAACACTTTTAATGAAATTTTTTGTATTGGGTGAAAAATATTTCTTGGTTGAAAATTGATATTTTTAATTTAGAATTGATATTTTGTAGTTGAAAATTTTACTATTTGATAGAAAATTCATGTATTTTCTTGAAAATTAAGCCAACATTTTTTAATCAAAACGCTTTTTAAAATTTTTAAAAAACGAATTTTCAATAAAATTGTTACATTTTTATTATGATTATTATTATTAATAAAAATTTTACTATTTTATTGAAAATTCATGTATTTTGTTGAAAACTAATTTTTCTCAGTAGAAAATTAATCTTTTTCATTGAAAATTTATCAGTTGAAAAATAATGACAATTTCACTATTTTGTTTAAAATTGTTTTTTTTTCGTTGTTGTTAAAAAGTGACTGGTTTAACTAAAAATCAATAGAAAATTGATATTTTTAATTTAAAATTGATATTTTTTGTAGTTGAAAATTTTACTATTTGATAGAAAATTCATGTATTTTGTTGAAAATTAAGATATACATTTTTTAATCGAAGCGTTATTTTAAAATAAAAATAAAACATTTTCCAATGAAATTGTTAAATTTTTATTATGATTATTATTAATAATAATAATACAAAATTTACTATTTTATTGAAAATTCATGCATTTTGTTGAAAAATAATTTTTCCCAGTAGAAAATCAATCTTTTTGGTTGAAAATTTATTTATTCACTTCAAAAAATAATAAAAATTTCACTATTTTATTTAAAATTCGTTTTTTTTTTGTTTTGTTAAAAAGTAACTTTTTCAACTATAAACTTAAATATTCCATTTTTAGTTTAAAAATTTATCATTTTTTAGTCAAAAATTCAACTGTTTGGTTGAAAATTTATTTCTTTGGTGGAAAATTTACCTATAAATGTTTAGATAAACAAGTTATTTGAAAGCCCAAAAAAAAAGAGTTTTTAACAAAATAATTACATTTTTATTGTGATAATTATTATTAAAAAATAATAACAATTTAAAAATTTTGTTGATAATTCGTTTTTTTCATGAAAAATACATTTTTTTACTTAAAAATGTTAACTTTTCCATTTTTTGGTTAAAATTGAACACTTTTAATGACATTTTTTTATTGGGTGATAAATATTTCTTGGTAGAAAATTGATATTTTTAATATAAAATTGATATTTTGTAGTTGAAAATTTTACTATTTGATAGAAAATTCATGTATTTTGTTGAACACTAATTTTTCCAAGTGAAAAAATAATCTTTTTGGTTGAAAATTTATTTATTTTTTAGTTGAAAATTAAACTATACATTTCTTAATCAAAAAGTTATTTTAAAATTTAAAAAAAAAACGAATTTTCAATAAAATTGTTAAATTTTTATTACGATTATTATTATTAATAAAAATGTTATTATTTGATTTAAAATTCATGTATTTTGTTGAAAATTAATTTTTCCCAGTAAAAAGTTAATCTTTTTGGTTGGAAATTTATTTATTCAGTTGAAAAAAATATTAAAAATTTCACTATTTTGTTGAAAAGTAACTTTTTTAACTAAAAACTTAAATAATCCATTTGCAGTTAAAATTTTATCTTTTTTAGTTAAAACCTCAACTAGTTTGTTGAAAATTCATGCATTCTTTTGAAAATTAATCTTCTTAGTTGAATTAAAAATACAATTATAATCATAAAGTTTAATTTAATCATTACAAACTAAAACTTTTTTTTGTTTTGGTTAAAATTCAACACTTTTTAGGACATTTTTAATGTCATCAAAAAAATTTTTTTTCTTGGTTGAAAATTGATATTTTTTAGTTGAAAATTTTACTATGCATTTGATAGAAAATTCATGTATTTTGTTGAAAATTAAACTATACATTTTTTAATCAAAACGTTATTTTAAAATAAAAATAAATATTCAGTTGAAAAAATAATCAAAATTTTACTATTTTGTTTAAAATTAGTTTTTTCTGTTGAAAAGTAACTTGTTTAACTAAAAACTTAAATATTCCATTTTCAGTAAAAAATGTATCATTTTTTAGTCAAAAACTCAACTGGTTGGTTGAAAATTTATTTCTTTGGTTGAAAATGTAACTATAGATTTTTAGTTAAACAAGTTATTTTAAAGCCAAAAAAAGAGTTTTCAACACAATAATTAAATTTTTATTATGATAAATATTATTAATAATAATAAAAATTTCACTATTTTGTTGAAAATTGTTTTTTTTTTTTTTTTTTTTTTTAAATAATTTTTTTAACTAAAATCAAATAACACCAATTGTACGAAATAAAAAAAACTATAAAACGTTATTTGAGATGAATATATTTTTGAAATAAATTGCAAAATGTATATTTAAATTACAACAGTTTTCAAATAATAAATTATTACTTGAAGCAGTTTATACATTTCTAGCGTGAATTTTAAATTATATGATTAAAGAATAATAAATTAGTTTATGGAAATAAATATAGAATCTGCTGGTGAATCTATTCAGTATAAATAAAATTTGGATACTAATAAGATAATTGATTAGACTTAAATTTCAATTCAGTCCTAGATTAAGTCATTAATTATTATTATTAATTTTTCGCGATTTGTTAAACTTGTGTGTATTTAGATTCAGTCATGGGTTTTGGTGATTCCGTAAAAGCATTCTGGACATATAAATATGATGGAGATTTTGGCATGTTCAATCCTTGTGATAAGTCGTAAGATCTCGTGATTGTGGAAATATAAATATTGTCATTTTCTGGTGGAGAATTGGCCCATTCTTTTCTGGCAGCACAGACGATTATCAGGAAATAGGCACTCAGCACTGAAAATTAAAACAAAAAATTTTATAATTGTTTTAATTAATAAAAAATTTTGATTTTCAAATGATTGATTCGGACAAATAATTTTTGAAAAGCGAGAAAAGATTTGCATCATCTCTTAAAATGTAAATTGAGTTATTAAGTTGAAAATTTCAAGAATTTAATCATTTTGTAATTTTGAAATTTCCTAAATTTTCTAGTTTCTGCCCGAATAATAAAATTTCCGAATTATAAGATTCACGAATAGGAAAATTCACGAATAATAACATTCCCGACAGTTTATAATATTACCGAATTTCAAAAATCCCGAATTATATAATTCCCGAATAATAAAATTCCCGAACAATAAAATTCCCGAATTGAAAAATTCCGAAATAATAAAGTTGCCGAATTATAAAATTCCCGAATAATAAAAATCCAGAATTGGAAAATTTCTGAATAATGGAATTTCCGACAGTTTATAATATTACCGAATTTCAAAATTCCCGAATAATAAAATTCCCGAATTGGAAAAATCCCTGATAATAAAATTCTGGAATTGAAAAAGTCCCGAATTATATAATTCACGAATAATAAATTTCCCCAATAATGAAATTCCCGAATAATCAAATTCCGGAAATGAAAAATTCTCGAATTATAAAATTCGCGAATAATAAAATTCCTGAATTGGAAAATTCCGGAATAATAAAGTTCCCGAATTATAAATTTCCCGTATAATAAAAATCCAGAATTGGAAAATGTCTGAATAATGAA
>CAKNYM010049875.1:78382-95293 GCA_932195095.1 Andricus curvator
ATGGAAAAATCTACTATTATATTTTGGGTTTAGAATTCATCTCTTTTAGTTGAAAATTCTACTATTTTGTTGAAAATTTACCTATTCTATCAAAAACTAATATATTTTTTGTTTGAAAATTCATCTTTTATTGCTGAAAGTGATTATTTTTAATTAAATCTACTATTATATTTTGGATTCAGAATTCATCTCTTTTGGTTAAAAATTCTACTATTTGGTTGAAAATTTAACTATTCTCTTAAAAAGTCATCTTTTTTGGTTGGAAATTAATTCTTTTTAAGTGAAAAATCTACTATTATATTTTTCGTTTCGAATTCATCTCTTTTGGTTAAAAATTCAATTATTTTGTTGAAAAGTCATCTTTTTTGGTCGAAAATTCACCTTTTATGGTTTGAAAGTGATTATTTTTAATTGCAAAATTTACTATTATATTTTGGGTTTAGAATTCATCTCTTTTGGTTGAAAATTCTACTATTTTGTTGAAAATTTAACTATTTCCTTGAAAATTCATCTTTTTTAGTTCAGAACTAATATATTTTTATTAAAAATTCAATTATTTTATTGAAGAGTCTTTTTTTGGGTCGAAAATTCAACTATTTTAAAATTCGTCCCTTTGGATTGAAAATTCATCTTTTGGTTGAAACTTTCACCTTTTTTCTTAAAAAATCAACTATTCTCTTAAAATGTAACATTTTTCACTTGCAAATTTATCTTTTTTTGTTTGAAAGATCATTCTTTTGATTTGAAAAGTCTAGTATTATATTTCTGTTTCAACATTCATCTCTTTTGATCAAAAAGTCTACTATTTGGTTGAGAATTTAATTATTTTGTTGAAAATTCAATTATTTTATCAAAAATTAATCGTTTTTTGGGTGAAAATTCATCCTTTATTTTTTAAAGTAATTCCTTTCAATTAAAAAATCTACTATTATATTTTGGGTTCAAAATTTATCTCTTTTGGTTAAAAATTTTACTATTTGGTTCGAAAATTTAACTATTCTCTTAATAAGTCATTTTTTTGGGTTGAGAATTCATATTTTTTGGTTGAAAATTAATTCTTTTTAATTGAAAAATCTACTATTATATTTTTAGTTCTGCATTCAATTATTTTGTTGAAAATTCATCTTTTTCGGTCGAAAATTCACCTTTTATAGTTTGAAAGTTTATTATTTTCAATTAAATAGTCTACGATCATATTTTTAATCTTTTATTGTTGAAAGTGATTATTTTTAATTGGAAACTCTACTATTATATTTTGGGTTTAGAATTCACCTATTTTGGTTGAAAATTATACTATTTTGTTGAAAATTCAACTATTTTATCAAAAAGTAATATCATTTTTGTTTGAAAATTCATCTTTTATTGTTGAAAGTGATTATTTTTAATTGAAAAATGTACTATTATATTTTGGGTTTAGAATTCATCTCTTTTGGTTAAAAGTTCTACTATTTGGTTGAAAATTTAACTATTCTCTTAAAAAGTCATCTTTTTTGGTTGGAAATTTTATCTCTTTTGGTTAAAAATTCAATTATTTTATATATATTTATATAATTATATTTTGGGTTTAGAATTCATCTCTTTTGGTTAAAAATTTTACTATTTGGTTGAAAATTGAACTATTCTCTTAAAAAGTCATTTTTTGGGTTGAAAATTCATAGTTTTTGGTTGAAAATTAATTCTTTTTAATTGAAAAATCTACTATTATATTTTTAATTCAGAATAAATCTTTTTTGGTTAAAAAATCAATTATTTTGCTCAAAAGTCATCTTTTATGGTCGAAAATTCATCTTTGATGGTTTGAAAGGTAATTATTTTTAATTAAAAAGTCTACGATTATATTTTTAATCTTTTATTGTTGAAAGTGATTATTTTTAATCGAAAAATGTACTATTATATTTTGCGTTTAGAATTCACCTATTTTGCTGAAAATTCTACTATTTTGTTGAAAATTCAAGTTTTTTATCAAAAAATAATATATTTTTTGTTTGAAAATTCATCTTTTATTGTTGAAAGTGATTATTTTTTATTGAAAAGTCTACTCTTATATTTTGGGTAATCTTTTTCAGTTAAGAATTAATCTGTTTTGGTTAAAAATTCAATTATTTTATTGAAAAGATAACTTTTTTGGTCGAAAATTCAACTATTTTAAAATCCTTCCCGTTGGATTAAAAATTCATCCTTTGGTTGAAAATTCTACTATTTTGTTGAAAATTTAACTATTTTATCAAAAAATAATATCTTTTTTGTTTGAAAATTCTTCTTTTATTGTTGAAAGTGATTTTGTTAAATTGGAAAATCTACTATTATATTTTGGGTTCAAAATTCATCTCTTTTGGTTTAAAATTCTACTATTTGGTTTAAAATTTAACTATTCTCTTAAAAAGTCATCTTTGTTCGTTGAAAATTAATTCTTTTTAATTGAAAAAACTACTATTATATTTTTCGTTCAGAATTCATCTATTTTGGTTAAAAATTCAATTATTTTGTTGAAAAGTCATCTTTTTTGCTCGAAAATTCACCTTTTATGGTTTGAAAGTTACTTATTTTTAATTAAAAAGTCTACGATCACAGTTTTAATCCAGAAATAATCTCTTTTGATTAAAAATTTTACTATTTTGTTAAAAATTCAATTATTTTGTTGAAAAGTAATCTTTTTTGGTCGAAAATTCAACTACATATTTTAAAATTCGTCCTTTTTTATTGCAAATTTATATTTTGGCAGAAGTCATCTTTTTTGGTTGAAAATTCACATTTCTGGTTTGAAAGTTAATTATTTTTAATTAAAAAGTCTACGATAATATTTTTAATCCAGAATTCATCTCTTTTGTGTAAATATTCAATTTTTTTTTTAAAGTCATCTTTTGAAAAGTGATTCGTTTTCATTTAAAAATCTACTATTATATTTTGCATTCAGAATTAATTTCTTTTGGTTAAAAATTCTACTATTTTGTTGAAAATTCAACTATTTTCTTAAAAAGTAACATTTTTTAGTTGCATATTCATCTTTTTTTTGTTTGAAAGATAATTCTCTTGATTTCAAAAGCCTAATGATCGTTTTTTGGATTAAAATTCATCTTTTATTGTTGAAAGTTATTCAATTGAAAAATCTACTATTTTGTTAAAAATTCAACTATTCTCCTAAAAAATAACATTTTTTAGTTGCAAATTGATCCTTTTTGGGTAAAAGATAATTCTTTTGACTTGAAAGGTCTAATATTATATTCTGCATTCAAAATTAATCTCTTTTAATTAAAAATTCTACTATTTTGTTGAATATTTAATTATTTTGTTGAAAATTCAACTATTTTATCAAAAAGTAATCTTTTTTTGGTTGAAAATTCATCTTTAGTTGTTGAAAGTAATTCCTTTGAATAAAAAATCTATTATATTTTCGGTTCAGAATTAATCTCTTTTGGTTAAAAATTCGACCATTTTGTTAAAAATTCAACTATTATCTTAAAAAGTAACATTTATTAGTTGCAAATTCATCTTTTTTTTGGTTGCAAGATAATTCTTTTGATTTAAAAAGCCTAATATCATGTTTTGGGTTCAAAATTCATCCCTTTTGATAACAAATTCTACTATTTGGTTGAAAATTTAACTGCTTTATCAAATAGTAATCTTTTTTGGTTAAAAATTTATCTTTTATTGAAAGTAATTCATTTTAATTTAAAAATCTACTATTATATTTTGAGTTAAAAATTCATCTCTTTTGATCAAAAATTACACTATTTGGTTGAAAATTCAACAGTTTTGTTGGCCATCCATGTTTTTGGGTACAGAATTCTTCCCTTTTGGAAAAAATGTTTACTATTTTGTTGTAAATTCAACTATTATCTTAAAAAGTGACATTTTTTAGTTGCAAATTCATCTTTTTTTGGTTGAAAGATAATTCTTTTGATTTCAAAAGCCTAATATCATGTTTTGGGTTCAAAATTCATCCCTTTTGATAAAGGATTCTACTATTTGGTTGAAAAATAAATTTTTTAAATTGAAAATTACACTATTTTATCAAAAAGTAATCTGTTTTGGTTTGAAAGTTAATTATTTTTAATTAAAAAGTCTACGATCATACTTTTAATCCAGAATTTATTTCTTTTGGTTGAAAATTCTACTATTTCGTTAAAAATTCAACTATTCTCTTCAAAAGTAATATTTTTTAGTTGCAAATTTATATGTTTTTGGTTGAAAGATAAGTCTTTTGATTTGAAAAGTCTAATATTATATTTTGCGTTTAAAATTCATCTCTTTTGGTCAAAAATTCTACTATTTCGTTGAAAATTTAATTATTTTGTTGAAAATTCAACTATTTTATCCAAAAAAAATATTTTTTTGTTGTTTAAAAATTCATCTTTTATTGTTGCAAGTGATTATTTTTAATTGAAAAATCTACTATTATATTTTGGGTTTAGAATTCATCTCTATTGGTTGAAAATTGTACTATTTTATTGAAAATTCAACTATTTTATCAGAAAGTAATATCTTTTTTGTTTGAAAATTAATCTTTTATTGTTGAAAGTGATTATTGATAAGTGAAAAATCTACTATTATATTTTGGGTTTAGAATTCATCTCTTTTGGTTAAAAATTCTACAATTTTTTTTCAATTTAACTATTTTCTTAAAAAGTAATCTTTTTTGGTTCAGAATTAATCTGTTTTGGTTAAAAATTCAATTATTTTATTGAAAAGTCATCTTTTTTGGTCGAAAATTCAACTATTTTAAAATTCTTCCCTTTGGATTAAAAATTCATCCTTTGGTTGGAAATTCAACCATTTTCTTACAAAGTTATCTTTTTTTGGTTGTAAGTTAATTAATTTTATTTCAAAAATCTACTATTATATTTTGTGTTTAGAATTCATCTCTTTCGGTTGAAAATTGTACTATTTTGTTGAAAATTAATCTTTTTTTGGTTGAAAGATAATTCTTTTGATTTCAAAAGTCTAATATCATGTTTTGTGTTCAAAATTCATCCCTTTTGATAAAAACTTCTACTATTTGGTTGAAAATTTAATTCTTTTGTTAAAAATTCAATTATTTTATCAAAAAGTAATCGTTTTTTGGTTGAAAATTCATCCTTTATTTTTTAAAGTAATTCCTTTCGATTGAAAAATCTACTATTATATTTTGTGTTTAGAATTCATCTCTTTTGGTTAAAAATTCTACTATTTGGTTGAAAATTTTTTGGTTTAAAAGTCATCTTTTATTTTTGAAAGTAATTCCCTTCAATTGAAAAATCTATTATTTTGCTAAAAAATCAACTATTCTCCTAAAAAGTAATATTTTTTAGTTGAAAATTCATCTTTTTTTTTTTTGTTAAAAGATAATTCTTTTGCTTTAAAAGTCTAATATTATATTTTGCGTTCAAAATTAATCTCTCTTGATCAAAAATTCTACTATTTCGTTAAAAATTTAATTATTTTGTTGAAAATTCAACTATTTTATCAAAAAGTAATGTTTTTTGGTTGAAAATTCATCTTTTCTTGTTGAAAGTAATTCATTTCAATAAAAAAGTGTACTATCATATTTTCGGTTTGGAATTCATCTCTTTTGGTTAAAAATTCTACTATTTTGTTAAAAATTCAACTATTCTCTTAAAAAGTAATATTTTTTAGTTGCTAATTCATCATTTTTTGGTTGAAAAATAAGTATTTTGATTTGAACAGTCTAATATTATATTCTGCGTTCAAACTTAATCTCTTTTGGTAAAAAATTCTACTATTTAGTTTAAAATTTAATTATTTTGTTGAAAATTCAACTATTTTCTTAAAAGGTTATCTTTTTTTTGGTAGAAAGTTAATTCATTTGAATTAAAAAATTTACTATTTTATTTCGGATTCAGAATTTATCTCTTTTGGTTAAAAAGGTTAATATTTTGTTGAAAATTTATCTTTTTAGACTGAAAATTCATCTTTTATGGTTGAAAGTTAATTATTTTTAATTGAAAAGTCCACTATCATATTTTCATTTCAGAAATTATCTCTCTTGGTTCAAAATTCTACTATTTTGTTGAAAATTCAACTATTTGCTTAAAAAGTTATCTTTTTTTAGTTGAAAGTTGATTCATTCTATTTAAAAAAATCTACTATTATATTTTGGGTTTAAAATTCATCTCTTTTAGTGAAAAATTCTAATATTTGGTTGAAAATTCAACTATTCTATTAAAAAGTAACATTTTTTAGTTGAAAATTTATATTTTTTTTCGTTGAAAGATAATTCTTTTGATTTCATATGTCTAATATCATGTTTTGGGTTCAGAATTCATCCCTTTTGATAAAAAATTCTACTATTTGGTTGAAAATTTAATTATTTTGTTGAAAATTTAACTATTTTGTTAAAAAGTTATCTTTTTTTTTTGTTGAAAGTTAATTCATTTTATTTAAAAAATTTCCTATTACATTTCGGATTCAGAATTTATCTCGTTTGGTTAAAAATGCTAATATTTTGTTGAAAATCTATCTTTTTAGGCTGAAAAATCATCTTTTATTGTTGAAAGTTAATTATATTTAATTGAAAAGTCTACTATCATATTTTCAATTCATAAATTATCTTGGTTGAAAATTTAATTATTTTGTCGAAAATTGAACTATTTTGTTAAAAAGTCATGTTTTTGTTTCAAAATTGATCTTTTTTGGAAAGTAATTCGTTTTAATTTAAAAATCTACTATTATATTTTGGTTTCAGAATTCATCTCTTTTGTTTAAAAATTCAATTATTTTTAAATTCGTTTTTTGGATTGAAAATTCATCTTTCGGTAGAACTAATTTTTTTTGCTTGAAAATTCACATTTTATGATTTGAAAGTTAATTATTTTTAATTAAAAAGTTTATGATCATATTTTCAATCCAGAATTTATTTCCTTTGGTTAAAAATTCTACTATTTTGTTAAAAATTCAACTATTCTCTTAAAAAGTAACATTTTTTAGTTGCAAATTCATCTTTTTTGGTTGAAAGATAAGTCTTTCGATTTGATCTTTTTGGTTGAAAATTGATCTTTTTTGGAAAGTAATTCGTTTTAATTTAAAAATCTACTATTATATTTTGGTTTCAGAATTCATCTCTTTTGTTTAAAAATTCAATTATTTTGTTCAAAAGTCATCTTTTTTGGTCGAAAATTCAACTATTTTTAAATTCGTTTTTTTGGATTGAAAATTCATCTTTTGGTATAAGTTACCTTTTTTGGTTAAAAATTTTTTGGTTTAAAATTCGTCTTTTATTGTTGAAAGTAATTCCCTTCAATTGAAAAATCTACTATTTTGTGAAAAATTCAACTATTCTCTTAAAAAGTAATATTTTTTAGTTGCAAATTTATCTTTTTTTGGTTGAAAGATAAGTCTTGTGATTTGAAAAGTTTAATATTATATTTTGCGTTCAAAATTAATCTCTTTTGATCAAAAATTCTACTATTTCGTTGAAAATTTAATTATTTTGTTGGAAATTCAACTATTTTATCAAAAAGTAATATCTTTCTTTTTTTTTTTAAATTCATCTTTTATTGTTGCAAGTCATTATTTTTAATTGAAAAATCTACTATTATATTTTGGGTTTAGAATTCATCTCTTTTGGTTGAAAATTCTACTATTTTGTTTGAAAATTCATCTTTTATTGTTGAAAGTGATTATTTTTTATTGAAAAATCTACTATTATTTTTTGGGTTTAGAATTCATCTCTTTTGGTTAAAAATTCAATTATTTCATTGAAAAGTCATCTTCTTTTGGTCGAAAATTCAACTATTTTAAAATTCTTCCCTTTGGATTAAAAATTCATCCTTTGGTTGAAAATTCTACTACTTTGTTAAAAGTTCAAGTATTCTCCTAAAAAGTAATATTTTATAGTTGCAAATTCATCTTTTTTTGGTTAAAAGATAATTCTTTTGACTTGAAAAGTCTAATATTATATTTTGGGTTCAAAATTCATCCCTTTTGATAAAAAATTCTACTAATTGGTTGAAAATTTAATTATTTTGTTGAAAATTCAACTATTTTCTTAAACGGTTATCTTTTTTTTTGGTTGAAAGTTAATTCATTTTATTTAAAAAATTTCCTGTTACATTTCGGATTCAGAATGTATCTCTTTTGGTTAAAAATGTTAATTTTTTTGTTGAAAATTTATCTCTTTAGGCTAAAAATTCATCTTTTATGGTTGAAAGTTAATTATTTTGTTGAAAATTTAACTATTTTGTTAAAAAGTCCTCTTTTTGGTTGAAACATAATTATTTTGATTTCAAAATTCTAATATCATATTTTGGGTTCAAAATTCATCACTTTTGATAAAAAAAATTCTACTATCTGGTTGGAAAAGTTTGGTTGAATCTTAATTCTTTTTATTTGAAAATATACTATTGAATTTTTAGTTCCGAATTCATTTCTTTTGGTTAAAAATTCAATTATTTTGTAGAAAATTCAACTATTTTATCAAAAAGTAATATCTTTTTTGCTTGAAAATTCATCTTTTATTCTTGAAAGTGATTATTTTTAATTGAAAAATCTACGATTATATTTTGGATTTAGAATTCATCTCTTCTGGTTGAAAATTCCCCTATTTGGTTGAAAATTCAACTATTCTCTTAAAAAGTAATATTTTTTAGTTGCAAATTCATCCTTTTTTGGTTAAAAGACAATTCTTTTGATTTGAAAAGTCTAATATTATATTTTACGTTCAAAATTCATCTCTTTTGATCAAAAATTCTACTATTTAGTTAAGAATTTAATTATTTTGTTGAAAATTCAATTATTCTATCAAAAAGTAATCGTTTTTTGGTTGAAAATTCATCCTTTATTTTTAAAAGTAATTCGTTTCAATTGAAAAATCTACTATTATATTTTGGGTTCAAAATTCATCTCTTTTGATTAAAAATTTTACTATTTCGTTGAAAATTTAACTATTCTCTTAAAAAGTCATTTTTTTGTTGAAAATTCCTTTTTTTTGGTTGAAAATTAATTCTTTTTAGTTGAAAAATCTACTATTATATTTTTAGTTCAGAATTCATGTCTTTTGGTTAAAAATTCAATTATTTTGCTCAAAAGTCATCTTTTTGGTCGAAAATTCACCTTATCAGGTTTGAAAGTTAATTATTTTTTATTAAAAAGTCTGCGATCATATTTTTAATCCAGAATTCATCTCTTTTGTTTAAAAATTCAATTATTTTTTTGAGAAGTCATCTTTTAAAAAGTGATTCATTTTCATTTAAAAATCTATTATATTTTGCATTCAGAATTAATCTCTTTTGGTTAAAAACTCTACTATTTTGTTGAAAATTCAACAATTTTCTTAAAAAGTAATATTTTTTAGTTGCAAATTCATCTTTTCTTGGTTGAAAGTTACTTCTTTTGATTTGAAAAGTCTAATATTATATTTTAGGTTCAGAATTTAACCCTTTTCGTTAAAAATTTAATTATCTTGTTGCAAATTGAACTATTCTCTCAAAAAGTAATCTTTTTTTTGCTCAAAGTTAATTCTTTTTATTTGAAGGCTCTACTATTTGGTTTTTCGTATCAGAATTTCCTCTTTTTTGGTTGAAACTAAATTTTTTTTTTATTTGAAAGTCTAGGTACTATTATATTTTTAGTGCAGAATTCATGTCTTTTGGTTAAAAATTCAATTATTTTGTTGAAAAGTCTACCATCATATTTTTAATCTAGAATTCATCTCTTTTGGTTGCAAATTTTACTATTCTCTTAAAAAGTAATATTTTTTAGTGACAAATTTATCTTTTTTTTTGTTGAAAAATAATTCTTTTGATTTGAAAACTCTAATATTATATTTTGAGTTCAAAATTCATCTCTTTTGATCAAAAATTCTACTATTTGGTTGAAAATTTAATTATTTTGTTGGAAATTTAACTATTTTGTTAAAAAGTCATCTTTTTGGTTGAAAATTGATCTTTTATTGAAAAGTCTCTTCTAGTTAAAAATTAATATTTCTTGTTCAAAATTCTACTACTTGGTTTAAAAATGTATGTATTTTATTGAAAATTCGTATTTTCTATTAGAAAATAATACTTTTTGTTTTGAAAATTTTACTATTCGTTGTTAAAAATTCATCTTTTATTGTTGAAAGTAATTCTTTTTAATTGAAAAATCTACTATTATAGTTTGGGTTCAGACTTTATTTGTTTTGGTTAAAAATTCTCTAAAAAGTAATATTTTTTAGTTGTAAATTCATCTTTTTTTTTCGTTGAAAGATAAGTCTTTTGATTTGAAAAGTCTAATATATTTTGCGTTCAAAATTAATCTCTCTTGATCAAAAATTCTACTATTTCGTTAAAAATTTAATTATTTTGTTGAAAATTCAACTATTTTATCAAAAAGTAATCTTTTTTGGTTGAAAATTCATCTTTACTTGTTGAAAGTAATTCCTTTGAATAAAACAGTCTACTATTATATTTTCGGTTTGGAATTCATCTCGTTTGATTAAAAATTCTACTATTTAGTTGAAAATTTAATTATTTTGTTGAAAATTCAACTATTTTCTTAAAAGGTTATCTTTTTTTATGGTTGACAGTTAATTCATTTTAATTTAAAAACTTTACTATTTTATTTCGGATTCAGAATTTATCTCTTTTGGTTAAAAAGGTTAATATTTTGTTGAAAATTTATCTTTTTAGACTGAAAATTCATCTTTTATGGTTGAAAGTTAATTATTTTTAACTGAAAAGTCCACTATCATATTTTCAATTCAGAAATTATCTCTCTTGGTTCAAAATTCTACTATTTTGTTGAAAATTCAACTATTTTCTTAAAAATTCAACTATTCTCTTAGAAAGTAATCTTTTTTAGTTGTAAATTCATCTTTTTTTCGTTGAAAGATAAGTCTTTTGATTTGAAAAGTCTAATATATTTTGCATTCAAAATTAATCTCTCTTGATCAAAAATTCTACTATTTCGTTAAAAATTTAATTATTTTGTTGAAAATTCAACTATTTTATCAGAAAGTAATATCTTTTTTGTTTGAAAATTAATCTTTTATTGTTGAAAGTGATTATTGTTAATTGAAAAATCTACTATTATATCTTGGGTTTAGAATTCATCCCTTTTGGTTAAAAATTCTTCCTTTTTTTACAAATGTAACCATTTTCTTAAAAAGTAATCTTTTTTTGGTTCAGAATTAATCTGTTTTGGTTAAAAATTCAATTACTTCATTGAAAAGTCATATTTTTTGGTCGAAAATTACACTATTTTAAAATTCTTCCCTTTTGATTAAAAATTAATCATTTGGTTGGAAATTCTACTATTTTGTTAAAAATTCAACTATTCTGAAAATTAATATTTTTTAGTTGCAAATTCCCCTTTTTTTGGTTGAAAGATAATTCTTTTGATTTGAAAAGTCTAATATTATATTTTGGGTTCAAAATTCATCTCTTTTGATCAAAAATTGTACTATTTGGTTGAAAATTTAATTATTTTGTTCAAAAGTCATCTTTTTGGTCGAAAATTCAACTATTTTTAAATTCGTTTTTTTTTTAAATTGAAAATTCATTTTTTTTGTAGAACTCATCTTTTTTGGTTGAAAATTCACATTTTAAGGTTTGAAAGTTAATTATTTTTAATTAAAATTCTATGATCATATTTTAATCCAGAATTCATCTGTTTTGGTTAAAAATTCGACTATTTTGTTAAAAATTCAATTATTCTCTTGAAAAGTAATATTTTTTAGTTGCAAATTCATTTTTTTTTGTTGAAAGCTAATTCTTTTGATTTGAAAGGTCTAATATTATATTTTGGGTTCAAAATTTATCTCTTTTGATCAAAAATTCTACTATTTGGTTGAAAATTGATCTTTTATTGTAAAGTCTCTTCTAGTTAAAAATTAATATTCCTTGTTAAGAATTCTACTACTTGGTTAAAAATGTATTTATTTTATTGAAAATTCGCCTTTTCTATCAGAAAGTAATTCTTTTTGATTGAAAATTTTACTATTTGGTTAAAAAAAAATATATATATTTTGTTAAAAATTCGTCTTTTCTAGTAGAAAATTAATATCTTTGGCTAAAAATTCAACTACTTGTCTAAAAATGTATGTATTTTATTGAAAATTCCTCTCCTCTAGTAGAAAATTAATCTTTTTGTTTTCAATTCAACTATTTGATTAAAAATAAATGTACTTTCTTAAGAATTCATCTTTTTGTCGAAAATTGAACTATTTGGTTAAAAATTCAACTTTTTTGTTGAAAATTCGTCCCTTCTGCTTAAAAATTCAACTATTTGGTTAAAACTTCAGCGTTTTAGGTTCAAAACTCAGCCCTTTTTTTTGAAAATTCGTCTTTTTTTATAGAAATTTCATCTTTTTTGGTTCAAAATTGAATTATTCTGTTGAAAATGCAATAGATTTCGACTTGCAATCTTTTGAATATGGTACCTACATTAATGTTATTGAAAAGAATTTATTCCCCTATTTTCGTGAGAAATCACCCTATTTTTCCTGTTTTAAGACCATTTTGGAAATTTAGGGAATTCCTTGAAATCAGAAAAAACGAATAGAGTCATTTGATTAAACAGATTCAGAAAAAATCGTTTGATCGACTCAAAATAATTGATTAATAAATAATCGAATCGAAATCGCCCATCCTTAGTTAACTATTGATTATTAATTATTATTTGTAACTGGTTTTATTGACTAGGTATCGAATTTAGAGCAAAATATGCAGATAACTAAAATGACTACAGTTCAGCAGAAAGCAATTCCTCAAATACTTTTGGGGAAAGATGTTTTGGTCAGATCTCAGACTGGTTCTGGAAAAACCCTTGCATATGCTTTACCAATTGTTGAGTCTTTGCAAAAAGTTACGCCAAAATTATCCAGAAGTAGTGGATTAAAAGCCCTCGTTGTTGTTCCAACGAGAGAACTTGCTTTGCAGACTTACGAGTGTTTTTTAAAACTTATCAAAGTAAGTTTAAATTAAGTCTTCCAAATGAAATTATTTAATTATCGATCTAAAGTTAGTTATTACAGGCTTCACAGTTTTTTTTTCTATTTTCCCTAAAAGCACCCTTTTTTTAGGTCCTATAAATTCTCTATTTTGACTATTTTTTCAAAATTTCCCCTAATTTGCACACATAAAAAGAATTAAACAATTATTTTCATTGAAATATATATTTTCGAAAAAATTATAACGATTGTGTACGTATAATTTTGAAAATTGAATTCTGATACTCATTTCACAACATCACAAACATTCAAAAAAATTGTATAATTGTAAGAGATGTATTTAAAAAAAAAGTTTTATTATACAAATAATATTGAATATTCAATTACATAATCTTAAAGTAAATAATCAATTTATGTTAACTAATTGACAACAATTAAAATTCAGTCTTTATATAACTTAATATTGTAAAAAATTTAAACAGTCAATAATTAGTTAATCAGTTCACAACATTAAAGGCTGAAATTTTGATTAATATATTTTTAAACTAAATTAATTAAAAATTAAAATATATGTTCATATAATTTTGAAACCAGAATGTAGATACTCATTTCACAACATCAAAAACATTTCGAAACCTATATAATTGGAATAGAGGTATTTTAAACATAAATAAACTTTTATTATACAAAATATAGCCAATATTCAATTACATAACTTTAAAATAAATAATCAATTTATATTAATTATTTTTAATCAGCTAATAATTAATTAATCGGTTCATAAAATAAAAAAGCATCAAAGTGTAATTTTCATTAAAACATTCAAATTATTTTTACTATATATTTTTGTTATAAATTTGAATTTCCATTTCTGAAAATTTGATTTTTTTAATAAACTTTTAAACTAATTCCAGAAAATTTAAGTGTAGTAGAATCAGTTTATAATTAATTAATCAGTTCGCAACATAAAAAGCATTCAGCAATTATTTTCATTGAAACTTTCCAATAATTTTTAAATAATATTTTTCTCGAAATTTGAAATTCGATCTATATACATTTAATTTATTACTAACCTTCTAAACTAATTCAAAGAAAATTAAAATATATGTACATATAATTTTGAAAATTGAATTTAGATACTCATTTCACAACATCAAAAAAAGTATATAATTGTAATAAAGTATTTTAAAGAAAAAATAATTTTTTATTATAAAAATAATAGCTAATATTAAATTATACACCTTAAATAAATAATCAATTTATGTTACTTAATTGAAAAAAGTTCAAATTCAATCTTTATGTAATTTAATATTGCCAAAAAAATTAATCAGCTAATAATTAATTAAGCAGTTTACAACATAAAACACATAACTAACTATTATTTTCATTGATGCAATAAAATAATTTTTACATATTTTTTTCTAAAAATTTGAACTATTAATAATCTTTTAAACAAATTCCATATCTCCACAAAAAAAATGCAGAAATTGTACTTTATTATTACGTTACTATTTTGTCATTCATTTAGTAGGTTTTAGTTTAAAAAATCACATTAATTAAAGTTAAAAATTAATTTTTTTGTTTGATGATTTATCATTTTAATTGAAAATTCATCTCTTTTTGAAAATTTAACTGTTGAAAATCATTTTTTTGACTAAACATTTAACTATTCCAGCAGAAAATTTCAATATTTTGCTGAAAATCTGTTTTTAAAAATTAAGAATTAGATTTTTAACGAAAAATTCAACTAATCTATTTTTGGTTGAAAAATTATCTTTTTTGGATGAAAATTCAACTATTTGGTTAAAATTGATATATTTTATTTAAAACTTAAACTATTTGTTTGAAAATTTATGTAATTTGTGGAAAATTTATCTTTTTTTTGTAGAAAGTTAATCTTAATGATTAAAAATTCATCTTTTTGGTAGGTATAAAATTCACCTATTCTAGTTGAAGGTTCATCATTTTATTTGAAAATTCATCAGTTTGGTTGAAAATTAATTTCTCCAACTGAAAATTTAATTGTTACAGTTTTGGTTGAAAATTGATCTTTTCTAGTTCAAAATTGAACAATTTGGCTGAAAATTTGCCTTTTTAATTGAAAATTCAATTATTTCGTTGAAAATCCACGTATTTTGTTAAAAAATCGATTTTTTTGTAGAAAGAGGTCTATTTCTTTGAAAGTTAATCTCCTTGTTTAAAAATACTTCTTTTATTAAAAAATATTTTGTTGTTTTTGAAGATTCATCATTTTAATTAAAAATTAATTTCTTCGGTTGAAAAATGAGTTCTTTTATTGGAAAATTGTTTTTTCTTTGGATGAAAAGGAATTTCTTTTGCCGAAAATTTAATTATTTTGTGGGACATTTTTTTCTTTTTTGGTTGAAAATTATTTTCTCTCTTAAACTGAAAATGTAACTATTAATCCAGGTAAACGTTCCATAATTTTAGTTAAAAATTCAACACTTTGGTTTAACATAATTTTTTCACTAAAAATTTAATTATTTAATTTTTAGTTAAAAAATTCTCTTTTTTAGTTGAGAATTCGTCTTTTTTCTTTCAACATTGATTTTTTTAACTGAAAACTTAATTATTTCAGTTTTGGGTGATAATTTATCTTTTTTAGTAAAAATTAATTTTTTGTTGTTGAAAATTCAACTATTCCAGTTGAAGATTCATCATTTTCGTTGAAAATTCTTTTTTTTTTTTAAATTCAACTTTTTGGTTGAAAATTCAAGTATTCCAGTTAAACATTCATAATTTCAGTTGAAAATTCATCTTTGTGGTTTAAAATTGAACTATTCCAGTTAAAGATTCATAATTTTATTTGAAAATTCATCACTATTTCATTTTTTGTAAAAAAAAAAAATTTTAAGTGAAAATTTAAGTACCGGGCACCGGTAGAAACCTGGAAATGACCGGGAATTTGAAATAGTCCGCCGAATCGCCACCCTGTTTTATAATAATTTTTTTTTATAATAAATTTTTATAGTATAAAACTACGTGTATTTATTGTAATTTATGAACTTTCTAGAGTCCCATAAAAGTCCCGTAAATTTCCCGTTAAAATATTTTTTAAGGCCATGTTACGAGTGGGTCACGTGACCGGATTCCTACCTTACCGACACTTTTTTTTCAAAATCAACTTGCGTTCACACGAAACGCGATATCGAGTTGAAAATTTGGGAGAATAAATAAGAAGCGCTAAGAAAGGCGGCTCTGGTCCTAAATTTTTATAATTATGAAAAAAGTTTTTTTTCTAAATAATTTTGTATTGCTTTTTTCATGATTATTAAAATTTAGAACCAGAGCCGCCTTTCTTAGCGCTTCTTATTTAATACCCCAAATTTTCAACTCGATATCGCGTTTCGTGTGAACGTAAGTTGATTTTGAAAAAAAGTGTCGGTAAGGTAGGAATCTGGTCACGTGACCCACTCGTAACATGGCCTTAAGATCACTGTGAAGCCTGCATTTAAATGATTTTATTGTCGCCCTCAAGTCAGTAATGAAGGTGCTCGGTTTTTACAAAACCTATATAATATTTAAATAAATTTTAGCCATTCACTTGGATTGTTCCGGGTTATTTAGTCGGCGGAGAAAAAAGAAAAGCCGAAAAAGCAAGGTTAAGGCGTGGATGCAATATTTTAGTTGCAACTCCTGGGAGATTATTAGATCATATAAAACACACAGAAGCCCTAAAACTGAACGATGTCTCTTGTTTCGTTTTGGATGAAGCTGATCGCATGCTTGATATGGGATACGAGAAAGATATCTCAGGGTGATTATGATTTTCCTCCTTCTTGAATGGGGTGTCTACCCAGCTGAAAATTCCTGTCCAGGATCCTCGGAGGATCCTGGACATGTTTCTGGACACAAACCTGCACACGAACCTCGGAGGATCCTGGACATGTTGCTAGACAGAAACCTACACACAAACCTCGGAGGATCCTGGACATGTTTCTGGACACGAACCTCTGAGGATCTTGGACATGTTTCTGCACACGAACCTCGGAGGATCCTGTACATGTTTCTGGACACGAACCTCG
>CAKNYM010049875.1:108228-125407 GCA_932195095.1 Andricus curvator
TATATTTTTAACCAAATAGTAAAATTTTCAAACAAAAAGATTAATTTTTAAATAAAAAAGACGAATTTTCAAAAAAATTAATGAATTTTTAACTGAAAGCATTAAAATTCTACTGGAATAGTTTAACTGGAGGAGATGAATTTCAACAAAATACATCATTTTTTTCAAATAGTTGGATTTTCAAAGAAGAAGATTTATTTTCTACTAAAAAAGACGAATTTTCAACAAAATACATGAATTTTATACTACAAACATTATTTTTCAAACAAAAGGAATAATTTTCTACGAGAAAAGAAGAATTTTCAACAAAATACATGCATTTTTAATTTTATACTAAAAAGTATCATTTTTCCACTAAAAAGAGTAATTTGCTACCAAAAAAGACAAATTTTCAGCAAAATACATACATTTCGAATTTTAGACTAAAAGAACATCATTTTCCCACCAAAAAGAGTAATTTTCTACTAGAAAAGACGAATTTTATACAAAATACGTGAATTTTATATTAAAAAATATAATTTTTTCACCAAAAAGAGTAATTTTCTACCGGAAAAGACGAATTTTCAACAAAACACATACATTTTTACTCAAATTGCTGAATTTTCAACCAAAAAGAAGAATTCTCAACTAAGAACATACATTTTTATCCAAATAGTTCAATTTTAAACCAAGAAGATTATTTTTTTTCTGGAAAAGACGAATTGTTAACAAAATACATGGATTTAATACTAAAAAATATAATTTTTCAAAAAAAATAGTAATTTTCTACGAGAAAAGACGAATTTTCAACAAAATACATACATTTTGAGCCAAATAAGATGCATTTTCAACGAAAAATGTAACAATTGATATTTCAACAAAAAAAATGTTTATTTTAAATAAAAAAGACGAATTTTCATCAAAATACATTTTTTTTAACCAAATAGTTGAATTTTCAACCAAGAAGATCAATTTTCCATAAAAAAGTTAAGTTACAACCAATTAGTTGAATTATTAACAAATCAGCTTAAGTTTTTTTAAAAGAAAATTAATTTAAAATCAAAAACAAACGAATTTTCAACTAAAATTATGAATCTTCAACCCAAAAAATGAACTTTTAAGAAAGAACTTCAACTTTCAGCAAAGAGTTTAATTTGCAACCTAAAAATATGAATTTTCAACCAAACAGTTGCATTTTTAATACAAAAAAAAAATGTTCACCAAAAAAGACAAATTTCAACAAAATACATCATCTTTTAACCAAATAGTTGAATTTTGAATCAAGAAGATTAATTTTCTACAAAAAATAACAAATTTTCAACGAATTACATACATTTTCAAGTAAATAGTTAGACAATAAATATGATGTTACTCCTGATTTTGTTTTCTTAATTTTTGGTTTATATGTCTTTCAAAAATGTAGTAATTAATTTTGCATTGAGAAAAATTAATTGTCAATAAAAAAAACTAATTTTCTAAAAAAATAGTTTAATTTTATATCAAATATTTTAGTTTATACAAAATTCTTGAATTTTCTACTAAAAAGTTAAGTTACAACCAATCAGTTGAATTTTTAACAAAATAGTTAATAACAATAATAACTGAGCCATTATTAGTTCGAGAGGACATACAATAAAAATAATTCAAATATTAATTTAAAAAAATTTAATCCTCCTATTTTTAACGTTTTTTCATTTCAAATTGCCTCAAATGATAGCGTGGATTTATATTTTTTAACAAATTTTTTTTTTTTTAATGAATGTATTTTATATGTACAATATTTATTTTAGAGTTCTGGGCAGCACAAAATATTAGTCTTTATGGCAACGCAAGACATGATAGACTACCACACAGATATTTTATCAAACGTTTTATCCAAACCGGAAGATGAAGAGGATGAAGATTCTGATCCACTCGTGGAGGTTGAATTTTTCAAACTTCATGGAAGCATGTCTCAAAAAGACAGGACGGACGTTTTCAAGACTTTCAGACTGGCAAAGAGTGGCGTTTTACTCTGCACGGTGAGTAAATATTAAATATTAATCAAAATTCGACTAATTTTTCAGACTCGCAAATTTTATTTTTAAAAATTAGCCAAACTAGGAATCATGCGCCTACAAAAGGGTTTTGTAGCCTAAAAGGACGTTATTAAGCTGTTAAAATCTCCCCCTCACCCTGGAAGATCCTATATTATCACCCTCTTCCCCCACTCCTCACATTTTGCAGACACGATTTTTTGTTTAAATTAGCCAAACTAGGAATCATGCGCCTACAGAAAGGGTTTCGTAGCCTAAAAAGACGTTATTAAGCCGTTCAAATCTTCCCCTCCCCCTGGCGACCCTGTATTATCACCCTATTCCCCCACTCCTCACATTTTTCAGACTCGAATTTTTTTTTAAATTAGCCAAACTAGGCATCATGCGCCTACAAAAAGGGTTTCGTAGCCTAAAAGGACGTTATTAAGCCGTTCAAATCTCCCCCTCCCCCTGGCGGTCCCTATATTATCACCCTCTTCCCCCACTCCTCACATTTTTCAGACTCGAATTTTTTTTTTAAATTAGCCAAACTAGGCATCATGCGCCTACAAAAAGGGTTTCGTAGCCTAAAAGGACGTTATTAAGCTGTTCAAATCTTCCCCTCCCCCTGACGGACCCTGTATTATCACCCTCTTCCCCCACTCCTCACAGTTTTCAGACTCGAAATTTTTTTTTTAAATTAGCCAAACTAGGAATCATGCGCCTACAAAAAGGGTTTCGTAGCCTAAAAGGACGTTATTAGGACGTTCAAATCTTCCCCTCCCCCTGGCCGGTCCTATATTATCAAACCCTCCCCCCACTCCATACTTTCCCTCCTCTCACTTTCACTCCTCTTCGCTTACTTAACCTTATATGCATATAAATTTATATATATATATCTATATATATTATTTATTATTTATAAAATAAATATAGCTTACCCGCTTACTTCTCCTCCCTCCCCTTGATTACCCCCCCATTTTGCCTTTATTCACTCCCCCTCGCCACTCATTACTACCCCCTCCCCTCTCTGGAAAAACAGGGTGGGCACTAGGGTGGTCCAAAAATGGATTGGAAATTTTTTTTCGAATTTTTATGATGCCACTCTTGCTGAAAAGGAACCTAAAACGATGAATTTGTTTCAAAGGAGACTCCAGTTGAACCTCCAAATGAACCCAATTTTAATAAGGACTTTTTCTAAAGAAATATTAGTTGTGATCATTGTCATTTTCGAGAAAAAGATTGCGGTCGTACTCATCGATGTTGTAACATAAATTATTTGATTACCGAGCGCCTCAAACATTGCACTCTTTGCTACTTTTTTAAAACTCTGTCTAATTTTTTCTACTTTTTCAAGGCATACGGAAAAAATTGGACTTTTTCAATGTTTAAAGCAATTATTGTTAGGAGTGCAACTGAAGTGTATGGCACAGGGATTTTAGGAAGAATGACTGGTGATTAGGGTGGTTCAAAAAATTTTTTTTCGAAATTTTATGAATAACGCCCGGAAATTTGTTCGAATCCACACAAAAATAAATCCATTTTTTTAATGATATTTAGAGGTGGCGCTAGCCCATGAAGTTTAACACGTATTTCCCATAAGAAAAAAAGACGTTTTTGTAAATTTTATTCAGAATCCTCAATATTAGCTGAATCGAATTGAAACTGAACATTTCTCTTTACAATTAGCCATAGAATACGAATAAAATATTATTTTCTAAATATCACCCCCATAAGTCTGTTTTATAGGATCCCAAAGAAACCTCATAAATGAAAAAATGGGTTTTCGCAAGTTTTAGGCGCTACTTATGATTTTTTTGCAGTTTTTAAAAATGAAAATGGTTTTTGATACAGAAAACGCTACTTTATACTGATAATTAGATGTTTACAAAAATTGTTTAAACAATTTATTATTGTTTTTAGCAATTTTCTCTTAGAATGGAGATAGAAAGTCGTGGTTTTTTTCGAAAATTTTCTACTTTTTGTCCAATTTTCAATTAGAGAGAGGTAATAGTTCATTTTTGTTAACAAACATAATTGTTTAAATAATTTATTATTATTGTTAATAATATTATCTTTGAGTAATGCTCGAAATTGCGTTTTTTTCTGAAATTTTCAACTTTTTGTTCACTTTTCATTCGGAGTGAGTTAATATTTAATTTAAAATAGCAAAAATAATTGTTTAAACAAATCATTATTGTCTACAGCTATCTTCTTCTATAATCATACTAGATAGTTGCGGGTTTTTCTGAGTTTTTTAACTTTTGTCCAATTTCAATTAGAGTGAAGTAATCATTTTTAAACATTCAGTTGAAAAAATTAATTTTCAAGAAAACAAAAAAAAACGGATTTTTAACAAAATAGTTCAATTTTCAACCAAAATGATGAATTTTCAACTAAAAGGATGATTATTTTACTGGAACACTTGAATTATGAACTAAAAAAATTAAAATTTCCAACCGAAAATGGAATAGTAACATTTTTAGTTGAAAAAATTAATTTCAAACCAAACATAAGAGTTTTCAACTAAAACAATGAATTTTCAACTGAAATAGTTGCATTTTCAAACAAAACAATTAATGTTTACTAAAAGAAAAAAAATTGTCAACTAAAACTTAAATAATTAAATTTTAAGGTAAAAAATTAATGTTTAACCAAACAGATGAATTTTCAACTACATCTGTGGAATTTTCAATTGAAATAAATTAAATTTTCAGTTAAAAAAATTACTTTCAGCAAAAAGAACTAACTTTTAAAAAAGTAGTTACATTTTCAAACAGAGTGATGAATTTTCAAATAAAATTGTAAATATTTAACTGGAATAGTAGAATTTTTAACCAAAAAGATGAATTTTTAACCAAATTTATGAAATATTCAACTGGAATAATAATTACATTTTCAGCTAAAAAAAAAAATTAATTTTCAACCAAAAAACATTTAACAGAAAGAATTTTTCAGTCATACAGCTCATTTTTCAACCAAAGAAATTAATTTTGAATTAAAACGATGAATCTTCAACCAAAAACAAATAATTTTTAACAAAAGATTTTAACTTTCAACCAAATAATTTTATTTTCAACCTAAAAGATGAATTTGCAACTAAAATGATAAATATTTAACTGGAATACTTGAATTTTTAAGCGAAAAGAAGAATTTTTAAGCAAGAAGATTAACTTTCAAAGAAAAATCTAATTTTCTAAAAAAAAATCGATTTTTTAACCAAATACGTGATTTTTCAACGAAATAGTTGAATTTTCAATTAAAAAAGATAAATTTTCATCCAAATTGTTGAATTTTGAACTAGAAAAGATCAATTTTCAACTAAAATGATGAATCTTCAACTGAAAAAGTTGAATTTTATGCCAGAAAGATGAATTTTCAACCATAAAGATTAATTTTCTAAAAAAAAGACGGATTTTCCACAAAGTACACAAATTTTCAAACAAATAGTTTAATTTTTAAATGCAAAATATCAATTTTCAACTAAATATTTGAATTTTCACCAAAAAAAGGTAAATTGATTTTCAACAAAGTAGTTACATTTTCAAACAGAGACAATTTATAATTGATTATAGCAATTTTAACTTAAAATAAAGTTTGAAAGTCGCGGTTTTTCCAAATTTTTCGACTTTTTTGTCAAATTTTCAGTTAGAGCGAGGCAATTCTCAATTCAATTCAAGAAAAATAATTGTTTAAACCATTTATTATTATTTATAACAATATTATCTTAGAATAATACTAGAAAGTTGCAGTTTTATCTAAAACTTTTGATTTTTTGTCCATTTTTCAATTAGAGTGCAGTAATAATCAGTTCAGGATAACAAAAATAATTGTTTAAACAATTTTTCATTATTGTTAATAATATTCTCTTTGCTTAATTTTAGAAAGTTGCGGTTTTTTCTGAAATTTTTAACTATTTATCTATTTTTCACGTCGAGTGACTTAATAATTATCTGAGTTGAGCGAAAATAATTGTTTAAACAGATTATTCTTAATAACTATCTTCATCTATATTAATTCCAGATAATTGCGGTTTTTTCTAAAATTTTTAAATTTTTGCCCAATTTTTACTTAGTGAGGTAATATTTAATTCAAGTTAATAAAAATAGTTGTTTAAACATTATTTATTACGTTACTAAGTAAAAAATGGGTAAAAAGTAAAATAATTCAGAAGAAACCACAACTATATTGCATTAATAGAAAAGAAGATAGTTATAAACAATAATAATTTGCTTCAATAATTATATCGACAGAAGTTTTTAATGAATTAAACTTTTTTTCCCTGTTTACAAGAAAATGTGCCTTTTTCTTATTTTTCGCTCAAATTCGAACTGTTTTCATATAGAACCCACTAAGAAAATCCAACTATTTTTGGTTAAAAGTTAATTCATTTTCATTTGAAATTCTACTTTTATATTTTTGGTTGAGAATTCATCCATTTTGGTTGAAAATACAACTTTTTTCTCGAACATTCGTCTTTTTGGATAGAAAATTGTTCCCTTTTGGATTTAAAACTCATCTTTTTTGTAAAAAAGACATATTTTTGGGTTAAAAGTTGAAAATCTATCAGTTTGGTTGAAAATTAATTCCTTCAACTGAAAATCTGAATGATCATTTCTGGTTGAAAATTGATCTTTTCTCGTTCAAAATTAAATAATTTGGATGAGAATTTGTCCTTTTTAATTTAAAATCCAATTATTTCGTTGAAAATCCACATATTTTGTGAAAAATTGATTTTTTTTTACTAGACAATTATCTTTTTCTTTGCAAGTTAATCTTCTGGTTTAAAAATCCTTTTTTTTGGTTTAAAATTTCAAGTATTCCAGTTAAATATTTATCATTTTAGTTGAAAATTCATCTTTTAGGTTGGAAATAAAATTACTTGCTTGAAAGATAAACTCTTTTGTTAAAATATAATTTTTTTGGTTGAAGATTAATCATTTTAATAAAAAATTCATTATTTTGGTTGAAATATGAGCTATTTTATTGAAAACTTCTTTTTTCTTTGGATGAAAAGCAATTTTTTTGCCGAAAATTTAACTATGTCGTGGAAAATTTGTTTCTTTTTTGGTTGACATTTTTTTTTTAAACTTAAAATGTAACTATTATTCCAGTTGAATATTTCATAAAGTTGAACATTTGTTTTTTGACTAAAAATTTAATTATTCAAATTTTGGTAGAAAAATTATCTTTTTAGTTGAAAATTCATCTTTTTTGGCCAAAAATTCAATTATTCTAGTGAAAGATAATTTTAGATGAAAATTTATCTTTCTAGTTGAAAATTCATCACCGTGTTTTCAAAATGTAACCATATTTTTTAAAGATAGCTTTTTTTCTGTTGAATGTTGTTTTTTTTTGTGGAAAGTAATTTTATTAACTGGAAATTTAACTTATTCCAATTGAATATTCCACAGTTTTAGTTGAAAATTCATCTGTTTTGTGGAACATTAATTTTTTTACTTAAAATTTAATTATTTAAGTTTTGGTTGACAATTTATCTTTTTTAGTGAAAAATAATTTTTTGTTGTTGAAAATTCAACTATTTCAGTTAAAGATTAATTTTTTTAGTTAAAAACTCATCTTTTTGGTTAAAAATCCAACTACTACAGTTGAAATTCATTTGAATTTCTTTTTTTTTTCAAGTCTATAATTATATTTTGGGTTCAGATTTAATCTATTTCGGTTCCAAATTCTACTATTTTGTGGAAAATGTCAATATTTTTTTATAGATTCATCTATTTTGTTGAAAAGTCACGTTTTTGGGTCGAAAATTCAACTGTTTTTATAAAAACTTGTCTTTTTGGATAGAAAATTGTTCCTTTTTGGATTTAAAATTCATTTTTTTGTAGAAAAATCGTATTTTTTGGTTGAAAGTGAATTCTTTTTCATTGTCAATTCTACTATTATATTTTTGGTACAGAAATCGTGTTTTTTAATTAAAAATTCTACTGTTTGGTTAAAAATTTAATTATTTTCTTAAAAAGTCATCTGTTTTGGTTGAAAGTTAATTTTTTCTATTTAAAAAGTCTATAATAATAATTTGGCTTCAGAATTCATCTCTCTAGGTTCAAAATTCTACTATTTGGTTAAAAATTTAATTATTTCCTTAAAAAGTAATCTTTTTTTTTATTAAAGCTTCATTTTTTCATTTAAAAAGTCTATAATTATAATTTGGGTTCAGAATTCATCTCTTTTTGTTCAAAATTCTACTATTTGGTGGAAAATTTGAATATTTTGTTGAACATTCAACTATTTTGTTGAAAGGTCATCTTTTTTGGTTTAAAATTCAACTCGTTTGATGAAAACTCGTTTTTTATTATAGAAAATTGTTTCTTTTGGATTTAAAATTTATCTTTTGTTAAAAAAGACGTATTTTTTGGCATGATTTGATTTTATTTTCAAACTGAAAATTTAATATTTTATTGCAATCTGCAGCCGAGTCTGTTGCAATTTTTGGTTAGTGTTACTTCGAGATTTTCATCTTCCACATCCATTTCCTTGAACCAGGATAACTTTTTTTGATCAAAGTTTATTTACCCTTATTCAGAAACACAATATCTCCGAAGCATGATTTTATTTTATTTTTAAATTGAAAATGAATCTTTTATCGCAATCCGCAGTCAAGCCTGGTCCAACTTTAGATTAGTATCATTTGCGATTGTCTACTTCAATATCCATTTCCCTGAACCAGGATAACTTTTTTTGATCAAACTTTATTTACCCTTATTCAGAAACATAATATCTCCGAAGCATGATTTTATTTTATTTTTAAACTGAAAATTGATTCTTTGATCGCAATCCGCAGTCAAGCCTGGTCCAATTTTTGATTAGTATCATTTGCGATTGTCAACTTCCACATATATTTCCTCGAACCAGGATAATTTTTTTTGATAAAACTTTATTTGCCCTCATTCAGAAACATAATATCTCCGAAGTATGATTTTACTTTATTTTTAAACTGAAAATTGAATTTTTTATCGCAATCCGCAGTCAAGCCTGGTCCAATTTTAGATTAATATCACTTTGCGATTGTCAACTTCCGCATCCATTTTCTTGAAACAGGATAACTTTTTTTGATCAAACTTTATTTAGCCTTATTCAGAAACATAATATCTCGGAAGCATGATTTATTTTATTTTTAAACTGAGAATCGAATCTTTTATCGAAATCCGCAGCCAAGCCTTGTCCAATTTTAGATTAGTATCATTTGCGATTGTCAACTTCCACATCCATTTCCTCGAACCTATATCCTTTTCTTCTGTCAAACTGTATTTATCCTTATTTAGAAATATAATTTTTGGAGGCAAGATTTTATTTTATTTTCAAACTGAAAATTGAATCTTTTATCGCAATCCGCAGCCGAGCATGTTGCAATCTTACTTTAGTGTTACTTTGAGATTGTTGTCTTTCACATCCATTTTCTTGAACCAGGATAACTTTTTTTTATCAAAAATTATTTACCCTTATTCAGAAACATAATATCTCTGAAGCATGATTTCATTTTATTTTTAAACTGAAAATTGAATCTTTTATCTAAATCCGCAGCCAAGCCTTGTCCAATTTTAGATTAGTATCATTTGCGATTGTCAACTTCGACATCCATTTCCTCGAACCTATATCCCTTTCTTCTGTCAAACTTTATTTATTCTTATTTAGAAACATAATGTTTGGAGGCACGATTTTTTATTTTATTTTCAAACTGAAAAATTGAATCTTTTATCGCAATCCGCAGCCGAGGATGTTGCAATCTTATTTTCGTGTTACTTTGAGATTGTCGTCTGCACATCCATTTCCTTGAACCAGGATAACTTTTTTTTATCAAACTTTACTTACCCTCATTCAGAAACATAATATCTCCGGAGCATGATTTTATTTTATTTTTAAACTGAAAATTGAATCTTTTATCTAAATCCGCAGCCAATCCTGGTCTAATTTTAAATTAGTATCACTTTGCGATTGTCAACTTCCACATCCATTTTCTTGAACCAGGATAATTTTTTTGGATCAAAATTTATTTACCCTTATTCAGAAACATAATATCTCTGAAGCGTGATTTCATTTTATTTTTAAACTGAAAATTGAATCTTTCATCGCAATCCGCAGTCAAGCCTTGTCCAATTTTAGATTAGTATCACTTTCTTCTATTACACTTTATTTACCATCATTTAGAAACATAATGTTTGGAGGCAGGATTTTATTTTATTTTCAAACTGAAAATTGAATCTTTTGTCGCAGTCCGCAGCCGAGCATGTTGCAAGCTTATTTTCGTGTTACTTTGAGATTGTTAACTTCCATATCCATTCCCACGAACCTGGATACATTTTTTTGATCAAACTTTTTTTGTTTGATTTTAATTTGAAATTCTTTTATTCCGTTTAAAAAAGATTCTAGGTTAAAAATGTTACAAGTTTGAGATTTTTGTATTTAATTATCAATGGTCTGGTAAAGTGAAAAATTATTCAGGGAAAAATTAGCGAATTTTCAAAATAAAGTTTTTTCGGTAACCCTGAAATAATATTCTTGTTAGTAACTTATTTACCTTGTATTTATATTTATATTAATTTTTTTCTTGCAAATTCTTTCTCCTGAAGATTATCTTTTTAGCTATAAAATTTATTATTTGTTTGAAAATTTAACAGTTTTGTTAAAAAGTCATCCTTTTTGTTTAAAAATTCAACTGTTTTGTTGAAAATTCATCTTTTTGGGTTGAAAAATCAAGTACCTTCGTAGAAAATTGATTTCTTGTTTAAAACTCGTATTTTGATGTTATATAGTAAAACTAAAATCTTTTTTTGGATGAGAATTCAATTTTTTTTTTAAATTCGATTTTTTGATTTGAAAATTTATCTGTTTTAGTAGAAATTTCACTCTGCTTGGACAAAAATACAACTATTTGGTTGATGATTCAATAATTTTGTTAAAAAGTCATTCTTTTTGGTTAAAAATTCAACTGTTTTTTTTAAATTCGTCATTTTGGATTCAAAAATCAGTATCTTCGCAGAAAATTGACTTCTTGTTTAAAACTCATATTTTAATTTATTCACAAGAAGTGAGGGATTTCGTAGGGTTACAAAGATTTTAAGAGATTTTCCAATATTTTTTCCAATTCATTTGGAATTCGCCCTGAATTCTCGTCAATTTATCCTGAATTCTTTTAAATCCTTTTTAATTCTTCTAGATGCACTCAATTTTACTCAGGTCAATGCATTTTTAAAAAGTTTTTGTTTCATTCATCTTGAAGTCATTAAAACTTACCTTAAATTTTTAGGCATTTCATCAAATTCTTTTGAATTCTCCTTAATTTTTTCTAAAATTCATTTCATACTTACTCAATTCAATGAATTTTTTCATATTTTTAAATTATTTTCATATTTAAAATTTTTTATCAATTCATTTGAAGTTTTTTTTTAAATTCACATTGCATTTTTATGCATTTCATCGAATTCTTCTCGTTTCCCTTAAATTCCTCTAAATTCACTCAAATTTTACGGAAATAAATGGATTTTTTCGATTTTTAAAACTTTTTCCAATTCATTTGAATTTTTTTGCAGTCTTTAGTCATTTTTTTAGTTAGAAATTAGTAGGGTTTCAAAGATTTGAAGAGATTTGAAATTATTTTTTGAAGTTGACCTTGAATTCTTTTTAATTCTTTGGGATTCCCTTCAATTTTTTTACTTTCACTTGAATTATTCTAAATATACTCAATTATACTTAATTCAATGGATTTTTTTGAATTTTTAAAAGTTTTTTTTTTTAAATTAATCCTGAAGTCTTTTAACCTCGCCTTGAATTCTTATGCATTTCATAACATTCTTTTGAATTCCCTTGAATTTTTCTAAGCTCATTTCAATGTTACTGAATTCATAAAACGTTCTTCATATTTTAAAATTGTTTCCAATTTTTTTTAATTCATCTTGAATTTGTATGCCTTTCGTCGAATTCTTCTCGTTTCCCTTAAATTCCTCGAAATTCACTCAAATTTTACGGAAATAAATGGATTTTTTCGATTATTAAACTTTTTCCAATTCATTTGAATCTTTTGAATTATTTTGCAGTCTTTAGTCAGTTTTTTAGTTAGAAATTAGTAGGGTTTCAAAGATTTGAAGAGATTTGAAATTATTTTTTGAAATTCCCCTTGAATTCTTTTTAATTCTTTGGGATTCCCTTTAATTTTTTACTTCACTTGAATTATTCTAAATTTACTCAATTATACTTAATTCAATTAATGGTATACAATGGATTTTTTTTTAATTTTTAAAAGTTTTTATTTAATTGATCCTGAAGTCTTTTAACCTCACCTTGAATTCTTATGCATTTCATAAAATTCTTTTGAATTCCCTTGAATTTTTCTAAGTTTATTTCAAAGTTACTGAATTTAAAAAAGTTTCTTTAAATTTAACATTGTTTTCATTTTATTAAATTTTTTTTTTAAATTCACCTTGAATTTTTATGAATTTCATCGAATTCTTCTCGTTTATCTTAAATTCCTCTAAATTCATTCCAATTTTACGGATTTTCGTAGAAGATTGATTTTTTGTTTAAAACTCATATTTTAATGTTGAATAGGAAAACTAAAATATTTTTTTGGATGAGAATTCAAATCTTTTTTAAATTTCATTTTTTGATTTAAAAATTCATCTGTTTTAGTAGAAATTTCACTCTTCTTGGATAAAAATGCAACTATTTGGTTGAAGATTCAATAATTTTGGTTAAAAATTCAACTGTTTTGTTGAAAATTCAAGTATCTTCGAAGAAAATTTACTTCTTATTTAAAACTCTTATTTAAATGTTGAAAAGTCAAATTAAAATCTTTTTTGGATGAAAATTCAATCTTTTTAAAATTTGTCTTTTTGATTTAAACATTCATCTGTTTTAGTAGAAATTTCATCTTTCCTGGATAAAAAAGCAACGGTTTGTTTGAAAATTAATCTTGTTTGCTTGAGAATTCAACTATTTTATTTTAAAATTTTGGTTAAACGACTTTGTTGAGAAATCACTTTTTCGTTGAAGATTCATTATTTTTAGTTAAAAATTCATCTCTTTGGTTGAAAGTTGAACTATCCTATCTTTGAAAGTTGGTATTCGTCGTTTAGTTACCGTTGCCGTTACTTAGTTAACCATAAGGCGCTCTCATCGACCATGGGCGATCTGTGTTTATTTGAACTCGAGATGTTTGTTTTCATAAGAAGCTTAGTGGAAGTATATGCATTTATACTTCGGTATATATCGATTCCTTTCACGCATTTTTTAAAAAGAAGGCTTTTAATTAACATTTTTAATATTTTATTCGTATTTTGAAAGATTCATTTTCGATTTAACGCTTTTGTCATAGTTCATTTATATTTCAAAATGTTTGAAACTTTTGAAATTTTGAGTACTATTTATTTTTTTATTGTGTTTGGATTTTTTATGATAAATTGTGTTAATTTTTTATTTAAAAACCAACTTTACATTTTTGTTTAACTTTTCAGAAGGACCTTGGCCTTTTTTCAACGAATAGGATAAATTAGTTTAGGGTATCAAGGAAGAATGTATTTCCAATAATTCGTTTCTAGGATAGCTTGCAAATATATAATAATTATTAATTATTTTAACAATTTTCATAAACATATTTAGAGTTTGGCTATTTTTCAAGGAATAGGTAGAGTTTGTTTACAAAGTCAACTACGAATGTCTTTCTGATGACACTTTTCTATGTTGCTTCGTAAATTTACAATAATTATTAATAATTCAAACAATTTGCATAAACAACTTCAGAGTTTGGCTATTTTTCAACGAATAGGCTAAATTTCTGTTACAATATTCACTAAGAATATCCTTCCGATGACTCTGTTCTATGAAGCTTTGCAAATTTACAATAATTATTAATTATGTAAACAGTCTTCATAAACATATTTAGGGTTTGGGTATTCTTTAAGGAATAGGCACAATTTTTTTACGGAGTAAACTGAGAATATCTTTCCGATAACTCTTTTCTATGTTGCTTTATAAATTTACAAGGATTATTAATTATTTAAACAATTTTGATTGAAAAATTAAGAGTTTGGCTATTTCTCAACGAATAGGCTCAATTTTGTACAGAATTAAGTAAGAATATCTTTCAGACTACTTTTTTCTATGATGTTAAGAAAAGTCTTTCTGATGACTATTTTCTATGTTGCTTATGTAAATTCACAAGAACGATTAATTTTTTTAACAATTTCTATAAACGAATAAGCTCAATTTGTTTACGGAATCAACTAAGAATGTCTTTCCGATGACTCTTTTCTATGTTGCTTTGTAAATTTACAAGAATTAATAATAATTTAAACAATTTTTATACAGAAATTTAAAGTTTGGCTATTTTTTAACAAATATGCTAAATTTGTTTACACAATTAGCTGAGAATGTCTTTCCAATTACTTTTTTGTATGATGATTTGCAAATTTTCAAAAATTATTAATTATTTAAACAATTTTCATAAACAAATTAAGAGCCCGGTCATTTTTCAACGAATTGGATCAATTAGTTTAGGGAATAAAGAAAGATTGTATTCCCAATAAATCTTTTCTACGATACTTGGAAAATATACAATAATTATTAATTATTTAAAAAATTTTCCTAAACATATTCAGAGTTTGTCTATTTTTTAAGGAATAGGCAGAATTTGTTTACGGAATCAACTAGGAATATCTTTTCGATGACTATTTTATATGCTGCTTTGTAAATTTACAAGAATTATTAATAGTAATATCATTATTTTTAACGAATTGGCTCAATTTGTTTACAGAACCGAAAAGAATGTATTAAAAATAAGTCTTTCCTATGTTACTTTGCAAATTTACAATAATTGTTAATTATTTTAACAATTTTCATAAACATATTCAGAGTTTGTCTGTTTTTCAACAAATAGGCTCACTTTGTTTACGAATTCAACTAAGAATATCTTTCCGATGACTGTTTTATATTTTTCTTTGTAAATTTACAATAATTTTCAATTATTTAAACAATTTTAATTAAAAAACTGAGAGTTTGGCTATTTTTTCACGAGCAGGCTCCATTTTTTATAGAATTAAGTAAGAATAGCTTTCCAATTACTTTTTGCTAGAATGCTCTGCAAATTTCAAAGAATGAATAATTATTTAAACAATTTTGATCAACAAATCAAGAGTTTGGCTTTTTTCAAGAATAGGCTCAATTTGTTTACGGAATCAATAAAGAATGTTTTTTCAAATAGCTCTTTCTTATGATACTTTGAAAATTTACAATAATTATTAATTATTTAAACAATTTTCATAAACACATTCAGAACAATTTATTTGCGGAATCAACTAAGATTGTCTTTCCGATGAATTTTCACTATGTTTTGTAAATGTACAAGAATTATTAATTATTTAAACAATTTCGATTGAAAAATTTAGAGTCTGACTATTTTTCAACGAATAGGCTCAATTTTTTACAGAATTATTTATTCTGCATCGTGAGAGGGTATCCATGCGAAGCCATGTATAAATCAAAATTATTGAAGTAAAAATTAATTTTATGGTATTTTATTGAAATTCATTTCCAAATAAAATAAATGAATGTAAACAAATTGGTCGCGCGCGGAGCGCGCGTATGAGGCTCAAGTTTTGTTGAAAATTGATCTTTTTTAACTGAAAATTCAACTGCGTGGGTACAAGCTGAACTACTTTGTTGACATTTTTTTTTTAAGAATGTTTATCTCTTTGGTTGAAAATTGACCTACTTTTGTTGAAAATTAATTTTTTTGGTGAAAATTCATATTTCCTGATTGAAAATTCTGACTGAAAAATCTTTATTTGTTAAAAATTCGTCTTTGTGGTTTTAAAATTCATTTTTTAAACGAAATTACATATTTCTTGGTTGAAATATCGACTATTGCACTTTTTTGTTGAAAATTCATGTTTTTAGGTTGAAAATTCAATGATTTTGTGGATAACTTAATTATTTTGTTGAAAATTCCAGTATTTTGTTGAAAATTTTATTATTTTGTTGAAAATTTAAATATTTTGTTTAAAATGCAAGTATTTTGTTCAAAAATTATGTTATGTGGTAGAAAAGTCTTTTGTTTAATAAATAAATAAATTTGAAAATGTTAAATTTGTATCTGAATTTTTTCCAGTTTTATGAATTCTATTATGTGTGAAAAAAGCCATTGTATACCATTAAGCCATTTCCCTTTCGGGGTAGGCGTGACACTACCCGATTCGGGTAGTGTTTCTAGGTTGATAACTTGTAGTAAATAACTACAAGTGTGGGCTCACCACACCCACGATGTGCCAACAGCACTCAGTTTTCTCGAATGGTCACCCATCCAAGTGCTAACCGCGCCCAACGCTGCTTAACTTCAGTGATCTGACGAGAACTGGTTTTTTCAGCGTGGTATGGCTGTTGGCCATGTTAATTTTCAAAAATGTAGTCGAAGATTCACAGTTAAAAAAAACGCATTACAGGAGAACGTTCCTAATAATAAAGCAGATCATAATTAATAATAAACGGCGGAGGTGGTTCCGTTCTGAAATATGAAATACGCGATCGTTCGTAAATAAAGTGATATACCGCAATCGGCGGCTTCCGCGATCATAAAAATTAATAACAATATGAAAGAAATAAAGAAATAAAAAAATCCGAGGAGCGAAATAAAGGATACTTATATCTATAAGAGTGGGCACACCCGAGATTGTAAATTAGGCCGTGGCTTATTCTTTCAACTGGAATTTAATATCTTTGGACCCACGCTGCGTTCTGAGGTTAAAAATTATGCACAAGTATGAGGCCTTCGTAATGAGCATAATTATCATTGCCAGTTCGTTCTAAACCACTGGTTTATTAGTTCCGCTAACTTTGTGTATCACATTTTCTCATTATCTCTACTTCTTTGACCAAATTCGCTCAAAAGACTCAATTTTCTATCTAATTTGTAGAATTCCTAAAAATAAAATAAGAATCCAACGATCAAATTTGGACAACCACCACAAAATACTCCTATTGCAATTCCTAAAAAAAAAAAAGTTTGTTTTATCGCAATGTGATACCACTCTAAAATTGGACCAGGCTTGACTGCGGATTGCGATAAAAGATTCAATTTTCAGTTTAAGGGCATGTGACACAGCGAAATACCTATATTGCCGACCTCACTTTATCAGTTAAATGAATTTTTTTTTGTACCTGAGAACTTTTAAAAG
>CAKNYM010049876.1:0-17860 GCA_932195095.1 Andricus curvator
TTTTTACCAAGGGTAGCCATCATAAAAACTTGAGTGTAATTTTTATTCCGCAGAATCTGTTTCACCAGGGCCACGGTCAACGTGATATATCGCTAAACGCAAATTATATTGTTGTTTTTAAAAATCCCCGTGATCGTGCACAAATTCAACATATGGCACGACAAGTATTCCCTGAAAATCCACGATGTGTCCAAGAAGCCTACCATGATGCCACTTCGCAGCCACATGGCTATCATCTCTTTGATTTAAAACAATCAACTCCTGATAATTGTCGCTTTAGAACGGCAATATTTCCTACCGATCCGTTTCACTACGTCTACGTTCCTGCAAAGTGTATAAAACCCCGAAACAGTGATTCTTCTGTTCCAGTCGTGCACCTGTGATGAAGTCGAAAACACGTAAACGTCCAATTGGTGTGAAAAATGCCGCAGCGTTGCGCGCTTTGTACCATTTAAACACCAATCAACGTCGTGTAGTACTCAAAACTGCTGATCCAAAACTTGTTAAATGTATTTGTGAGTGCGCGTTGAACATTTTACACGGGAATGTACCTCTGAAAAAAAGTGAAAAACTAAAGTTGAAAAAACATCAGCATGTGTTACGGAAATTAGCCACACCGCGCGGTACATGGAAAAGTAAGAAAAGTTTTATCGTACAAAAAGGTGGGTTTTTACCACTTTTGATATCACCCATTATCGGTTCACTTCTTTCAAATCTCTTCTCATCAAGATCCTCGTAATCAACCACATGGAGCATGCTCGAAAAATGGTACTCGTGCCTAGTGATCGCCTGTCACAACTCCAACAACATACCTCAATCGATCAAAATTTTCCACAACAACAACAACAACAGCAAAATGATGTACAAAATATGAATTTTTCTCTTCCAACCACCCAAACTCCGGGCAATGCTCTTAGTCGGTTGGATATGGAAATGAGTCAAATTTTGAACTCACAGTCGGTGAAAGATGATCGTGAAAAATGGAAAATGTACCAACAAGTTCTGCAAAAATTTCTTTTCTTCACTGAGGAATCGCGAAAATCATCGCCAACAAACAAACAAGTACTCGGTGATAAGATAAATGGTACGGAGGAGGAGACGAATTATATGGTGAATGATACTACCGTTAATACTGGGGATATTGTTTCGTCGGTTCCAAAAACATACAAAAATAAGGCAGAATTATTACTAGAAGAGGTACAAAAATCGGATGTAAAAGATAGAATATATTGGGATAGAAAAGGTACAGTCTTCATCGATGGACGTCGGGTGGAAAATTCAAGCATTATTGATCTAATAAATGATGTATTACGACATAGAAAAAGAGTTGTCGTTCCTGGAACGCTGCAGTTTGCTAATTTCCTTCGCGAAATATCCATACCACGAGAGCTTGTGGGCAATAGTCAATATTGGAAAAGTACACGGCTTTGGAATATTTCGCCAAATAAAACCTCAACTCCACTTAAACGAAACAATACAAATAATAAATCACAAAGCGAATATTCAAATCTTTATAAATCTGCGCTTTCAACCGAGAACGAAGAAGACGACGACGACGGCGAACAGTTGGGAGAAAACTGTGCTGGTAACACTACATTAGAAAATAATAAATCGCCTGGAAAAAAATCTTGGATATCTTTTCGTCTACAAAAATGAAAATATTGGAGGATTTATACTATGATCCACAACATCAGGCGTCATACGGAGGCATCGAAAAACTTGTACGCGCTACGAAAAACAAGTTATCGCGTAAAGAGGTTTTAAATTGGTTAAAAAGTCAAGATAGTTTTAATCTTCATCGGCCAGTCAGAAAACGTTTCAGAAGAGCACACTATAACATTGATAACGTGGATGATTTGTGGGAGGCAGATTTGGTGGACTTACAATCCTTAAAAACGTACAATGATAATTATTCATACATTTTAGTTGTAATCGATGTGTTTAGCAAACATGCTTGGGTAGAACCACTTGAAAACAAGTCTACAACAGAGGTAAAAAATGCATTTACTCGTATTCTGGAGAAGAGTAATAATCGTATACCGATTTGCCTGCAAACTGACAAAGGAAAAGAATTTGTCGGTGTGAGCTTTCAGAAATTTCTTCAAGATCGTGAAATAAAGGTTAGAGTTGCACGCGATCCTACTGTCAAAGCCGCAGTTGTCGAGCGTTTTAATCGCACTCTCAAAGAGCGTATGCGGCGATACTTTACTCACCGAAACACTCACAGATATATTGATATACTTCAATTACTTGTAACAGCATACAATAATACACGTCATTCTAGTATTGGTATGCCGCCATCTGATGTTACCCTAGAGAATGCATCCATTGCACGAAAAAATTTACAACGACGTTATTTCAAGAACGATAGAAAAAAAAACCCTAAATATAAGGTTGGTGCTGTTGTACGCATCAGTCGTGCGCGTAGCACCTTCGAGAAAGGATATGAATCGGGATGGAGTGAGGAATTGTTTGTTATTAAAAGGGTTATAACGTGGAGAACATATTCACCTGTTGTGTACGAGTTGGAAGATTTGTCTGGCGAAGTCATTGGTGGACTTTTTTATGAACAAGAATTAGCAGATGTCAAGAATAAAAATGTGCACAAGGACGAGTTTATTGTCGAAAAAGTAATACAAACACGTGGGAAAGGTTCAAAAAAACAAGTTTCGGTCAAGTGGGCTGGATATCCTGATAAATTCAATTCTTGGATACCTGCTTCTGAGATAAAACGTCTGAAATGAATGAAGATCAGTTTTATCTCATTCTACCTAGTGATAGTAGTATGAAATATTATCCCGACAATACAATCACGCATTTCATAACACAATTGCCTCAAGAAATTCGTTTACAAGGGCGTTGGGCAGTTGCTCTTACAGAGATTCAATTTCCACGCTCATTTCTTCATGTACGACCATGGGAAAGTGTATTAGAAAATCGGCTTGTTCTCATGTTCAACGACGATCCAGATCCAGAATTTCCCGAGCAAAAGTATGATTTCTTTGATAAACAAAGTGATGATCAGCTGAATGGTAAAGATATCGTGGAAATATTTAAATTACCGAGAATATATTATCTTCAAGGTGGGTTACCTAAAAATTGTTATAAAACAGAGACAAAAAGACCAGAAATTCTCACTGGTACGTGGTTAAAACCAATAGTAGCATTTTTCCCGTCAGGGTCTATGAGTCTCTGAATGAATTAGTGCGAGCAATTGATAGTACACCAGAAGTCAGCGAACACGTCCGCTTAAAACATGACCAGCTAAACAATAAGTACGTAACAGTGGAAAAAATTTGTAACGATGACTGTAAACGAGTTGGTAGCCATTTTCTTGTAATCAGCGAGAAAATATCACGCATTCTCGGCTTTGCACCTGAAACGATGTTACCGACAGATTCTTACATGGTTTGTCAACCAGCGAGTCTCACAAATGGACTACCTGAAAAACTCTTTGTCTATTGCGATATTTGTGAACCACGCATCGTTGGAGATGTAAAATCACCACTTTTGAGAATTGTGTCTGTTGATTCGAAAAAATATAGATTTGGCTCCACACAGGTGTCGGCTTTTTCAGCTCCTCATTACATACCTCTACTACATACAGGCTTTCGGACCATCGAAATAGATATAAGGGACCATCTTGGACTTCCGATACCATTTGAGATTGGATCGTTGACAGTGACACTTCATTTAAAACGAATAGACTAGTTGCGATGTATTTTTCAAAAAACCAAAAATGACTCTATACGACAATTATTACACGAATCAAGTTGGTGGAGGAGGACTTTCACAAATTTATATTGGATCTCGCTACCAAAGAGGACACGGAATTGGCAGTTTTGTCGGTGGACTCTTTCGTCGTGCTCTGCCGTTTTTGACTCGTGGTGCACGCGTAGTAGGTAAAGAAGCGCTACGCACGGGTATGAATGTCATTGGCGACTTGGAACACAATATACCACTAAAAAGTGCCGTGAAAACACGTCTCGGAGAATCTGGACAGAATTTAAAGAAACGTGCTATGGAGAAGGTACAAAACCTTATGAGAGGTTCAGGGTATAATTCGCTGCTCAAAAGGCAGAGACTTCAGTCAATCGGTGAACTCGGTGCATCGCGTATCGTGGGTAAAGTTGACAGCAACTCAAGAAAGAGGAAGAGGAAGAAGAGGAAGACAAAGAAGGTAAAGAGATTGTCAAAAGGCAAAAGGAAGAAGAAGACGAAAGGAAAGAAGATTAAGCGTAAAACGACTGTAAAAAGACGTACAAAATCAAAGAAAAAGAGCATTCTAGACATTTTCGGAAATAAATAATAATAATTTACGATAAAATGTCTTTCTTACCCTCGCACTCGTGTGAATGCCTGAAATCAGAGCTTGATCTATTTTCTCTACCACCAACTCAAACGTCTATAGAAGGTTCTCAGTGGGTTCACTACAAACCTATTTCATCACTCACTGACGATTCACCCATAGAATTTTTCGTTCCTGGCAACGGAGATGAGTACATTGATTTACCACATACCATGCTGAATCTCAAGATAGCATTACATGCACCAGAAAAAACAAAGGAAAATGAAGGTTCTATTGCACAAATAGCTCCTGTTAATAATATATTACACTCAAGGTTTAATCAGGTGGATGTATACTTTAATCAGAAACTAGTATCACCGCCAAATAATGCTTATGCTTACAGAGCATACATTGAAACATTACTTAACTATGGACCAGCTGCGAAATCAAGCCATCTTACAGCGGCTTTGTGGGTAAATGATAGCCCCGGGCAGATGGAAGATATTGATGAGGAAAATAAGGGCCTTAAGCTCCGTCGCGCATATTTTGGTGCTGGAAAAAAAATTGACTTGATCGGTCATATACACTGTGATGTTTTTAATCAGGATAAATTTCTGTTGAACGGTGTAGAGCTTCGCCTTCGTCTCGTACGTTCTAAAGATGCTTTCTGTCTCATGGATCCTACGGGTAAGGCATCCATCCATATTGAAGAAGCCACTCTTTTAGTTCGTCGAGCAAAAATTAGTCCTGGTATTTTACTTGCACACGCAAAAGCACTAGCTCAAGGGACAGCTAAATATCCCATTACTAGAGTAGAAGTGAAAGCACTAACCATTCATGCTGGTATACAGAGCGAGACTCTTGATAATGTAGTGCTTGGGCAACTACCCAAAAGAATAATCATTGGATTTGTCGACAATGCAGCATACAACGGAAACGCCACGAAAAACCCGTTCAATTTTCAAAATTATAAAATAAATCACTTTTCACTATATGTGGATGGCATGCAGATCCCATCGAAACCTATTCAACCGGATTTTACAAAAAATAACCTCTACGTTGAGGCATACCACTCACTGTTCACTGGATGTGGTATTCATTTCCTCAATGAAGGAAATAATATAGATCGTGATGATTATGCACATGGATTCTGTCTTTTTGCATTTGATCTTACACCAGACTTATGAGCACACTGCTACTCACATTGGAATCTTGTGAAGCATGGCTCTTTGAGAATAGAGGTTCGTCTCGAGGAAGCACTTGCACACACTATCAATTGTCTAGTTTACGCCGAATACGACAATGTCTTGGAAATTGACGGTGCAAGGCAAGTTATTGCAGACTATAGCAATTGATTTGACGCAACAAAGGATTCGACCAGTTCGAACATGTATGGAATCCAGTTTTGTGACAAAGGAAGCATCTCCAAACCGGTTTGAGTACGCCAATATAGGACACTACACGCCCACGTGCACACCTGTCAACGGTTCCCATTTATACAAAAGACGCACGACTGAGCTGGTTTAAACACGTCGAAACTTGAAAAATACACACCCTCAAGCACACCTGCCTGCCGACGGATTTTTCGTGTGGAAGGGGAAAGCTGATATATCTACAACCTATATAAGAGGGCAGTCTTCAGACGTAACTCTAAGCTGGTAAAGAACACTTGCATCGTCTTAAATCGTTCTACTCATATAGTTTTTCGTCGCAGTCCTCGTCCTCGTTGTGCAATCTGCAATATGGTTGACTATGTAATAGAAATTCAAGGTTTTCGGGATCTTGATGACAATTTTCTACCAAAGGAGGTAGCCATCGTCACACTGGATCACAAATTTGTCGCTCACTGGATCGCAGCACCACCTCATCCCTTTTGCGAAATTTCTACCTGTGTAAACCAACAAAACAATTGGCTCTCAAGATTCTATCATGGGATTGAGTGGTTCGGAGGAGACATTTCCATGAAGTTTCTCTACTCCAATCTCCGAGATGTAGCTAAATCTGCAGCAACAATTTACACACGTGGGCGTGAAAAAGCGAAACTACTACAAAAAATAATGAGTAGGCAAACCATTAACCTGGAAGAACTGACATGTCCTACATTCAAACAACTACCAGACAAACGAGAATATTGTTTTCATCATGGAATCAAAAAGGAGGAGGATTATGCCTGTGCTCTCAATAATGCTATGAGAATCAAACGGTGGCTCGGCAAACAACGACAAGAGCAGGTACGATTATTGAACAACAACAACAACAACAAAAGAACCAACAAACCATCTAAAAAAAACCATTCCTGTTAAATAACACATCGAGGACGAGGACTGCTATCGACGGAGAAGATAAAAAACCAGTGTCTCCTATATTTGCATCCAGTTCGCCATCACACGCATACGAAGACGTATGGACGGACAATGAACAGCCTACAAATTCTGCAAGTGCTTCAACTGACGGGGGCCCACACAATCGGTGTGTATCCGGCTGATCAAATACCGAAAACTTGGACACGTCCTGCTGCTATCGTTATCAACACAGATGACCACACAAAACATGGCTCGCATTGGGTCGCCATCTTTGTCGGCAGCTCAGGCAGAGGAATATACTTCTACAGTTACGGTTTACCGCCTCTTATTCCTCAACACCTTCATCGTTTACGAGGAAACTGTACCCTCTTCAGGTGGAACATGAAACTGCTCCAGAGTGCCTCTTCGAACGTGTGTGGTCAGTTTTGCCTTATGTTTCTGCATTGTATGTGTAGTGGGTATTCTTTGCGCGAGTTTAATGCACTTTTTACCGACGATCTCGTGAAGAATGATCAAATTGTGATGCGATTTTATAAAAAACTTTTGGCTAAACATAAACTGACTTGTAAAAGAAATGTAACAGGAAGTGAAAATGGTGGCAGCGGCAGTAGTCACTGTGCATGCTCACTGCATAGCTGCAATCGTCTCGAATCTTGTGTACAAGCATGTTCTTCGAAACTTGCTACTTTGTATCTATTTTAATCAATGTTTGTTTTATCACATATAAGGTAGAATTATTATATAACATTTGCTTCATCGATTTTATCTCTTTGCTCTTTTATGCAAAAGAATATTGCGCCTACTCTCCTTGGCTAAGAGAGTATATTCTTTTGCATTGATTGTGTCTCTGTATATAATGCTTTGTAAACTTTATTTTACGTATTCGTCTCCCTCATAGGCTAAGAGTTTTTTGTGGAATACATACATGTTTTAGATTTTCCTCTGCGTCTAAGACCTGTTCTACCATCTAAGTTGGTATCCCTGTATTTCTTATTTTTGTGTTGCTTCATTCGCATATATGTCTGTCTTGTCTCGAGTCGTGTACATATTATTGTACCTCTATTTTAATCTTATATAAGTAACAATACATGTGTGTTCTTTAGATCTAGATTTTTTTTTGACAAAAAAATTAATAAAATGGTGAAAAATTGAAATAAATGTTGTTTTAATTCCAACAACCCTTTTCCAACCCGAATAGAATGTAAGATTAGGATAATTAGTTTGCGTTGTAATTACTTCTCGCCTTTTCCTACTCTATGTCTTACTACCTCTACTCTTGGACTAAAAGGGAGGGGCAAGACCCCTCCTCTTTTCGAGGCGAAACATCGCAGGTTCACACAGGGAGGGGGGGGGGGCCCTCCCCTTTTCCAGCTGAGAATCATCCATTCGATGGGACGGGGTGGGGCCCCCTCCCCTTTCCCAACTCAGAGTAACTCATTCGATCAATTAGTATAATCGCCATTTTGTAATTAGGCCACACCCCTAATTAACACCATTTTGTAATTAGGCCACGCCCTTAATGGGCGCCATGTTGTAATTAGGCCACACCCCTTGTCCAATCTGGGGAGGTCACGCCCTTTCCCCTACCCCTCCTTTTAGGCCACGCCTCTCGACCAATCAGAGCCCGTCCTATGGCTCGGGGTATCTACTTACCTGCACAAACAAACAAAGAACTGCGTCGAAATTCCGGTTTCCCGCGGTACTCTCTCGAAAGAGAGAGAGAGAAGTATACTGCAGTCTCGGTTGCCTCATGCCCCAATTTACGTGCACGTAAAGTAGTACCGCCTAATAAAGCTTTTCTTTAAATTCAGACATAGATATTGAAGGAAACAAAGGCATAATTAATAACAAAATTATGACTGTAATTGAATTTGAATGATATTTGAAAAAATAAATGATTTATAATTTAGAACAAGCTGAATAAAGGAGTCACAACATTCATTTGAAATATTTGAATAAAGAAATCTCCACATATCGCGTAACTTGCAAGACATTCGAAAACGCATTTTTGCACGTCGCAAGCTGCTCAGCTGTTTTAGTGTTTCCACTTGTGCGATTACGAGTAATTTAATAGACAAGTATTGTGTTAGAAAGTACTTAGAAATATTAAAGTGAACCTAATAGTTTGATAAAGAAGTTGAATTACAATTGCTTAATAGATCTCCGAGCAATTTGGTTAGTGTAAATTTACATGGACATTGGAAACTTTTAGTTTGACGTTATGTTTCGACATTACAGCAAGTATAACTGGCTTGATAATGCATTTCTTCTTTATCAGGATTTTCTGAAATGAGTGGCGAAGGTGGGAAAGGGGAGCAACCACTAAAAAGTCCCAGAAAAATATATTTTTCTGATGTCTCCGAAATTTTTCATCAACGAACAGTCTGGCGAAGAAATGCAGATTTAGAGGCTGCTTTAGATGAGGGTGAGTGAATCTTCAAGGCCTACATTTTAAAATTCGATTGTTTATATCTCCTAATTTTTAATTTTTCCTGCTTGGTGGGTTTCCTGTCACCACTACGTAGCGCGTCCTCAGGTTGCGGATAGAGGAACGGCCCGTGAGGCTGAACAGCCCCTAAGGTTAGCTGCGAATACAAGAATAAGCAGTCGCGGACAGCCGATAGGAACCAGTCGTGTCTGTGGTGAATTCAGCACTGGTAGAAAATAGGTACACGACAACCATGGCTTGGGAGGACCCACCCATTCGCGTTCATACGCAGTGGGTGGGTTCTGGCAAGCCGAGGTGCAGCGTGTATCCACCTAGAAACTATACCCGAACCAAAACTAAAAATCTTGTAAGGGAAAAATCCTGCTGCCCATTGGACACTGCAGCGATGACACTGCCCGCAAGGGATGTGTGGAATGATTCGCCTGCATAGGGCCAAAGGGGTATTGATGCCAGTAGGCGCGCTGCCTTGCAGGGGGACGTTAGGGTACGAGGATGAAACTGTAATGTGTCTGACGACAAGTTGACATGGTCCTTGTCAGAGTCGGAAAGCTCCCATACTTAGACCTAGGGAGGTATGGGGGTTATCACTCCTGGGACAGTGGACTCACCTACGATCGGAATAGGATCCTAACGTGCGGATTATCTTGAAACTACCATGGCTAACTTACAAAAACAAAAAACTACAGTTAAAGATCTAAGGGTGGGAACTCTAAACGCGCGTAGTCTAAAAACTGGCCGACTTAGCGAACTCATTAAGATAGCAATTGAATACAAAACTGACTTAATAGCACTTCAAGAAACCTGCTGGTCGGGCGATTTCGCGTCAATTTCTAAGGATGACTATACTTTTCACTATGGGGGAGCTAAGGGGCAAAGACTGGGGACTGGTTTTCTTATTAATAAACGAATTTCGCAAGCACTTATCGACATGCAATTCATTAATGACCGGTTATCATACATTGTACTAAAGGGTAATTTCAGCAAACACGTATTAATCAATGTGCACTGCCCCACCGAGGACAAAGACGAAGACACTAAAGATCTTTTTTATGAAACAATCGAGCAGGTTTTTGACAAGTTCTCAACGTTTGACGCAAAAATAGTATTGGGGGACTTCAACGCGAAAATTGGAAAAGAACCAATGTATAGGCCTACAATAGGATCAGAAAGTTTGCATGACGTCAGTAATGATAATGGAACCAGAGTAATAAACTTTGCAGCTTCAAAGAACCTCGTTGTCAAAAGCACATATTTCAAGCATAAAAATATACATAAGGCCACCTGGACATCACCAGATGGTAAAACTCACAATCAGATTGATCACGTTCTAATAGACAGAAGACGTCATACAAACATTCTCGATATAAGATCGTATAGGGGAGCGGATTTAAATTCAGACCATTTTCTCGTGATAGTAAAACTAAGATCTAGGCTAGCGCTAAGTAAGAAAACAAGCCGCACAGAGCCAACAGTTCGTTTCAATATAGATAAGTTCAAAACAGCAACAGAAACATTAAATTACCAAGTTGAGATTTCTAATAGTTTCGACGCTCTCCAAGAACAGAGAGACGATAACAATAATCGCGAGGAGGACCCGGAAACCCTGTGGAGCAATACGAAAAAGGCGATAAAGGCAGCCGCGAAACTTTCGATAGGTTTTAAGAAAGTAACCAAAAGCAAACCATGGTTTGACGAAGAGTGCAAACTCTGGTTTGAGAAACGTCGGAAGGCCAGACTAAGTAGTTTACAAAATAAGTGCGATCAAACACATAAGAAATATCTCGAGATTAGCAAAAGTACAAATAGGCTCTATAGATCCAAGAAAAGGGAGTGGGAAAAGAATAAAATACTAGCAATAGAAGCGCATAATAAACAAAATAACCCGCGTGAGATGTACAGGGGAATCAATTTTATAAGGAAAGGCTTTCAAAGTAGAACGGAAGTAATGAGGGACGAAAATGGCAATCTAGTAGCCGATGCGACAGAGAGACTGAATTTATGGAAAGATTATTTCGATAAACTATTAAATGTACGTGAAGCCCCCGTTGAAGGTAATCTCGGCGAAATCCACACTGCTGATCTATTAATTAACGATCCTACTGATATAGAAATAGAAATGGCCATCAAGAAGTTGAAAAATAACAAAGCCGCGGGCATCGATGACCTACCGTCAGAACTGATAAAAAATGGAGGCCCTTGCCTCACAAGGCAAATTTGTAAATTGATACGCGCAGTTTGGAAAACAGAACGCATGCCGGAAGAATGGAATACCTCTATCATTATTCCCATCTTTAAAAAAGGCGATAAAACTAACTGTAACAACTATCGGGGAATTTCACTTGTGCCTTCGTGCTACAAGATCCTGTCTAATGTTATCCTAAGTAGACTAACTCCTTTTGCCGAGGAAATCATTGGGGATTACCAGTGTGGATTCCGCCGAAACCGATCTACAAGCGATCAAATGTTTACAATTAGACAACTGTTAGAAAAGAAATGGGAATTTAAAGAAGCAGTACATCAGCTATTTATCGATTTTAAAAAAGCTTACGACTCTATTATACGCGCGCGAATGTACTGGATCCTAGAGTTCTTGGGTGTGCCAAGAAAATTGGTTAGACTTATCGAAATTTGCTTAAGCGGCAGTAAGGGTAGAATACGCGTAAGCGGTAGTTTATCTGAAGAGTTTTCGATCCGCGATGGCCTGAAACAGGGCGATGCACTTTCGTGCGTCCTTTTTAACTTAGTTTTAGAATACGTGGTTAGGCAAGTGCAGGCGAATCCGACCGGTGCTACCCTCAATGGGGTAATACAAATTCTTGGATATGCGGATGATCTCGACGTACTAGGGGATGATAAAGAAACGGTAGCTAAAAATGCAGAAATCTTGATCGCAAAAGCCAAAGAGATTGGCTTGGAAGTTAGCGAATCGAAGACAAAATATATGACCGTCGTCAGGTCCGGACAAAGTAATCAAGACGGGGATCTAATGGCCGGAAATATGAAATTCGAAAGGGTTAACGAGTTTAAATACCTCGGGTCTATTATAACTAGCGAAAATAAGATTAAAACGGAAATCAATGCGCGGCTACACGCTGGCAATAGGTGCTATTATGCAGCAAACACGCTACTAAAATCGCGATCGCTATCTAGAAACATCAAAGTAAGAATTTACAAAACGATAATAATGCCGGTCGTCATGTACGGGTGTGAAACGTGGGCGCTGACGAAAGGAGAAGAGAATAGGTTTAGAGTTTTCGAGAATAAAGTACTTAGAAAAATCTATGGTCCAAAAAGGGACGAAGAGACCGGCGAGTGGAGAAAACTGCATAATAATGAGCTGCACGCGCTCTACGGGTCAGCAAATATTAATAGAGTAATGAAAGCGCGTAAATTAAGATGGGCGGGGCATGTAGCAAGAATGGGCAATGAAAGAACAGTGGCGCAAGTTTTAAGAGGGAGACCGACTGGTAAGAGACCCCTAGGCAGACCGAGAAACAGATGGGAGAAAAATGTAAGGGATGATCTAAAAGAACTAGGACATGATTACTTAAACTGGATGGAGAATGCACAAGATAGAGATGTGTGGCGGTCTCGGGTAGATGAGGCAATGAACTTTCGAGTTCGAACTGCTAATCTATAATAATAATAATAATAATTTTTAATTTTTCAATTTGGTACAATTGAAAACATTTAAAATTCTATACTTGTATACTGTCGTGGGTGTGGCGGGCCCACATTGGTAGTAAATATCCACCTAGAAACACTACCCAAATCGGGTAGTGAGGCAATGAACTTTCGAGTTCGAACTGCTAATCAATGTATGTATGTATATACTTGTATACTTAAAATCAGAAAATTTGTTTAATTTGAATTAGAATTACTGAACTATGTGCAATTTAGAAATGAAGCTCATGATGGTTACAAAATTCATTATTCATACAATACAAAAGTTTACATTGATATATGATAAATTAGATCATTTCAAATATGTATAGCATTTGAACTTTAATAATCTGAAAACTGAATTTATCTACATTTTGCAAATTTATTTCTAAATTAGGCCTTCAAATTATCCCACATTACATTCGTTAATTATGACAGTCTTTTTGGAATACTTGTAATTTTTAATACTTCAGTTTTCAAGGTAACAACTTGAAAGTTTAAATGACTGAGACAATTTTAAACCGGGATAAGACCAAAAATACCGAATTACTTCCGAAGTGTAACTCCAAATGCATTTCATTTCACTGACTCATAAAATTTTTTCTGTTGCATAGAAAATAAAGTGTCAATGAATGATTAAATTTGCAGAATTTCAAGAACTGATGAGGTCGACGTCGAATGAAGATATAGAGAGACACAAGCACTTGATGGAGGTTAACCAGTATTTTCATGCCGATATTCTGAAATATATAACAGGTATGGAAAGAAATAGTGAATTTTTATGTCATCTGGATAAAAAAATTCTGAATCAATTGAGTTCAACTTCCACTAACACCGGTAGGAATTTACTTACTATTTCAACCTTATGAATTCATAGTTCGTCAAGTGCCTATAGAGACCAGACAGAAACGTATTTTCGTATTTTGATTCCATTTCCCGGATGAAAACCAAGTTAGACCAGGTAGCAGGTGCATTATCACTTAACAATTTAGTTGCCAAATGCCTTAGAGAGACCGGATAGGATCCGGGTAGAAACGTATATTCTTATCTTAATTTCTGGTTCCATTTGCCAGATAGGAACCGGGTAGGACCGGGTAGCAGGTGTACTTTCACTTAATGATTCACAAGTCGCCAGGTGCCTTATAAATACCGGATAGGATACAGGTAGAAACGTATATTCTTATTTTAATTTCTGGCTCCATTTGCCAGATACAAACCGGGTAGGACCGGGTAGCCGGTGCACTTTCACTTAATAATTCACAAATCGTCAGATGCCTCAGAAAGACCGAAAAGGATCCGGGTAGGAACGGAAATTCTCATTTTAATTTCTGGTTCCATTTGCCAGATAGGAAACGGGTAGGACCTGGTGGCAGGTTTACTTTCACTTAATGATTCACAAGTCGCCAGGTGCCTTATAGAGACCGGATAGGATCCGGGTAGATACCAATTTTCATCTTATTGCCGGTTCTATTTGCCAGATGGAAACCAGGTGGAAGCGGATAGCAGGTACACTTTCGCGTAATAATTCACAAGTCGTCAAATACCTTATAGAGACCTGATGGCGTCGGGGTCTTAACGTATTTTCTTATTTTAATTTCTGGACCCATTTGCCAGATAGGACCGTGTAGGATGTATAGTTTTACATTTGAATTCACTGGTTTGTATGCTTTAACTCGTGCTTCTCAGTTCCACAGCTTCTTCTCATTTAAGTTTGAGTGACATGCTAATATAACAATAATTTTAAAGCATATACAAGATTTCGATTACACTATGCATTTGCTTTGATTATATTTTTATCGTGTCTTGATTACGGAAGATGCATCTGCCACTTCAAATGAAGCTAGGACCAACTTGACAGTTCGGCAAGACTTCACTGCTTTCATGTTCGAAGAGTCATATTCATCCTACAACGAAATCCCTGCATCAGACGCAGTCGAAACAACTTTGCCACACAGCACAAACCTCAAGTTATTCTTTACAAACTCCAAGGATCAAGGACAGTTATTCCATAATATAAGTACTGTAACTCCTGAATTTCATATTGAAGGACTCACTTGCGATGTTTTCGATGGACTGTTGCATAAGAAAGCTGTCTCAGAAATCGAGCAAAATTGTATACAACTTACAATTAACTTTGCTACTACTGGCGCACCACTGAATGACAGTACAAAAAGGTCATTTTGACCGCAACTAGCTATTATTAATGAATTGCCTCCGAAATTGCGATTCAAATATCCATTATTGACAGGTTTATGGATAGGTAAAAAAGAGCCATCTGCCGATTTCACGAACACGTTCATGAAATCTTTCGTAGTCCAAATGGGAGATCTAGGAAAAACAGGCTTTACTTTAAACGTGGACGGAAGAACTGTTTGTTCGCTTTTTAGTAAAGTGTAACGATTCTTCGGTACTTATGTTCCCTTAATTGCTTCAAACTCCTCAACAATTTTTTCAGAAGCAGGATCAATCATTTTGCCAATTTTCCTTATTTTTTTAAATCCTAAAAATTCTGATCTACTTTCCTGAAGAGCTGAACTTACGGCTTCGAACATCAAACTAAATTCACTTCGCTGATCTACAGGAACGTTATTTTCAATACAAACTTGTTAAACTTTATTTATAATAACTTTTATTGCAATTTTATCTATATTCTCAATTTCTTTCACAACAAACTGATCAATATTTCTTGTTATATTTGATATGCCATAAATGTTTGTTATCATGCACAGGATTAGATGCTAAAAAATACTTGAAAAACAAGGTTCAGTGTCAGTACAAGCATTAAAAGTGCTAGATTCAGAAGAATCGTTCAATTCCTGATCATTATTCAATACTATGCAAGGAGATATATTTAGGTTAATCGATCCATCAGCCTCCATTGAATTCTCGTTCTGTGACTCTACTGGGATTGCTTCGATTTTTGTAAGAACATTTTCGTTATTTCGTACAAATTATGAAGCATGCTTGGATTTAAAATGTCGTTTAAAAGAGTTAAGTGACGAAAAACGTCTACCGCATTTACCTACATTGCACTCATATACAATACTCTCACACAGGTCATGAAATGTGCGCCAGTGACTTATTAAAGATTTTTAAGATTTATCGCATACGTATTGGCACAAGTGGCACCGCATTTTTTACTATTAACTAAAATAATAATATACGGAAAGTCAATAATATAAGCTGTTTGTCACACTTTACGACATGGATATTCCTTCCATGAACATTTTATTTCTTTATATTACCCAGATAACAATCGTGCGACGCACGCTTAACGCACGCGTGCGACTTGCACTATGCGACACATATCGCACGAAAATGGCAATCTCATTCCCCGATGAAGTGATGGGTACATAGGTGCGTACTCAATGAGCCTCATTCAGCCATCATCATTACTTATAACTCGTATCTCGTCGTAGTAGTCCTTCCAGAATAAGTAATATTCTATATATATATATAAACTGGAGAGATTGGGATTGACTTTGGATTGGACAAGTGTGCCAAAATTAATCTGAAGAAAGGAAAGGTTACTGGCGTTCCCAAGGACCCTGAGCTTGTGGATATAAGTGTTATTAGACATCTTAATACTGGAGAGACCTATACATACCTGGGCGTCCCTCGTAGCCGCATTCAGGATGTAAAATCAGTGAAGGAGTCTCTCCGAAGCAGATACAAGCATCTTCTTCGACAGATTTGGTCTTCCAATCTGTCGGCGTTGAACAAGGTACCTGCGAGTAACATGCTTGCCGTCCCGGTTCTACTCTACTCTTTTGGGGTAGTTCAATGGACTAAGAACGAGCTCAGGGCCCTTGATGTCACTACACGTAAGATCATGCATATGCATAAAAGCTTGCATATCAATTCGTCAGTTCCGCGTCACTTCTGAATCTCCAGTGTCTTCATAACCGGATTGTTCTAAGTACAGCTTACATCGTTCCGAATGGCAGAGATCCTCTCCTAAAGATGGTCAGGAACCACGAGATGATTGGCGAAGGAGCGTTCCTTTACAAAGCCCCGGAGCAAGCGGCCGAGACCCTTGGCCTGAATTTTAACATCAGAAGTGAGGAAAGTGCATTACTTCATCTAGATGCTTCACTTCTAAAAACCAAAGTGAAGAAAGCAAAGGTTGAAAATTTTCACCAAGAGCTACTCGGCAAGAAAATGCACGGAAACTTTCACAGAAATGTAGAAAAACAGTCCTTGTCGAAGGTGCAAACTCTTGCTTTCCTCAAATCATCAGGGCTTAATTCAGGTACAGAGGGTTTTATTTTCGCATGACAGGACGGCGTCATTTCCACCTTAACATACCGTAACCGCATTTTATGTCAAGAAGTTCCCAGTGATAGTTGCAGAGCGTGTCATGCACACGCTGAGTACCTAGAACACATACTATCAGGGTGTCCGACCCACGCAGGAACTACGTATATCTATAGACATAATGCGGCCCTAAGAGTGCTTTATTACCATATTTGTCGCTCTTACGGTGTCCGCGACCCTGCCCTGCCGAACGCTCCAAGGGAGACATTGTTCTCCAAGACTTCGAGAAACCAACTATATTCGTGATCAAATTCTCGGCTCCGTCCGAATACAACATGACTGCAAAGGAGAAAGAAAAAGAGGAGCGGTATCAAGACCTTAAAAGAGAGCTACAACGATGTACCCAAAATATTCGGTACAAGTAATTGTCCTTGTGATAGGTGCTCTCGGAGGTGCGAAACTATCACTGGTTCGTAACCTTAAAGCCATACCCGCGTGCCAAAAATATGCCAAGGCACTTGCGAGATAGATGCAGAAAGCTGTCATCCTTGGGTCGCTTCATGTCCTTAAGACACATGAGGGTTTCGCCGGCCTGTCGTTGTGATTTCATCGTTGCCTATGACCACCCATCTCACGGTTGTGAGACGTGGCCATAGGTGTGATTTACCGCGGTGCTACTGGGGGCTATTGACATTTTCTGGATGGTAGTTGCAGAGTCGAGAGGAAAAACAACACAATTATCGTTGCGCTGTCTTACTCTTCAGGCATTCTGCGTAAGAGTTTCTCTTTCTAACGGTACTTGTCGCGTTTTTCCTCACGGCTCTGCAGAGTCTTTTTTTTGCTCTGACATGCTCATATATATATATATATATATATATATATATATATATATATATATAT
>CAKNYM010049876.1:17960-54605 GCA_932195095.1 Andricus curvator
CAAAAGTCTCGTGCACCCTGAGGACACGGAGCGACCCAAGGACGACAGCCTTCTGCATTTTCCCCGCAAGTGTCTCAGCATTTTGTTGACACGCAGGGATGCTTTTCAGACTATTAACCAGTGAAACCTTGGCACCTCCACGAGCGCCGATGATCAAGACCATTAGCTTAACGGAATATTCCGTGTATAACCGTCGCAACTCCCTTATAAGGTCTTTATACCTCTCTTTATTTTCTTTCTCCTTGGCTGTGACGTTTTTGTCAGCTGGTGCCGAAAATTCGATAACGAACATGGTTCGTTTCTCGAAGTCAAGGAGAACTATGTCAGGCCTCGAGTGCGCAACAGAAACAATTGTCGAGAATATGAAGTTCCAGTATATGCGGCACTTCTCATTTTCGACAATTGACTCTATATCCCTAGGAGCGTTTAGTGGAGCGGTATTTGGGCTAATGCCGTAAGAGTGACACAGATGGTAATAAAGTACTCTTAGTACCGCATTGTGCCGTTGGATGTAGGTCGTTCCCGCATGAGTTTGACAACTAGATAGTATGTGTCCTAGATGCTCGGGGTGTGCATGGCGCGCTCTGCAGCTATCATCGGGCAAGCATGTTCGTTACAGATACTTTGTTCCTCACCGACAGTTCGGAAGACGATATCCGTCGGATGAGACGTTTGTATCTGCATCGGAGAGTATCCTTTATAGATGTCACGTCCTGAATGTGGCTCTGTGGCCCGCCCAGGTATGTATAGGTCTCTCCAGCGCAACGGTGTCGTATAGCGCTTCTATCAACGAGCTCAGGATCTTCGGGGATGCCATTACGTTTTCCTTTCTTCAAATTAACCTTGGCGCGTTTCTCTAGCCTGAAATCCATTCCAATCTCTTGAGTGTACTCTTTGACAATTTTTAGAGCTAGATGTAGTTTCTCTTAATTTCTAGCATAGATCTTAAGATCATCCATGTAAAATACATGAGTGACCTTATGCTTTCGGTATTCAGGTTTGCCGCAGAGATACCCTTCGGAATGTTGAAGTGCGAGAGATAGTGGCATATATATATATATATACTTTTAAAGAGCAGAAAATTATTGGTAAAAAACTAAATGTAAAAAGAATAGGGTTAAGTATAACCTCACATTTTCCACGTAGCGCACTATAAAGAATCATAAATTAATGTACAATTGTAGAATGTTTATGTCTCTTTAAATTATAAATCCTATTTTTATGCATTAACGGTATGTTCCTAATTCATATTATTTCTTATATTCTTCTTTGTGTATTTTTTTTTAACACATTACGTTACTCGAAACAGCTAGCAGTGAATTATAAATTATAAAGTTATTAAATTAAGAAAATTAATGATTAATTTAAATGAAATCCATGCGTGAACGTTAAACTTTGAGCAGTGGTAAAACGGAGGAATAGTTTCACATTTACGATTGGATATTCGCCTTGTTTTTACTCCTCTGTCAGAAAATTTTTTATATTTATACTACCTTCTACAGAAAGCTTTGTAGCCGTCAACATTTTAAAATGGTTTAATAACATGTTTTCTAGTTGATAAATGCCTACTATATTATAACAATAATACATCACAGAAATTCTATGGAAATTCATCATTTATATTTAAACTAAACAATCTTGTATTTCACTTTGAGAGGCAGCCAAAAACTGTTCCCATTTTAGAGGACCGGAGCACAAAGAAGAATTTAAAGTCCATATGAAGGAAGTATTACGGTGTACGAAACAAAGATTCTGGAAGTATTTTAGGACGAATCTTTCGAAGGATTCTACAGGCCCAAATATTAAAAGCACGTATGATGAAAAAAATCTGAGGATGGAAATAGAGCGCTTTGAAGAGGAGAAACATATATTGTCTCAGGATGAAGATTTTGAGCCCTTAGAGACAGATGAAGATTTCGCGGATGATGAATCTTAAAATAAATAATATTACTTCAATTTTTTATGTTTTAAATCTTATAAGACTGATAACTTATAAAGTTTACTGGCGATTTTGGCCGTTTCCAACGACTATAATAAGCGAAAATATAAAAAAAATTCCGTTTCATCTTTTGACAGAAAAATAAAAACAGTTCATCAGAAGCCTACATTCCCATACGGGAAGAAACTACTGGAAAATAATTACTGACATAATCACTGGGAAATCTATTAGGAATTAGCAGTAATATTTTCGCGACCAACGATTACTATCCCAGTAGTCACGCAAATATTAGTGGTAATTCCCAGGAGTTTTCTCAGCGATTACGACAAGTAATTTCTTTCTATAAGGGTTTTCGTCTAACGTACCTTGCGAAAAAAAACTACTAGAAAATAATGACTGTCGCATAATCACTGGGAAATATACTGGGAATTACCAGTAATATTTTCACAACTACTGGGAAAATATTGGAAGAATTACTGGGATCACTCTTCACCCACTAATTTTCCCAGTGATTATCCCGCAGTAATCGGAGAATATCACTGGAATTCCCAGTATTTTTCCCACTAACTATGCCACTAATTATTTTCCAGCAGTTTCCTTCTTAATTCGTAAGGGATATGTATGTTAATATACTTATTAATCAGTACATAATACTTAAAAAGAGAAAAATCATTGAAAACAAATTTTATCTCTTAATAATTTATAATCGTTTCAGGCGGCAGTTTTATGTTCATATTTTTATTTTTATAAAGTGTTACTTTTCTTATAAAAACTGTTTGTACAAGAAAAAGAAGGAAAAACATATGCAATATTCTTATTTTATATTAATAATTTAATAAAATGTTGTTCTTGTGTAATTTTATGGTGTTGTTTATTACACATGCAGACACATCTGTCTCATGATCTGCGTGACACGCGTGATAATTTATCTGCATGCGTGCCTGCACCGTGCGAGGCATTGTGCGCGCATATTGTTATCTGGTTTGAGACGCCATTAGCGTATAAAAACTATAACATAACGTAAGTTATTTTTTCACGGAGCACCTTTTTTGTAGCTCTTTCCTTTATGAGATATTCCGTTCCATAAGATATTTCTGTAAAATAAAAAAAAGAATCAATATACATATTAATTATTTATTCAAGCGCCTATTAATAATATCCAGGACCCCAACAATAAAGTGCTTATCAATAATAATGTTAAGAAAATGAAAACTTACTTTAAAGGAGGTTGAGCTATGCAAAGTTCAGCTGCAACTTCCTTCTGTGAACTATATCCACGTCAAAATCGGTGTGCATATTGTGGATATATCTCTGAGTGATATTCCACACTTGTTGTCCAGTACTAGGATACTGTGCGTTTAGAGCATGAAACGACTTGAAGCAAACGTCCAGTGCTTGTAAAGGACTGTCCATACAATACTTAGTTCTATCTACGTAGGTACAAATTTTCGTGAAGTGGTCGAGATCATTTCCAACGGCTAGAATAAATGGTTGTAGAGTGTCTCCATGGTTTACAACCATGTCCTTTCCTCGCTTTAGTTCCTCGTCAACGTGGGTTCCATCCTAATTGGTATCTTGAAACAAAAATAATTACATTTATATCCAATGATTTTTATTTAAAATAATAGAATGTACAAGCTTGAACAATTTTGGATTAAATATAGATTTCAAACAAGATTTACAATTTTGGAGCAATTTAAGGTTAGCTTAATGTTTTTTGCATGAAATCAGTTATTTCAAACAAAAATCATTACATTTGAAAGAAGATTAACTATTTGAAACAATTGATTCTCACTTTATGTTAATTTTTTTTTCGGTAATTATTGGTATTAAAAAATATATATATTTCAAGGAACAGTTACAATTTTGGATAATTTTAGGTTATTTTGGCGTGTTTAAAATGAGATTGGTATTATTAAAGAAAAATCATTAGAATTAAATTCAATGATTTTTTTTAATTATAAAATTTACAAACTTAACCAATTTCGGACTATGTTAGTATTTTTCGTTGAAAATTTACATTTTTATTCAAAAATCATTTGATAATTTTCAACTGTTGTACATTCAACTTTCAATTTCTTCAATTTTCAACAGTTTAAAATGTAACCTCTGAAAATTAAACTGTTGAAAAATGATGAGAATTAAAAAAATCCATTTGAAATTGTTGAAAACTCCAGGAGAAAGCGAATTTTGGATTAAAAACAAGTGCTAAAAATGTGATATTCACATAACTTTACATGAGAATTCAATAAATAAACATTTGAATCCATAAAAAAATGTTATAAACACGATTTTTTCCAAATAATATAATAATAATGAAAGAATTTTTTGTTACCATTTTCTTAGTGCTTTTCATGTAAAATTGGTATTTTTTAACAAAACTACAACGGTTTAATTGTCTATTTACGGCACACAAGTATTATATTTAAATTCTGAAGTTAAGATATCAATTTTCATGAATTATAATAGATACTATGAAATGACAAAATTTTTATTTTAGTACCCACTTTATATTTTAATTTAAAAATTGTATGAGACAACAACAAAATTACGAGCATGTTTGTTTTCTATTTGAAATTAGAAAAATAAATTAAAATATATTAAACTTATGTTTGGAAACAGCGGCAGATCTTCGTAATTATTCACCTCGTTTCGAAATGCCCGATCATTTCTTATCACAAGTGGTTGCCAAATGCGGTTCGATCTCGATGAAAGGTGATTAGGTTCTGGATATTTCGGAACCTCAAAGGTGGCTTCCGGGTCCACGTTTTCAAAGTCAGCTCCTTTTTTTGCCTCTGACGTAATGGTGCTGAGTCTAATACAGTTTTTTGAGAACTACCTTCTTTTGAGTTCGTCTGCAACATTAGAGAACCATTATCTTCGTTCAAAATATAATTCCTAACTGTCCCTATTAAACAATACAAATTTTAATTATATATTCGAGTTTTCAAGACTCTTTGAAAGTTTTCTTCTAGGCAGATAAAAAAATCATAATTTCACAACCCCCGGCCAGAAAAATAAGGGGCTCTTATAGAAAAAAAATCTACTTACATTCAGTTTTTTCTATGAAGTCTTCCACATCAAATGGCTTGTGTAGACTACTACCAAGCGTAATTTCTGGTTCTTCATCAAACTCATTCGCGTCCATAGGAGGATCCTCTTGAGTTTCCTGATTCTGAAAGATAAATCGTAATTAGTTTTAATTCTTTTTACTTGAAGTGCATCGACTTCAATAACTAAAAATGTGTTAACTAAATTATTTGATAAAAAATAAATGAATAAATAAAAATGTACTAAAAACTGATATTCCAATTTCAGTTTTTTATTCAAAATTTTATCATACCGCTTTCAAAAATTCACGAAATTTCTTCATGAACTTCAGTCTTGGCCCTATCTACGGTATTAAATGACAAACATCATCATCTTCTAACAAATAAAACGATTCTTAATCCATTTCGTTATCCAAAATAAAATTAAAAAATTAAAATAAAATAATTTCTAGGTTTTACCTAGAAATTCGGTGAGCGCAGACGAAACATTTTCCGTCTACCTAGACACTTCGGTATAAAAATGTTCAGCATGCAAGTCTCTCTGGTGGAAATAATTTTCATAAGAAAGTACATTTGTACAACTGTAGTTTTTTATTAAAACATGTACTTTTTTGTAAAAAAATGTACAAAATTTATCAAAAAGATACAAATAAATACAAATAGCTACTAACCTAACCAGGAAGTGCATTATTATTGCGATTAAAGCATTGCGATGCTTTGTATACATTCAAAGCGTCGCAATGTTTTAAAATTTCGAATACTTATGACACGTACCTTCGAACTTCTTTACTGTAGACTCGACTACCCAATCTTTCAGCAATCTGCTCACATCTATATTTAAGTAACCTGTAAAAGAAATAATTTCATGTTTTACGAAACTATGTTAGAAAGTCAACGTTTTTTTAATTTGGAGGTTAGGTTTCCTTAGCTTGGAATTTTGAAGTCATGTAATATGAAAATCCATACTTACTGAACAATAACTCCGCAAGGCTCACGCTTCACACACTTTATACACTACAAGAAATTTCACTACAAAAATCAGATCAGATAAGAAAACTTCTCAAAGTTGTCGTTTACAAATTCCTTCTTCTTCTTCGGATGTCTTCGGACAAGAAGATGGTGCATGCGATGCGGCGTCAGAATGTTAGGCAAGTTTTCCTTGCGCTTGTGTTACGACAGTGCACCTATTGGTCGCGCGCCAACTGCGACCAATCACGTAGCGCGAGGGCGCGCAAACACTGTACATACATTTCTAATATCTCAGATACTTACGTTTCGAAACTGAGATATTTATATTTAACATCTAAGGTCATAATAACGTTAATATCTTGTGCTACTAGCCGGTAGTATCTCGTTTATTAACAGAAAAATTCGAGAAGTTGTCTGATAATATCTAGATATTATGTATTAGTATACATATTTCTAAAATCTATTATCTAATATCTGTTTTTTTTCCGTGTGAGGGCGTCTACAAGTACGGTTGCATTCGTTTCTTAATGGAGGAAGATGAAGCTTCTACGAGAACAAACGCCAGTCATCTGAAGAACGTACATACTATTATGGAAGCAATTCAATCTAAAAAGACTAAAGTTGAATACATCGTAAACAGAACAGATCAGAACAGAAGAAGAAGGAAAAGAAGAAGAAGAGAAGGGAGAAGAAGGAGGAAACGCAGAAACAGAGAACGAAGAAGAAGCACACAGAAAAGGAAAACGGCAAAGTAAAAGAACATTTCGTCCGAAGTTAAAAAAAAGAATAGGAAAGAAAGAAAAGAAGGACAAAAATGAAATCGGTGTGGAGGAATACTCCGTTTTAACGGAGTATTGTGAGACTTGTGAGACCGTTGACGACGGAAAGAAGCAAGTGGAAAGCATCAGAGAGAGTGGCGCAGTTGGTTGCTATTTTATGCGATTCCTTGTTTGTGTGGCATTTTAAATGATTGCGCCTTGCAACACGTTTCTTTGTACGTATACAGCATTTATACACTGTTAAAAACTAATATAACCGAGGAAGAGTTGCAAAAAAACACAATACGATCTCATGGAATTTTAATGCACTTTTAAAATTCTCCATGGCGACAAGTCCATCAAATTTAATGTACACACATTAAAGCATTTAGTACAGTGTGTGAGGGACTGTGGTCCTCTTTGGGCAGCGTCAACTTTTCCGTTCGAGAATGCCATATTCTATTTCAAGCAGTGTGTACATTGGCCGAAAGGTGTTGATGAACAAATGGCAGAACAAATGTTGCAAGCCAATTTTTTTAAAAGTCCTGTAACGGAGGTAGTTGAATCTCCCACAGTAAAAGCATTTTGCGATTCACTGTTTTCACGAAAAGAAGTTGCAAGCTTCATTCGCAGTGTCGACGTTGATTAATAGGAAAAGATACAGTAGAACCAAGTTATAACACTACTTCGACGATTGATGTAGAAGTTTCATGTTTTGATCGGTGTATTTCTTGAGATACACTGTAAAAAAAGTTGGTGTGAATTTACATCCTGCGACGATGGAAATAATTCGATCGGTTTGGCACATAGTAAATAAGCGGAATTCTGTAAAAATACATATTTTTCTTCTTAACTTGCGTCCGCCGTAAAGAAATACATGCAGGACGTAAACTTTCCGTCGTCCACCGTGAAATTACGTAGGGTTCGTAAATCATGACAAAAATTATCAGATGAGCCACTGTCCGAAATCTCGTTGAATTTTGTGTTCACCTTTTATAATCGAAAAGATATTTCGAGGTTTAGTTCGCCAAAAACTTTTCGGTTATTCAAATTTCAATATTTTTGTTATCTCTGACTTATTCATAATGATTCCTGATTGACAAATTTCCCTGACTTTAATCTGATTTGCAGGTTTTCTCTAACCTGTGGTCAGCTTGCTACTATTCACAACTGTTCACAGAGGTGAAAATATTTTAGAGCTATTTTCTGTATTTAAGGGAGAAAACGGAATGTAACCACTTGACAGTCTCAAAATTTATAAATCAAAGCGACATAACGTGCAAAACAACGTAAACAAGAATGCAAACGAACGAAATGCGCACTCATTGGTAAGAGGCCGTTCGGGCGTCTCCGGAACTCATCGTTTGGCACGAATTACACTCACTAGTCCCGAATGGTCCAAATTTACGTCCTGCACATAATTCTGCGGCGTTCGTCCGTGCGGACTTACTCCCTCTCCATACAAAAGCACTCATCGTCAAAATTTACATATACTTTCGTAGACTTAAAGTCCCAAGTGAATTTATCACCTTATGTAAACTTACTATGTCCCACGCCGATCAAATAATTTCCATCATCTGATGTAGTCATTTTACAGTCGACTGCAAATAGAAGAACCTTCGTTCTATTTTCACATTGTTACCTGAAGTAAAATCACACTAGATTGCAAATAAGTACTGTAGTATCGTAAATTAATCAGGTTATACACTGTAATTTAAAAATACTTTGCACGTATAATTACTAGCAGATTGTAAATATCACCAAAGCTTTTTTTACCGTGCATGCTTATACATTCTGAAAATCATACAAAAGCGCAAAAGTCTAAGGATATATATATATATATATATATATATATATATATATATATATATATATATATAAAACAGTGGACTTGGCCAGATAGGAAACGGGTAGGACCAGGCAGCCGGTGCCCCTTCACCTTAAAAATTCATTAGTCGCCACAGGCCTTATAGTGACCGGATAGAATCCGGGCAGAAACGTAATATCGCAGAAACGTAGTATCCAGAAAAACAACATTCCACTCAGACCAATCGTCAGCGCAATAAACTCAACAACTTACAACCTAGCACGCTTTCTCGCCAAAGAACTGAATGTTGTGTGATGAGTGTTCAAATGGTGCGGAAGAGGCGAACATTCTTCTCAGATGGACGTGTTTCTGTCCAAGATGAGCCCCGTAGCGGTCGCCCGTCGTGCTCAAGTCACGAAGACGCAGTTCTGGCCGTGCGCAGCATTTTAGATGAAGATCGGCCTTCTGAGAAGAATTTTCGCCACTTCCGCGCCATTTGAATACTCATGACATGTTCACCATAAGCAGCAGTAATTTTTCGATGAACTTCACCGGCGGTTACACCTTCCCATGTCAGGAATTTGATCACAGAACGCACTTCACAATCGGACCCGGGCTCAAAGTAGGTAGCCATGTTCACAACTGAATAGTAGTGTGGCCCAAAATGACACACTTTCGATTTTTTATTATTTCTAACTGGAAACCTGATCTTCATACTGAAAAACTAATGTCCATTTTTAAAAATAATGTTTCAATAATATTTAGAGGTGCCGCCAAGGTTATTAATTTCTTGTGGAGTTTAATATAGAACAACGTTATTCAGTAATGAAGAAAGTGCTGTAAAAAAGAAGATATAAAAAAAAATTATTTTTAGGATTATTTTTTAAGTCTCAAACATGGCTGTTTTTTCTTAAAACAATGATTTTCAAGAGCTTGTTTCAGGCCCTAAATATTGTTTGTTATCGCCGAAAATTACAACAATTGTTTCTCATAGATTCAGGATGCGACCTTTTGAAAATCGTATAATTTGAATTTTAATACCAATAACATTATTACCAAAAAACAGAAATGATTCCGCCGTAAGCGACTCAGGTAGTCCATAAATTACATATTTTATGGTGCGCGTGTTGCTTCGGCTCATCCATTCATAGTCTAATATAGTCTATACCTACAAATTTCTCTCGAAATATCTATCCCAATCGTAAAGACAGTAAATATGAATTTCGTATTCGAAATTATTATAAAGAGGATGTTTACATAAACTAATTTAGTTTTTAATTATTATTTTTTTTAACATTTAATATTATTGTCTCATAAAAGTTGCTTGAATAAACATTTATTATGTATTGCAAATTGTTTAAATAAATAATTATTCTCAATCATTTAAACATTCAAAATTTTAAGAATCAAACATATTTTAACTGGGTCATTGTTTTTATCGATAACAATATTTACTAACAATTATCTTTTTATAAAAATTGTTTAAACAAATAATTATTTTTAATTATTCAAACATTAAAAATTTAAAGCATCAAAAATTGTCTAAATAATAAATTGTTTTTATCGATAACAATATTCAATAACAATAAAATTTCTATAAAAATTGTTTAAACAAATAATTATTTTTAATTATTCAAACATATTCAATTTAAAGCTTAACAAATTTTCGAACTATCAAAATGTTTTTATCACTAGAAATGTTTACTAACATTTACATGTCCATAAAAATTGTTTAAACAAATAATTATTTTCAACTACTTAAACGTTCAAAATTTGAATCATCAAAAGCTTTTTAACTAATAAATTTTTTTAGCGATAACAATATTTACTAATGATTATCTTTTTTTTTCAAATGGTTCAAACAAATAATTATTTTTAATTATTCAAACATTAAAAATTGGAAGCATCAAAAATTTTATAACTAATAAATCGTTTTTATCGATAACAATATTTAATAAATAATAATTTTTGATCAAAATTAATTTATTTTTGTAAAAAATGAGTGAAACTATCATATTTATTTATTATTTCACTGAAATATTCATATAATTAATTTTCATGAAGACAATTGTTTAAATAATCAGTACATTTATATTAACAGCAAAAAATTTAAAACATTGAATTTATTGTACACTGTCAAAATATCTTTTGTGATATTTACAATTAGATTGCAATGTCACGAGCAGTGTATTTTCAATTACAATATATAACCTGGTAAATTTACTAATGTCGCTAAGATATTCACGATCTATTCCAATTTCACCCCATGGAACAGTATGAAATAACTGTCCGATGTAAAATTACTATGTCTGACGATGGAAATTATTTGATCAGTGTGGCACGTAGTCAATTTACGTAAGGGAATAAATTTAAATGAGCTTATAAATTAACACTTTTTTTGGCAAAGTTGCAGTATCTAGCATAATTTCACAAACGGGTAGTATTGTTACGTATTGGCATCCTGAGAAATTACACAGGATATAAATCGACAATCCATCGATAAACTGACAGAAAGAGTTGGCGCGTTGAACTTTATCATAAAATTACTTCTCACAATCAGATCCTCTAACCCGGTAAGAAGAGAAGAATTCAAAAAAATTCAGAATCGGAATTCCCATTAATACGTGAATTTTCCTTCATCGAAAGTTCCACCAACGAGTAGAAAAAAAAAGCAACACCTATTCCTTTTAATCGACTTGGAAAAATTTAATGGAAGTGTATTGGGAGGAATGAAAAAATGGAGGAATGCAAAAGAAAGAGTAGAAAGAAAGAGAATAATGTCACTTTGGAGACGCAAAAGCTAGTCTTTTTAATCCACTCAGAAAAATTTAATGGAAGCGTATTGGAAGGAATTAAAAAGTGGAGAAATGTCAAAGAAAGAATAGAAAGGAATAGAATAATGTAACTTTTAAGGCTAAACTGTGAATTGAAATAAATGCATTTTTAAAAATAAATAAGTATTGTATTTGTATAAATTATGTGAACATTTTTTTATTAATCTATCGAACAGAAACATATTTTGACTGTTTTCATATGAAATCTGTCTTGGAACACGCACTACTGCTGTGCAAATTTGCATGGATTGCATAACCAAACAAAGAAAGTATACAAAGTCAAAAAAAAACGATCTATATAACATTGTAGTAATATTGGTCCAGCATAGTCGAAATACAGCATGTAAGTATGGAATTAAAAATAACCATGAGAGGTGTGTCTACTGCTCGCATTAAGAGGAATTAAAGTGGATTTATGCCAGGAAGATCATGTACAGATCAGATATTTAGCCTAAGATAGATCACAGAAAAAAGGTTGAGAGTAGGAAAGAAAGTTTTCTGTGCATTTATTGACCTAGAAAAAGCATTTGACAAAGTAAATAGAAATAAACTTTGGGAAGTCCTTAAAGAGTACGGAGTAAATGGAGGGCTCTTACAAGCAATAAAAACAATATATACAGGTAGTAAAGCGAGTGTAAGGGTAAATGGGAAACTGAGTGACTGGTTCGATATTATGCAAGGCGTGAAAGGTGGGTTAGCTTTCGCAGATGACAAGATTGTTATGGCAGAATCACTCGAGGACTTGCAAAGAATGTTGAATAAACTTAATACAAGCATGAAGAACATGGACCTCATAATTAACGTAAATAAAACAAAAATCATGGTGTTTGAGGGAAAAATTGAGAAAACAATATGCAACATTGTCCTAAATGATGAGAGATTAGAACAAGTTGACAAGTACGTATATCTAGGTAGTCTATTCACTAGCGACGGAAAAATAGATGGGGAGTTAGATAGGCGCATAAATAAGGGTAAGCAGGTTATCGGTAGAGCAAGGTCCATCCTAACAAATAAAAACATATCAAAAAAAGCTAAAACGGCCATACATAATTCCATATTCGTACCGACTGTACTGTACGGTAGCGAGACATGGACCTGTCAAGAAAAGGACAGGAGTAAAATTAACGCGATCGGCATGAAACCTCTGCGCATAATATGCGGGAAAACACTGATGGACAAAGTCCGAAACGAGACAATCCTCGAAGAATGTGGTACAGGAGAGACACTAGTTGAAATATGGGAAAGAAATCAGTTAAGATGGTTCGGACATCTTGAAAGAATGAAATATGAACGACTCACCAAACAAGTGTATAAAGGTAAATTTAATGGCAGAATGCCCAGAGGTAGACCGCCAAAAGAATGGTTAGAATCTGTAAATGAGACATTAATCCGTAGAGACGTAAGAAGCCACAGAAACACAAGAGCTTGCATGAAAAGATGCATGGACGTGAAGGAAGCTAGAGTAGTATGCCAGGACAGAAAAGTGTGGCGACAAATAGTTTGTAAACAGAGTGACAATAGAATGAATGACGCCTGAAACAAAGACCTTGGATACTAATAGGCCCAAGTGGGGAACCATACATATCAATTTTGTGAGGCTCTTTACTTGGGGTGATCGCTAGAGAGATTGATCAGCAACCTGGGTCGGAGCAGTGTTGCGGAATAAACGTGTCATTTAAATAAATAACACGAGAATTCCAGATCAATCTAAAATATCTATACCTAACACTTATATACCTATCTACCTCATACCTATATACCTACCTACTTTATACCTATATACCATATACACACTACTATTTTCCAACCGAGCTTAATTGTATAATAATAATAATAATAAGAAGAAGAAGAAATGGAAAATATGTTCGCCTGCATGGAACACAACACAAGTGGCAATCGTTAAAGAAATAGAAAAGAATTGGTTTCGGAGATAAACCTATTCTTTCGTTGGGCACTTCTCCCGATGGAAAATTAGCACATTCAAAAAAATTAAATAATGCTCACTCTTTCGTTTATATCTGAAAATATTAACTTTTCTCTATTCTTCTCTTCTTACCGGGAATATTGCTTTAATAGTGATGAGTTCTATGTGAATAAAAAAAATATGACTTTTTTATTCAAAACGATATCTAAGAACAGTAATATTCGCTTTATTTATCCTGCTAGAGTGTTAAAAAATTTATAACCTCACGATCATAACCTCAAAATTAAAATGTGGTCCTGGCAATTTACGTCCTGCATTTTTTTTACAAAAGTGTGTAAACTGACATCGTCGCACGCAGATCGAATAATTTGCATCGTGGCACGATGTAAAATTACACCAACTTTTTTTTACAGTGTACAACACTATTAACTATTAACCTATGTAAAATCGGATTTACGCGTATTAGTCATAATTGAAGGTTATTTAAATTTTCCCAGATAACAATGCATGCGGACGCACATGGGCGCATGGCGTGCAAGCACGATGTGTCGGCAACAATGCAACCACAGTGACAGCACGTTCTGAGGGTAATAAGTAATCCCGCATAGTGCCCGCACACGGTCTGCATGATATGCAGCACAGCGTGCGTCTATCATGCTCGTCAGGTACTTAGGGCAAAATGTCGGCATATAGCGTGCGGTGAAGAGTGTGGCACAAAAAGCGCATTATTACTAAAAACATAATATAGCAGTTGTGTAAAAATAAAACTCTGATCACATTTGCTTCATGCTCTAAATTTTTGTTATTTTCCAAGTTTAGTTTACAGACAAAAAGTCGAAGTAAAAGTGAATAATTATTTTTGTTCAAATTAAATAAACATTTTTTCTTGGGTTTTGGTTCGGAAAATGGTTCACTATTTTTTACTATATTTACTATATTCAGATTTAAAATGATCGAAAACAAGTTTTTCAAGTGCACATTTTTAATCGTTCTATTTCTGAGATTTAAGTTCTTACATCTCAGTAGTAGAACGATTAAAAATATGCAACTTGAAAAACAATTGAAAGTAATGAACTGGATGATTCAAAAGTATAGTGATGAATAAACGTTCTGTGTTGAATAATTTAAATTGTTCGAAATAAAAGAATATTTTCAGATGAATATATATTTCTCGCTAATACATTATTTAAGAGGTAGCAGGAATAATTTTATGTATGTCGCTTTTGGAATAAACACCTGTTGCATCATCAGTTGTGAAAGAACAACTTTCAACACAGGAGTCTCTTCTTAAAAACGCCATACAATGTTTCCTGTTACTTATTTTATTTTTAACATCTTGTTTTCAATAATTATAACTCAAAACACGTGCATGCTAGCACGATGCTGGCACGCGCGTGCGACACGCGTGCGGCGCATATGAGGACACATATGTCTGCACTCTTTCCCTCACATCGTGCTGATCGATCGACACGCGTGCAAACACCATGCGGGCAAGGTGTGAGCAAATTCTTATCTGGGTTATATTTTGATGAAACATCTAAATATACATATTTCATTTAACAAAACTAAAATAATGACTTTAATACCGTTACACCCACAGTTCTACGCGCACGTACTTCTTCCTCCTTATGTTCGGAAACTTCTGGCTGAAAATTCAATCATGGTCATAGTTTGCACCTTTATAGAGGAGTGTTCATATCAGTACGGTATTTACAAGTGAGAGAGATAAAAATGAAATTCAGGTAAGACTCAGAAAGATAATACACAAATATTTTGTAAAGGAGAGTTTATGAATGCTCCTTTAAACTCGTCAGATCAACCCCTCTGAAACAAATCCTCTTATTGAAAGTGTTTGGAAGTTCAGAAAAGTAGGCAGTAGACTAGTACAGGTAGAAGAAACCTTCAAATTCTCATTGTCAGTTCCGATAACCTGAGTCCAAGACCATCAAATTCGCAGGTAAGTGCCTCGCCCACTTCCCCATAAGCCGCTTACTGTAGCAAAGGTGCCCAGGAAAAGTTAACGTTCCCTTGGACAGTTGACGATTTTATGAACTTCGATCGATTATTATTCAACCGAAAACTTTGAAAGCGTGGCGGCACCTCGAAATATTATTGAAAAATTATTTTAAAAAATGGACATTAGTTTTTCAGTATGAGGAACAGGTTTCCAGTTAGAAATAATAAAAAATCGAAAGTGTGTTATTTTGGGCCACCCTAATGAATAGGTTATAAACAATGCAAACGAAAATCTTGATACCTTCCGCAGCTTCCTACCTCTTTTAGTTCTTTTATGAGAAAATAGGGAAACTTGCTTTTGGGATGACCCTCGTATATTGGAATAAGGATTATTTACCTACCTCCACTCGGATACTTTTGGTTAAGAGTCTAATCTTGCCCGACTTTGACTACGGTTGTTGATTATATGATGATTTGACCGACGATTTAAATTTAAAGCTCGAGCGTGCGTTAAATGACTGTGTTCGTTTTATCTACAATTTGCCTAAATACGAACACATAACTCCATACCAACTACAGACTGATCTGCTTAATGTTGCCAAGAGAAGACAATTCTTTATGGGTAATTTGCTCTACACTCTTTTTTCAGAAGAAAGCTCCTGAGTATCTATTTAACCACTTGCAATTTGTAGACAGCGACAGGTGCCCGGTCATGGAATAACGTAGGTACCATAATTTTACGTTTAGAATATTTTCTCCAAAAAGGCGTATGCATTCCCAAGCTACAATACTACTCACTATTCCGCGAAATATTTGAGTTGTTTTTTGATTCTATTATATTGATTTTTAGTTGGAAAATTGTACAAGGTATCGATACAAGGCCGGGCAGCCAATTAACGTCGCTTGACAAAAATAACCCGACGACTCGCGGTAGAGGTGGGGGCCCCTCCAGTCTTGAAATTCGCAAATTTTTACGTTTTGCGGCTCTCAAAATCCGCCAAAGTTCACTGTAATATATTTTATTTTTGACAAAACAAAATTGAATTGAGTTCAATGCACATATTTTTTCATTTTCTATCTAACAGCGATTTCCGGCTTTTCGCTGATGCGGGAACTGCCTGTTATATCCGGTAAATCTCAAGGTTGCCCCCGCCCCTAATACCTTTACTACGTCCTACCTTCTTTGGTCCTTTTCCTCGTCAATCACATATCCATAACCCCAGCTATGACATGACCTTGGCCCAGCCGCCGTCCCCTATTATAGCTTTTTGACCCAACCTTACACAACTTCACCCCAAACTTATGCCACTTTGCGCCAACCTCATACAACTTTTCACCAACTTTATGTCGCTTTTTCTCAATCTCATGCTGCTTTATCCAATATTATGCCATTTGGCCTCAAACTTGCGCCGTTGACCAGACCTACTTTTCTTTCCCAGATTTCCAGCACTTACCCCACAACTAATGCCCTCACTACAATTTACCTTCTCTGGTCAATTTTCTCTTCATCGTTTCGTATCGGAAAGAATATAAGTGAAACGACGTGGCAATAAGCGACCTTCGCAATATAATTTTTATGTTAAAAATTATGCATTTCTGTTCCTTTTATTTCATTCGAAATGTCAAAAAAAAATGAAGGCTGGGTAAAACAACTGTGTAACTAATACAAAAACGGAAGACATTAAAGCTGAACTTACTGATAATTGATTGGCTGTTCTAAATATTAAACAGGTGTGTAGCTTTGACACCAGTGAAGATATGAAAACTGAAATTAAACTTTCAGTGTTTACTGTTCAATTCAGCTATGATACAATAATAAAGGATGTTTTCAAACTACGAAGAATTTGCTACTGCCTGGCTAGATGGAAGAAATACAAATACAGCTTCCACATTACACAATGTTATAAATGCCAAAACTTTGGTCATGTAGCGGAAAATTGTTTTAAAAAACAAAAATGTCTCAAGTGTGCCGGTAAACGCACACGTCAAAAGATAGCAATAAAAATCACAGTGGCGAACTAAAATGTGCGAATTGTGGTGGAAAGCATGTAGCCAGTTATAAAAAAGTGCGAGATTTTCATTAGAGTAATTGCTAGTAGATCTGGAGACAAGATCCTTACGAAGAAACACGAACCCTTCGTAAGCTGTCAGCCAGCTACGCCTTGGAAATCAACAGAAAATGAGACTTTCTAGTGCAGCGGAATCCAGCAGAATTCAAATTCGACTCAGTATAGTAATGCATTCAAATGAAATACAAACAGCTCTGAACAGTTGAATGACAGCCCTAACCTCTCACTTGGGAACTTGCTTAGTTATATCCTAGAGGGAGTTTGTCTCTACTTGAGTAATGGAAAATTCAAATGGTAATATAAAAATCCTATCATGGAATGCTAATTCTAACAAATTTAAAATCCATGAATTGAAAAATGTCATCAGTGATTTAAAATTGGATATATCTGGTATAAGTGAAACTAGAATAGATCATAATTTTAAATTTAAAGTTACAAACTACTCAATTTATAGAACTGATAGGAATAGTGCCGGAGGTGGAGTTACTCCATTAGTCAACAATAAAATTAAGTACAACGAAACTAGCTTACCAAAACTGGCTAATATGAAAGCTGTTGGTGTTGAGTTTTCAGTTAAAAACAGTGAAATTTTTTGTCTACAGGTCTATATACTGCTGAAAAAAAGTATATTAGAGTGACCTAATGACAATATTAAATTTAAACAGTCAAATTTTTGTAATTTGAATGCACAGCATCTACAATGGAATTGTTTTACAAATAATGCAACCAGGATTGAACTAATTAATGCATGTTTAGGCCTTGGGAATCAAATTGCTGCTCCAGAACTTTCCACTCATTTCCCTGAACTTGGACGACCTAGTGTGCTCGACTTAATCTTACTAAAAAACATTAGAAACTATAGTAGACCTTTAACCCTTCAAATCCTTAATTCAAATTACAACCTTGTTATTATTAATCTAAATACAAGTACCATCTTAGCTGGTTCGTCAAGAATATACGATTATAACAATGCCAACTGGGATGGCTTTATCACGCAAATCGATGAAAATATAAACTTAAATTTTGATATAAAAACAAGATCCCAAATTGAAAGAAAAGTAAATGAACTTACCGAGATTGTCACCGAAGCGGCTAGCATAAATATACCTACAAAAAATATCCAACTTTATAACCCACCTTTTCCAAAAAATATTAAAGTATGCATTAAGTTCAAAAATAAATTAAGGAGGAAATTTCATCAAATTAGAAGTATCCAAAACAAAGCAAATGTGTTAACAATACAAAAGTTACTGGACCAATTGATCAAAAACTGGAACTCTCTACAACTGAATAATACACTCAAGACTTGTCAACCCTCTTATGGATCACTTTGGGAACTAACCAAAACCCTCACAAAAAAGAAAAATGAGATTCCCCCACTTGATATTGATAACAAAATCTGTTATGAAAATTAAGAAAAATCTTTCGCTCTTGTAAATCATTTCTCTTCAGTGAACAAGGTAAATGAAAATCTTGGTTCTCAAAATTATAACAAAAAAGTATTTAATACTGTAAACAAATATCGTACAAAAAAATACAGATAAATTCTAACGAAATACTTAGTAAATCCCACAGAAATGAGAAAAACTTTTAAAATCTTGAAAAATAATAAGTCGTCAGGTCACAATGGACTTACTGGTATTATGATAAAAAACTTCGCTCGCAAAGTTATTGTTATGTTAACTGATATCGTAAATAGAATGTTTAGATTGATCATTTCCCTAATTTATGAAGAAAGGCTAAAGTGATAACTGTACCTAAACCACCAAAAAATCCCACATTAGTAACTAGTTACAGGCCAATAAGTCTATTCCTTCAATTAAGTAAAATAGTTGAAAGAATTATTATGATAAAAACAAATAACTTCTTAAAACAATTTTTAAGAAATTAAAATCTTTCTTCGATCGATTCAATTATTACCTTAATAGGTACGTAAGTTCTATTATTTCGGTCTTACGATTAATTTGAATAAAAAAGACTAGGATTATTCCGAGTCAACACTTTAATTATAAAAAAGTTACAATCTTGCAACGTTTCGACTTCAATCTGTCGGTCGATTTTCATAAACAAGTTCAAGAATTATTCCATAAATTTAAAAACATAAATACTTCATATAAATAAATGTTACCACAATATAATAAATTGAATTTTTCAAATTCCTAATGCCTTGGCGCGCTACTTTCATTGTAGTTGAATGCGCGCTCTATATGAGAAACTTTGTACTATATGTCTAACATAACCCACGTCTTCTTTCCTGTCACTATTCTCGGTAAGAAGAGAAGAATAGAGAAAAATTAATATTTTCAGATATAAACGAAAAAGTGAGAATTATTTAATTTTTTTGAATGTGCTAATTTTCCACCGGGAGAAGTGCCCAACGAAAGAATAGGTTTATCTCCCAAACAAATTCTTTTCTATTTCCTTAACGATTGCCACTTGTGTTGTATTCCATGCAGGCGAACATATTTTCCATTTTTTTAATTCCTCTTAATGCGAGCAGTAGACACACCTCCCATGGTTATTTTTAATTCCATACTTACATGCTGTATTTTCGATTAATTTAATTCTTTCTAATCCATCCACAAAATGTGTGCGCTTACATAGTTTCTATTCATTTTTGTGGAATATAAGTTTGGAAATTTCAATTTTTTTGTCTATCATAACGGTGGAGTGATTTTAATAATAATATTTTGTGTTGTCTTAACTTTTCATCCTTTACCTATACCGTTTTCTGCTTACCACTTTTTTTCTGTATTTGACTTTGAATTTATGGTTTAGGTTAAATTTTGTGAAGTTGGCCACTAAACATCTTCTCTTCTCTCCTAAGCCCTAAAAACGATTTTAGATGTTTAGCAGTCAAGTTGCAAACATTTAACCTAAACCAAAAACTCAAAGTCAAACAAAAAAATGGTAAGCAGAAAATTAAAAAAATTTGGATTTCGACTATGCTGGACCAATATTACTACAATGTTATATAGATCGTTTTTTTGACTCCGTACACTTTTTTTTGTGTGGCTGTGCAATCCATGCAAATTTGCACAGCAGTAGTGCGTGTTCCAAGACAGATTTCATATGAAATCAGTCAAAATATGTTTCTGTTCCATAGATTATTAAAAAAATGTTCACATAATTTACCCAAATACAATACTTATTTATTTTAAAAAATGCATTTATTTCAATTCACAGTTTCGCCTTAAAAGTTACATTATTCTATTCCTTTCTACTCTGTCTTTGACATTTCTCCACTTTTTAATTCCTTCCAATACGCTTCGATTAAATTTTTCTGAGTGGATTAAAAAGACTAGCTTTTGCGTCTTCAAACTGACATTGTTCTCTTTCTTTCTGTTTTTTCTTTTGCATTCCTCCATTTTTTAATTCCTCCCAATACACTTCCATTAAATTTTTCCAAGTCAATTAAAAGGAATAGGTTTTGATTTTTTTTTCTCCTCGTTCGTGGAACTTTCGATGAAGGAAAATTCACGTATTAATGGGAATTCAGATTCTGAATTTTTTTGAATTCTTCTCTTCTTACCGGGTTACTTCGTCCGTCGTTTGACTATTGCGGTTCGCTCTTAAAATTTAAAAAATGAAACTTTTAAATATTGGGAGCCTCTTTTGTTTTTTTGAGGTTTTCCCAATTAAAATTTCGGAAACCGTTTCAATTTTTTTCATCGGTCCACAATTTAAAATCCAAAATTGTTTTTTTGAGGTAAATTGAATTTATTATTTATAATTGGTTCTATGACATTTTTTTAATTAGCTAAAAGAATTTTATAACATTTGTATTAGGTATAATTTGCCTGAGGATGACCGACAGATTGAGGCCGATACGTTCCCGGTAACAAGGAGTTCATTGAGACGCATAGAATGGCATTTAAAAAAGTAGACACTTCAATGCCTTGAAATGCGTACTAATTGCATTTTTGTCCGAAATGCCATTAAATGCGTTTTATGGCTTGAATCTTGTCTCGTTCCAATCATTTTCAATGCGCATAAATGAAAAGGCATTAAACTGACGTCATGGTAATACTGTTAAGTGAATTGGCGTTAATGCTATTTAATGCGGTTCGCCGAGCCACCCACTTGAATGCCATACAATGCCTTTCATGACACAAAGTATTGAATTGGGTTAATGCCATTTAATGCGGTTCGCCGAGCCACCCGCTTGAATGCCATACAATGTCTTTCACGGCAAAAAGTATTGAATCGGGTTAATGCCATTCAATGCTGTTTCGAGATATTTTAAGTTGAATGCCATACAATGCCTTCTGCGACAGATTGCATTGACAAGGCTAATGCCATTTAAGAAGAATAGGAACCATATAGGAACTGAGGAACAGACGCGAAAGTGATATAGTAGCCGAAAAGTGAGCATGCTCATAGTATTTCGTTGTGGTTTATTCTGGCATTCTGATAATTTTTAATAATAACTGCAAGATGTTCACGTATGTGATTTTACTCTCGCGTATAACGTTTCAACAAAAGTTCATACGTCAATAATAAAAAAATATGATGCCGCGAAGCATTCTCCATCGCAAAAATACCACATCCTCGTCTCTCTGAATAACGGCGGAAAGGCCGACATACGAGAGGGAGTAATATTAAATTTAGCAGGTCAGTTGAAAAGCTTTTCAATTTAAGGCCATGTGAGCGTAACCTCAAAAATTTTTTTACATTTTTTTCAAAACCAACTTACGTTCACACCAAACGCGATATCGACTTGAAAATTTGGGAAATCAAATGAGAAACAACCCTGGCGGACCGGCCGAACGCAGGCGTTACGCTGCAGCGTAATGGTAAAGTAATGGTAAAGTAATATGGCTTTACAACTAAAAACAAACCAAATACATATGTAAACAGTTGCAAATATAATAATACGTTAAAATTTACGTTAAATGGTCATATCGTAATTGCAACAAGTTTATTTTTCAGCGTTAAAAAATAAATAAACGAAGTTGCTGTCATTAAAGTCGGACCCCTGCATGTCGGCAACCCGCTTGAAGCCGCCGTTAGCAAACTGCCAACATGCAGGGGCCCGACTTCAATGACTTCGTTTTTTTATTTTTTAACGCTGAAAAATAAACTTGTTGCAATTACGACATGACCATTTAACGTAAATTTTAACGTATTATTATAATTGCAACTTTTCTTTATTCACACAAACTTTCATATCGATATCTCATTTCGTGTGGAATTGGTATGATAAAAAATATGTCGGTAAAGTACAAATCGGATAAGTGTTACATGCGCTTAAGGATTTTTAAAGGTTTTGAGATAATAAAAAAAAATTTCTTCAGATTCGTGGGAAAATTTGAAATGTTTTTTCACTTTGCAAAATTAAGTTTACAAGAATAATAAAGAATATTTAAAAATAAAATTTGAAGATTAAATAATAATTCAACAATTATTAATTTAGTAACAATCGAGTTAGTTTAAGAGATATTTAAAAGTTTTGAAAAGATTTGAAAATAATAAAAAATTTGTAAAGATTTTATGAACATTCCTAGGAAATTTGAAAATGATTTTTTATTTTGAAAAAAAAATTCCAAGAGAATATTTAAATAGATTTTGAAAGATTTTAATGCTTTTTAAAAATTTTACAGGTTTTTTTGTAATTTGAGCAAAAATTAGAATGATGTTGAAAGATATTTAGAAGTTTTGACAGAGTTTGACAAATAATTTGAAATTCTAGAAGAAAATTTATAATAATTTTTTATTTTCAAAAAGTAATTCAAAGAGAATATTTCAAAAGATGTCAAAACGAAAACAGATTTTGCCGTATAAATAACAATCGAACGCTGTGATCCCTGCTATTGTTTAACATGCAAATTTTACATGCATTCAGTACATAATTGTTGCAAATAAATAGATTTTGGGTAATTTTGTGAGGAATGTCAATTTCAATTAATGTTAGTGAATTCTCATGTAACCTCTTTCCTGTTAATATGTCTTCTTTCAAAGTTTTACATTCAGTCCTTATTCTCGCAGCCTTCACGATTTACTTCGAATGAAAATCTGCCACCTAGATCTGTGAGTAACCCCACCCAGGAAATTAAACGACTCAAAAAGAGTTTGCGTCAATACGAAGAAAAATTGAAGAACATAACCGAGATGTACGAGCAGGTTAAGGAAGAAGTGAAGAGTTTGGAACAAGCTTTGAGCGAATCGGATGCTTATGCAGATTCACTCAGAGAAGAGCGCACCGCAATGAATGAAGAAATGGCGTTACTAAGAAAACTGAATTGAACTGAACTGAAAAAATTGAATATTTCAAAGTAAAAGCTTCGGAAAATCTAGAAATATAAATTTTTATAAAAAAAGAAAAATCTGATTTGTCATAAAAATTGATTCGACAAATTTTTCTAAAATCAAAATTTAAACTTTTTAAATTACTTTAAGTACATTTAAATCGTTTAGAAATTACCAATTAAAAATTTTTAATTATACTTTTCGAAATTCAACCATTTCAATTTTAATCGCAAAATTTAAACTTATGATAGGAAAAAATTGGAAATTTAGCGCTTGCCATGAAAATTCAGAATTCTATTCTAAAATTTTAATCATTAAAAATTGAAGAAATTATTCAATTATTCAATAGAAAAATTGTTTTTTTAACAGAGTTTGAAATGTCGAACTTTTTGGAACATTTTTCAAATAACAAAAAACTTCAATATTCAATGCCTGGATCTAAAATCTGCTCATTTTTAAGGCTTAAATTTGAGAAATTGTTTTAATTGTTCATTGTTTTGAATTTATTCTTAAGGCATTTCATTCAAAATTCTTTGACTACAAATCCTTTAAACTGAAAAGCGTGCAACTATCAAGTCTTTTAATTTGATACTCTAATGTTTCGAAAAATTTAAGAAATCAGACAGTGTTGTACGTTTAAAATTGAAACCAAACTATTCAGAAAATTTAAATATAAAATTATTAAATTTAAAACTGACTAATATTGAAAACAAACAATAATTTAAAATATTTAAATCTAAAATTATTCAATTAAAAACTAAAAAAAAAAATTCTTTTAATATGAAAATTTTCAATTTTGAAATATTTTAAAATGAAATTGGAATTGATTTGAATACAAAAAAGTTTTTATATCACAATTCTTCGCGGCTAATTTTTTTTACTTTTAAATGAAGTTCGGATTTTTTTAAGTTTCAAGTTGTTGTAGTATACATATTTTCATTTTTTAATATTTTTCATTTAAAATTACTTTTTATTCTGAACGTTTTGTATAACGATTCAGTTTTACAGGGTTTATAATTGAAACTTTTTCCATTTTGAACGGTGAAAAGAAAGGTGAAATTATTTTTTGATTTTATATTAAAATTTGTCTAATCAATTTTTATGTTAAATCATAATTTCTTAAATTGAATAAAAATTTAGATTTCTAGAACTTCAGAAGCTTTTACTTTGAAATATTCAATTTAGTTTTCGGTTTCTAATTGTAAAATTTTAGTCGCTTCTCATTTAAATTTATAAAAATTCAAATGTTTTCACTTTTGAATCATTCCATTTTGAATGCTTTTATTTATCAATCATAGTTTTCATTCCTCTGAATTTTACATGATCTATTTCTGAAAATTTTAATTGAAAAATATTCAAGTTTCAACGTTTGAAAATCGTCCTCTTTCGACATTTTAATCTGAAATCATTCAATTCCGAGATTCTTGAATCCAAAGCAAAATTGTTAAATTCTGAACGCTTGGAATTAGAAATAATTAAAATTCCTCCCTAATTAAATTCAATTTTAATTTGAAATTATCCCATTTTAAACTCTTTTATTCGCAAATGACACAAGTTCAATTCAAAACCAAATCAATTCAAAACAAAACCAGTTCTCGTCAGATCACTGAAGTTAAGCAGCGTTGGGTGCGGTTAGTACTTGGATGGGTGACCATTCGAGAAAACTGAGTGCTGTTGGCACATCGTGGGTATGGTGAGCCCACACTTGTAGTTATTTACTACAAGAAACTATACACCTAGAAACACCACCCGAATCGGGTAGTGTCACGCCTACCCTGAAAGGGAAATGGCTTAATGGTATACTACTACTACTACAATATTTCGAATTGGAACATTTTAAATACAAAATCATTTCATAATTTTTTTTTAAATTTCAAACGCTTTCAATTCGAAATTATCAAGAACAAATGATGGTCTAGCCGTGGTTCTCCGCGTGTGAGCGCCGAGCGGCTCTCGACAGCTAACTTCACAGTGGCTCTAATCCGCTCTCTAATTATAACTCTATACCAAAAAGCCAGTGATATTTGTTTAGATTAGTTTTAAGTATTTAAATCTGTCTTCGTTCGTTCAGTACAATAATGTTTGTACTATAAAATAGAAAGTATTATGTTGAAATGCCAAAAATAATATCCATCTTAGTTTGTTTAAATTAATTTTTAGCATCACAATCTTCGTTCAGTACAAAAATAGAACAATTTATGTACGATAAAACAAGAAGCATTATAATACGATGTATTTTGAAATAAAAGCTTAAAAATACGTTCTTTTGTAAATTATTATTTCGTAAATTCCACCGTTTCGCATTGAAGCGCATAAATATTAATTCCGTTATGTAGCATATACTCAGTTTCCTTCATTTCAATGCCATTAAATGCCCTTTCATTAACTTCACATTCATGCCAATGCCTTTTAATGCTGTTCATTTTAAGTTTTCATTTTAATGCGTTTCATTGCGCCTTGCGCATTAATAAGCATTCAGACAAAAATGCAGTTAAAACGCATTAAAACGTTCCAATGCGTTCCAATGAACTCCTTGTTACCGGGAAATCATCAACACCGACGCTTCCCTTCCTTAGGGGCGGATGACGTTGCAACTGACGTGTTTCTTTTTATTTCATTTTACTCAACAGGATAAAAAGAGAAAAACGGATAGAGAGAGAGAGAGAGAGTTCGCTAATTATTTTATTCCATTTATATTCTAGAGTATTAATGATCATAAAAATAAATAATGATCAATTCCCGTCACAATGGTTAATTTAGAAATCAATCCTTAGCCGCTTTTCATAAATAGGCGTTTGATTTTATTGTTTGATTCATTTCCTTCGTTTCCTTAATTCCAACATTTTTTAGTTAAAATGATTTTCTATACAGTTAAAAGTTTGTCATAAGGACAACCGCAGGATTTCGACGGGAGCGGGTGCTAATCTGAAAAATTGCTACCGCTCCCAGCGAAATCGCGGTAAAATTTCAGCTGTAACCACGTCTCACGACCGTGAGATAGGTGGTTACAGTCTTCGACGATCTCAATACGATGATCCGGCAAAAGTCTCGTGCACCCTGAGGACACGGAGCAACCCAAGGAGAACCGCCTTCTGCATTTTCCCCGCAAGTGTCTCAGCATTTTGTTGACACGCAGGGATGTTTTGCAGGCTATTAAACAGTGAAACCTTGACACCTCCAAGAGCGCCGATGATCAAGACGATTAGCGTAGCAGAAAATTCAGGGTATAACCATCGCAACTCCCTTATAAGGTCTTTATACGTCTCTTTTTTTTGTTTCTCCTTGGCTTTGACGTTTTTGTCAGCTGGTGCCGAAAATTCGATAACGAACATGGTTCGTTTCTCGAAGTCAAGGAGAACTATGTGAGGCCTCGAGTGCGCAATAGAAACAATTGTCGAGAATATGAAGTTCCAGTATATGCGGCACTTCTCATTTTCGACAATTGACTCTATTTCTCTAGGAGCGTTTAGCGGAGAGGTATTTGGGCTAATGCCATAAGAGTGACAAAGATGGTAATAAAGCACTCTTAGTGCCGCATTGTGCCTTTGGATGTAGGTCGTTCCCGCATGAGTTGATAACCTAGATAGTATGTGTGCTAGATGCTCGGGGTGTGCTAGAGTGGAAATGACATCGTCTTGACATGCCAAAGTGAAGCCCTCCGTGCCCGACTTCAATCCGGGTGATCTAAGGAAAGCAAGCGTTAGCTCATACAACATCGACTGATCTTCCACATTTCTGTGGAAGATGCCGTGCATCGTCTTGTCGAGGAGCTGTTCGTGGAAGTTTTTCTCCTGTGCTTTATTAATCCGGGCCTTCAGGAGTGAGTATTCAAGATGGATAAGATTTGATGCATTTTTCTCACCCCTAATATTGAAGTCAAGGCCGAGTGTTTCAGCCGCCTTCTCCGCTGCTTTGTACAGAAACGCCCCTTTGCCCACTTCTTTGCGTTTCCTGACCATTTTAAGAAGAGGGTCTTGTCCATTTGCAACCATATGTGCTGTACCCAGAATAATCCTGTTGTGAAGACATTCAAGATTCAGTATTGCGCGACCACCTTGACGGCGTGACATGTAAAGTCGTGGAACAGAATACATAAGTTGCATGCTTTTGTTCATGTGCATAACCTTTCGGGATCCGATATCGAGGGATCTGAGCTCGTCCTTCGTCCATGGAACTACTCCAAATTAATAGAGTACTACGGGACGGCAAGCATGTTCGTTCCAGATACTTTGTTCCTCGCCGACAGCTCGGAAGACCATATCCGTCGGATGAGACGTTTGTATCTGCATCGGAGAGTATCCTTTATAGATGTCACGTCCTGAATGCGGCTCTGTGGCACGCCCAGGTATGTATAGGTCTCTCCAGCGCAAAGGTGTCGTATAGCGCTTCTGTCAACGAGGTCAGGATCTTCGGGGATGCCATTAAGTTTTCCTTTCTTCAAATTAACCTTGGCACATTTCTCTAACCCGAATTCCATTCCAATCTCTTGAGTGTACTCTTTGACAATTTTCAGAGCTAGATGTAGTTTCTCTTGATTCCTAGCATAGATCTTAAGATCATCCATGTAAAATACATGAGTGACCTTATGCTTTCGGTTTCCAGGTTTGCCGCAGAGATACCCTTCGGAATGGCGAAGTGCGAGAGATAGTGGCAATAATGTGAGGCAAAAGAGGAGAGGGCTCATGGTGTCGCCCTGAAATACACCTCTCTGAAAGGTGATACTGTTAGTGATCACACGATGTTTTCCAGATGAGATAGTAAATCTGGTTTTCCAAAGCGGCATTAATGTCTCTATGCACCTCACGATGTGTGGATGAATGTTTAGGCTTTCCAACAGACAGATGGTAAGTCTATGGGAGGTTGAATCGAAAGCTTTCCAGTAATCAATCCAGGCCATCGATAGAAGTCGCTGATAGGATGCTGCGTCTTTACAGACACATCTATCGATGAGCAAGTTCTCCCGACATCCTGCTACGCCTTTCTTTGAGCCACGTTGTTCATACATCTCTCGCCACAAAAGTCCAATTGTCCGAACAATCCTATCATTTAGGATAGCTGTGAAGATCTTATACAGTGTGTTCAGACAAGTTATTGGCCTGTAATTCTTAGGGTCAGCTAAGTTGCCCGTCTTCGGCAGGAGCACTGTGCGCCCTTCCACCAACCACCCCGGAATAGGCTCTTCCGACTTTAGATATGAGGTGAAAATTCGGGCCAGATGCTGGTGGGTTGAAGGACACTTCTTCCACCAGAAGGTCTTGATACCATCTGGTCCCGGAGCGGAATAGTTCTTCATGCCTCTTAATACGTTTTTCACTTCCTCGGTAGTGATAGGTGGGCATTCTTCCTCAGCTGTTATGAGGGCATTGCACAGCTCCTTGAAGCTATTTATGTTCTTTGAGCCTTCTCGTAGCCTTCTCTCCTTATCGTAGCTTATCTCACAAGCGCTCATTGCCTTTGAGTAATAGGCGATAGGCATGCCCATCCCGTCCTTTTCTTGTGGTAGAATGGCCCTCACAGCGTACTCTGAGGCATCTGTGGTGAGTATAATTCTTTTTTGAAATCCGGATATTGAAGGATAGGCTCTTGACAAAGGTAATTTCGGATTTTATCGAAACTTTGCTGATGCTCGTTTTCCCATCTCCATTCAATATTTTTCTTGAGGAGATCATTCAAGGGCTTGGCTAACTTGGCGTAGTCTTGAATGAATCGCCTATAATAACCAGATAGCCCTAAGAATTGACGGACAGCTCTTACCTTGCAGGGAGTGGGGAAATTTTTTATCGCTCTTATCTTGGATGGATTAGGTTTGACGCCATTCCGTCCAATTATGTGACCTAGATATGCCACTTCTTTTCGCAAGATATCACATTTATCTGGCTGCAACTTTAGGTTTGCTTGCCGTAAGCGTGTGAACACGCGTTTCGCCTTCGTGTGGTGTTCCTCAAGCGTTTCTGAGAACAGCAGTACGTCGTCAAGATATATGAAGGCCTCCGTGCCATGCATTCCTTGCAATACTTCGTCCATTAGACGTTGATAGGTTGCCGGAGCATTTTTGATGCCCATTGGCATTCGGAGGTACTCAAAATGACCTTGAGGTGTAGAGAAGGCCGTTTTTGCTCGATCGTCGGGGTGCGTTTCAACTTGGTGATATCCGCTCGCTAAATCAAAGACAGAGAAGTACTGTGCCTTCCCTAGATGGTCCAATATTTCTATAATATTTGGCAAGTGGTATGCATCCCCTATGACTTTTTCGTTGAGCGCCCTAAAATCGATGACTGTATAATCTTGAGTTGTTTTTCGACTGCTTGTCGTGCATCTTCGGCCGAATCCTGTGCCCGTGGACCCCCTGTGCCCCACTCAACAGCCCCTGCATCCTATCCTAACAATCACTAACCGTTTCCTGCTTTGTCTTCGTAAATTTCATGATTTCCTGAAAATACCATTGAAATCTCTTCGCAGGTGCAAAACGTTTCTTTAAATGTTCAACAAATTCATCTACAGTATTGAATTTCTTATCCCTTATACTTTCTCTCGCGACGCCTGTTAGCTTACTGAGCACGATCTTGATGAAAGGAGCTTGATTATCTGACGGTACGTAGAGCGCTCCATTAACTATGTCCTGTAAGAACACTTTAAAGGGGATGTTCTTTTCATCAAACTGAGGGATGTGATATGTAGCTTGTTGTAGTGTGATTTGTTCTAGAAAAGACGACATTGCTCGCGTTGCATCGAGGTTCAACGGTATGCCACCCGGGTTGATGTCAGGATCGAAACTGGGCACATTGGTTCTATTTAACTCTTTATTTTCGTTTTGGTCCGGAATTTTGATTCTATGGTTTTTAATACCTTATTCAATGATCAAGATTCGGATTTACAGAGTTTAAAATTTTTAAAGTCTTAATTCCCGAATAATTTAAATCTTCATTTTGTTTAAGATTTAAATATTCATGACTCGTCTAGCACGTCCTAGCACATCGTTGAAAAAAAAGAACCTTCGAAATTACTAGAAGATCGTACTAAACGCTTTCCAAGAGTTACTATTGCTTGCTCTATTTCCGAAATAGAAATCAACAATTCGTTTTGGACTATTAGTCGTTCCGACATCTTATAAGGACAATTGAGACCACGTATGATATAAATTAGGGTTCAAGTTGGGCGGTCCGAACGTCGCTGGGTTACCGACATCAGAGCTTCAGCCCTAGCAAACAAAGAATCGAACATCGCATGAAATTCCACGTCGTTCTTAATTTCGTTAAATTTCAACATGGGATCTATATGCGGGGGGTTGACAAAAACTACCTGCTTGGTTTGAGATACTGTAGGGGCTGATTCTTGTACCACGGGAGGAAGTTCGATCTCAGCCTCTTTTCGTTTTAGCTGTGATTGTGACTTTTTACCTGCGCATCCAGCTGATTTTTTTTTTGAGGGGACCTCAAAAACATTTAATTGATCAGCCATTGGTTATTAATTGGCAGGAAAAATTCTTCTCATTATTTATTGAAAATTAGAATTTTCTAAATAATTTTCTATTCATTGAATCACGTCATTCAAACTTTCAAAATGGCTATTTGGAGCTACCAGAACTGAGTTTTGTTTGCCGACTAATTCCGGTAATTTTATTTCAAAGCTAGGTTCACTTAGTGTTGTCTCAGTATGTAGCTGTGGTTGGTTAGCAAATGCTGCTAAATTACGTGCAATGGCACGTTCGTATCTTTCGCGTACTTTTCTTCCGGCACGATGCTTTCTTCTATGTGCTGCTTTGCGAAGAGGGGAGAAGTTAGGCATGGGACGCGCTTCTCTCTCTCTCTCTCTCTCTTTCTCTCAACTACTGCTCACATCGCTTGTGAACACACTCTAGCACATTAACGTGCATACATAAAAACACACGTTATAAATTTCACCTGACACATGTGATCGCTGAAATAATCCTTTTAATACAACTATGTAGGCCGCATGAGGCCTTACTATTAGTTGCTAAATGTTACTATCAAAGGATTATTAGCCTCCAAATAATAGTAGAATTTATTTGCAGGTGATCTAAGGCACTAATATCAATTTGTTAATTGACTATTTATCGCACGCCATTCTAATAGTCAAAATTAAATGTCACAAGAAAATTAAATACTGACGTCAATTATCTCAAATTTAATTTCCTTAAAATACTCGACCCTGCGTATTCAATTGGATAACTAAAGGTGATGCCTTACGAACCACGACGCACAGGAAAACCAGGAGCTAAAAACAGCTCAGATTTTGGTCTGATTAGCGCAGGACGCAAAGTTTCATCAACCCATAGTTGACATTTCTTCAGAAAATAACATTATGAATTTGGCTCATGTACCATTAAACCATTTCCCTTTCAGGGTAGGCGTGACACTACCCGATTCGGGTAGTGTTTCTAGGTTTTTCTTGTAGTTATAAATAACTACAAGTGTGGGCTCACCACACCTACGATGTGCCAACAGCACTCATGTCAGTATTCTTGAATGGTCACCCATCCAAGTACTAACCGCGTCCAAGGCTGCTTAACTTCAGTGATCTGACGAGAACTGGATTTTTCAGCGTGGTATCATAACGTGAAAAAAAAGCAAGGGCTAAAAACAGCTCAAATTTTGTGTCACTTTTATTAAGCTTAATTTAACATATCAATTTTTGAGGATACGATGGAAGTTCTAAACCCAATTAAACCAGAAATAAAACAAAGCAAAAGCTAAAAACAGCTTTGATTTATTCTGGAAAAATTAAGCTTGTAACTATCCAGATGGAATTGATCTAATTTGTAATTTTTGTAGTTAAATAAAAATCAAGAGCTAAAAGCAGCTCATGTTTTAATTCAACCTTAGAGAAATTAAAATTATATTGGAAATATCAAAAATGAAATTTAGATTCTAATTGCTAATTGAGTAAAAAGCAAGAGCTAAAAGCAGCTCATATTTTAATTCAACTTATGCAATAGAAGCAGAGTTTAATTTTCGAAGGTAAACAAAATAAATAAAAACTCAAGCTGCCAATTAAATAAAACGAAGGGCTAAATGCAGCTCATGTTTTAATTTAATTTATGCGATCTTGAATTGAAATTTTGTTTAAGGAATAATTTAATTTAAATTCATTCTGCTATTCAAACAAAACAAAGAGCTAAAAGCAGCTCATGTTTTACTTCGAAATTGACAGAATCAAATAAAAATTAAATTGTGGTCTGGATATTCTGAGAAACATGGTTGAACTCAACAATATCATTCCGCACTTTGATTTTAATTTCGAATTTTAGATTAATTTTGAAAACTTCAGCCCACAATATTTCTTACTAAATAGAAATTTCACTGTCGAAAGTTACACCGAAATTTCTTGTGAACATTTGAAAACCTCTTTCATCATTTTACAGATCAATCAGATAAAAATTTGATTTTGTAAAATTTCGAGTAAACGGTAGAGTGACAGGAATGAAAAAGGGGTGTAATCCTATGTCATTCGCTGCCACCATCAGCTTGTTCCGTACGAGATAATAATTTTTAATATCAAGAACCTGAGAAAGAGCTTTAACTATTACATAATGTATCGGAGGTTCAAGCTGTCAAATTAATTTAAATTAATTACAAAATTAAACAAAATTAAACAAATTAATAATTATTAATTTGTTTAATTTTGTGGGATCGTGACTACCATCTTATTAATTCAAGATGTTTCCTTTTCTGGCTGTCCTGAATTTTAATGATGAAAAGGGTTTTCTTTTGAATGACTAACGCACTGACTCTAGTTTAATTTTAATTTATTCAAATTAAAAAATAATGAAACAAAGAACAGATGGTAAAAATTCCAAAGGAATCAAGAAGACAAAGTAATTTCACATTAAACTTACCCTAACTTATAGCTACCGCCACACTTCATTCGCCAGAGAGAAGGAAGGAGCGGGCAAGGATTAGATTTCTCGTTTTTGGGATAGGATGTAACTTGTCAGGTTCACACCTTTTCCTGGACCGTCGCACTTCGTAGAGAACTGCACTGGGCCCGAATCGCGGTTTCTATTCTGGGTGCACTAAGCTGATTTGCAGAATCGACACATCCTCCACGGCAGGAAACGATCTCTGCTGGTTTTGAATTTAAATGGCTACACGTCTGTATGTCGTTATGTCACTTAAATTCGCGTTCTGTCTTCCGTCGACTAAAGATCCGAAAGTGTTTTACGTCCGTTCCTGGATCTATCTGGGTAAGTCAATTAAATTATTCAAATTAGGTCCGATGATGCCGTCATTCGATGCCGTCCCGGTTCGTCCGAATTTGATAGAAACGTGGGTCCGTTGGTGCCATTTGAAGGGCGACGTCCGTTGATATCTTATCAAAAATAAGGGGCCGAGTCGGTGATACCGTTTGAAAACGTCGTTCCTGGCCAATGACTAACTTTAATTATCAATGACGTCGCGGCCCAGCTGAGTTACGCGTCGAGTGCAGACGGACAAGAGAAACCGTGTTGTTTCCGGATTCCTTAGTACTTCTAGTCGGCACAAGAAGTAGTAAAGAACTGCTGTGAGAATTTTGAGTATGACCGACTCGAAGGTACGAATGCATAGGTGAGGTAGGGCATTTTTGCAAGCATTGCTAATTTTGATTGGATGATCGTTGTTAAGCTACAATTTGGAAGAGAACCATGGAAGGAAGCTATATATTTTGAATCGCTGACTTCTAAAAAAATGCTGACTGTCATAACGTGACTTAGAGACACGTTTGATTCCTTTAATTTAATATTTTTTTTAAATTATAATTTGAATTTGACTGAGTATTAGTTATTAATTGTTTCAAATTTAGTTTATTTATTTCATTAGTTTATAACTGTCCATTATCTTCAGTTAATGTTTTTGAAAATATTTTGTAATAGTAAGAAATTGTTAATTAGGCAAGGGTGATTTATATATTATTATTAAGGGTTAATTATTATAAGTCAGATCAGCTGTCAAAATAAATCATTCGTTTACATAGGAAGGACGTTGTAAGATAAGGAAATGCACTCGTATCGCGAGAGAATTGTTAGGTGTAGTAGTGCATAGGTAGAAGCGTCAAACGGTGTTCGTATCAGTACTCTCCTTGCAATGATTCGTATTGTCTTCTTCTCTCTTTCCTTCTCTCTAGTTCTCACGTCTCTGTATCTTACTCTAACTTATTGGCATGGGTGAAGGAATGTTCATGCTGGCTTATGTTTTAAAAATGCTTACGTTGTGTATATCTTCCTGGAGGGTTTAAATTTAATTTTGAATAGGTTGAATACAAAATTTAATTACGTACCAGGACGGTACGTAACATACCTACTACAAACCTGTTTACAAGTTCAGCTTTTTTACTAATATTAGGTTGCTTCTGGCAACTTAACCACCGTCTCAAATGATCAAAAATATGTTGTTCTATTTAACACTTGCCCAATTCCTCACCCGGAACATCATCTTCATTTAATTTCACTCCGACAAAAGGTACAATTGTATACTTTTTTACAAAATATGAGCGCAATATTCATACTATGCAGGATGCACATGGCAGCCGGACATGCGCAAATAAACTTCCGACAGTTAGGTAAAATGGTGATGAGTTCGGCGCGAACCTTTATGGCGGTCGTACGTGAATGGTATCACTCGTGATATTTTTGACCAAACGAATTTTACGCGAAGTGAAGTTGTAGTGTTGTAGAGTGTCTCAAGGCACTTGGTCCTCGTGATCAGAATTTCCTGCCATAGCCCGCTATTCTTTTTAAAGAATCGCGCTTTGGCAGGCGCGAGCACGTGTTCGTGGGCGGCTATTTTCGCGAATTTTTCCAGATCCTTGCCGATGAAGCCAGAACATGGCAACTAACGGGAAGATACCCGACGATTCGGGGGGAGGAATCCCTCCCCACCCACCTGATTCTGGTGCAGAGAAAGTAGCTATCGACAGCTTATTGTGCCTTTCCCAAAAATCTAAATCACGCGACCGCGGTAAGGATTCTTACGAAGCATGCGACATCAAGCGCCACAAGTCCCTAGACTTTCATAAAGCCCGTTCCACACGCAGAGCTCCTTGCCAAATGGTTTTGCCTTGCATCCCCCAGCTTTTCAATTAATTAATAAGCCCACTACCGACGCTGCCCAGATAGCAAAAATGCGGGGCACGTTACTTACATGCGACCAAGCTGTCGCTAAAAGAAAGCGAACCACCAGAGCCTTCAGGCGTAGCAAAACTTATCCTAATTATCTAGAAATGAAAAGGGCGGAGGCAAAAGCCAAGCGCTCCTTTAACCATGCACGAAGAAATTCCTTTAGGAAATTCGGTGAGTCATTGAATAGAATGACTCTCATATCAAGAGTCTGGAGAGTCGTAAAATGTTTAAAACCAGATTTACTCAATCCGTCGTGGCCTCGTGTTCGGCGGACAGAGAGATCATAGCCATCTTACACCTTTTGATTGACGAATTATTTCCACCGACAGTTTTCTATGACAAATTCCCTACAGACTTTAGGCGCAACGAATTTCTCGAGGCTCCTTTTTCTGAAGCGGAGATGGAAATAGCGTTATCCTCGCTCAAAATTAAATTTCCCCCCGAAGCTGCAAGATCGACCCTCCTCGAAATCTACAACAATATACTCAGCTCCGGGCTATTCCGCTCTTCATGGAATAACTTTCTGGTCATTTTCATTCCAAAATTGACACAACTTGATTTTATTCCCCTCTCAATTTGGTTTCAGGAAGGGAAGATCTTGCGCTGAAAATTTGGCTATACTGGCAACAGAAGTCTGGAAAGCCTTCGTCAATAAAGAGGTCACGGTCGGTCTTTTTCTGGATTTGAAGGGTGCCTTCCCGAGCGTCATCCCTCAGATTCTGGTGGAAGACCTTAGGGAATTAGGCATTCCTGAATCCATTGCTAGATTCGTGTACAATTCCACTGCATGTGAAAATATTTTTTTCCAAATCAATGGTGAACTACTAGGTCCAAGAATTAGCACAGTGGGCCTGCCACAGGGAATCATACTCAGTCCAATTCTCTTTCCAATATATACAAGTAAAATATATTCTCTCATCCCTAATGACCCTAGGTCTAAGTATGGGAGCTTTCCGACTCTGACAAGGACCATGT
>CAKNYM010049877.1:6869-76593 GCA_932195095.1 Andricus curvator
TAATATATATATATATATATATATATATATATATATATATGTATATGTATATATATTTATATAACTCATATAACTCATGTATATACATATTATTAGTTAACTTTGATACCCTTTGATATATTCACAAATAATGTATTCAATTTCGGACTATTTTTGACTTTGGACGACCTCGAGCTCCTCAGCAATTCATTTTGGGTGGTTGTGGCCATGAGAACTTTTGATCATCACCTCAAGGTCTATCATTTCCCGCAGTTTGGTCCAATTTGACCGAATGTTTTTTTCCCATGTATTGTGTGCGGGGTTCTTTCATGATTTTTAGACTGTGTGAGTGCCAAAACGTATATCCTGGGTCAAAAAGTATCCAAAATTGGGCCTCGTGGTTTATGGAAGCCCCCTTATGTCAGAATTCACCGCTTCCCTTTTTCAGCAGCATCTTGACTGCCCTAAATTCTAAGGGATGCAAATTTTTACTTGAGCCGCAACATTACTGCACCCCCAGTTTTTCCTGTGTAGGTATGTAAGAAATTACATTAAAAATAATAAAATTGAGGTCAATTAAATTTGACTGGGAAAGCCAACTGAAGTCTATTTTATTCATACATTTAAAAATAATAAAGCTCCTGGCGATGATGAAATAACGTACTATATATATATATATATATATATATATATATAATTAAAAAAAGGGTTAAACAACCACCGCAGGGTTCCACTGAGAGCAACTGTCATCTAAAAAATGACACCGGCTCCCAGTAGAACCGCGGTAAATCACACTTATGGCCACGTCTCACAACCGAAAAATAGTTGGTCACAGGGCACGATGAAATCACAACGACAGGCCGACGAAACCCTCACAAAGCACAAGCACAATTACTTTAACTGAATATTTTGGGTACAGTCGTTGCAGCTCCCTTTTAAGGTCTTGATACCTCTCCTTCTTTTCCTTATCCTTGGCAGTGATGTTGTAGTCGGCCGGAGCCGAGAATTTGATCACGAATATAGTTCGTTTCTCGAAGGCTTAGAGAACGATGTCAGGCCTCGAGTGTGCTACGGAGACTGCTGTCCGAAAATCGTAGTTCCAGCAAATTTGGCACTTCTCGTTTTGGACATTCATCTCTATCTCCCTTGGAGCGTTCGGCAGGGCAGGGTCGCGGCCAACACCGTAAGATCTTACGACAAAGATGGTAATAAAGCACTCTTAGGGCCGCATTATGTCTATAGATATACGTCGTTCCTGCGTGGGTCGGACACCCTGATAATATGTGTTCTAGGTACTCAGCGTTTGCATGACATGCTGTGCAACAGCACAGCGGTTGCTCAGTCTTGGCTCGTTTGCCTTCCGATACACCATTTTTTGAGTGTCAAGTGTCTCGTGCTCTCAACACGTCTCTCCGTCCTGGTCGAAATCCTGAAAACCGAACACCGAACAACTGCGCAGGCGTCGCGTAAAGTTACTACCACTGTAGTAAGGTTCAAGCACAATTACTTTAACCGAATATTTTGGGTACAGTCGTTGCAGCTCCCTTTTAAGGTCGTGATACCTCTCCTTCTTTTCCTTCTCCTTGGCAGTGATGTTGTAGTCGGCCGGAGCCGAGAATTTGATCACGAATATAGTTCGTTTCTCGAAGGCTTAGAGAACGATGTCAGGCCTCGAGTGTGCTACGGAGACTGCTGTCCAAGAACTGTACCCAAAATATTCGGTTAAAGTAATTGTGCTTGAACCTTACTACAGTGGTCGGCAAACTTTTTGCTCACTTTTCAGGTATGGTCAGGCCCGTCCCGGCTTAATTTTTTCTGCTACTTTTCTTTCTATTCACGGACTTCAGTGTGGGTGAGCTTTCTCCAGCAGGGGTCTTTTGTCCACAGGCAGGTCGAAGTAAGGAAATTTAAAAACTTTTAATTTTTCAACTAGCGATTTGAAAATAGCATAATCAGCATCTACGAATTTTTCCGATTGCAATGATATATTACTTGCATAAGAAAGTTGAAAATTTGAAGGAGTTTAATATAAAAAAACTTTAGCTCAATATTCAATTTTATACTAAATACTTCTTAAATTTTGAACCTTTATAGACAAATTAAATGTCGTTGGAATCGGAAAAATACGTAGATTCCAAATACATAACTCTTAAATCGCGAATTGCAGAATCAAGAAATTTTTTATTTCAATTTTTGTTGCCATTTTCCAACAAAGGGCCCCTGATGGAAGGGTTGGTCTGCCCAAGCGCGCAGGTACCTGACCAGAAAGTAGGTCGTTGGTCAGGCCGGTCAGGGTAGCCTGACTTGGTCATGAGCGTGCTGACTACTGCCTTAGTATTCTTTCTTACTCCACTATTGCGCGACGCCTGCGCAGTTGAAATAGTCGCGGTCCGTTAGCACCACTGCGCCGGATCGTTTCCATAGGAGGAGTCTCCGTCGCTTTGCTATCCACGCGGATTCTACTTCCGATTGCCAGCTCTCCGCCACGGACTGGTGGTCTACGATTTGTAAGTGGTAATAAATACCTCTTATTTTAATTTCCAATCTTTTTAATGTGTTCACCCTTTTCTCTCGGCATCCTGATCCCGTTTTCCCTTCTCGGGAGGCATCCTCGCCATACCTGGCACCCAACCCAAAAACCCACATCTTTGATATCTTAAAATTCAAACTGGTCGAGAAGAGAGACATAAAATCAAAATTCAAAACTTACAAGTTTGACTCTTACTCTAAACTTGACTTTATTCACATTTTCCATGCCATTGGTTCCTTATGCCTTGCCAAATTTATGCCTAATTTCATAGTTTATACACACTGGAAAATTATCTACATGTTTAATGATATATACTCGAGTATGTTTCATATTTTGTTTTTATTTTATACGCAATGAGTGATTTATATGATTTACATGTGCAGTTATCCTAAAAATGATTTACTTGCGATGAATTCAATATGAAGTGATTTATATGTGCCTATGAATTTTTATACGTACCCAAGCATTTTTATATTTAAAATGATTTTTATTTGTCCATGATATGTGTCAAATAATTGTTACGAATTTTTCTTGAATATTTATCAGGATATTTTACCGTGTGCTTACTAGCGGTATTTCGGGGGAAAATAGTCCGAATCACGCTCACAAAACCAAAGCGGAAATTATTTAGAGAAAGATACTCCCTTTCAACGTATTAAAATGAATCTAAAAATTTAAGAAAAATGGATTAGTATCGGGCTAAAATAAAAGGAGAAACTTGTAAAAGATTGTTAAATTTTATGTTAACAGAATTTATTATTAAAAAAACCAAAAATAGGAAAATTGTGAAAAACAAGAAAAACGAATAAACCTGAAAAGAACAGCATAGATCTTCTCCTTACTGGAAATTTTAATCGCTGACCAAGGCGAAACGTTCAAGCGCGGTAACAAGTACATACGCGCAACCCGTACCCTTACGACTCGCGGCAAGGTCACGTGACGTATCTCGTAAACAAAGAGTAGGAGAACGAAAACAAACACATGTTCGATTTCTTCAAACCATAATATAACTAATCACAAGTCTAATCGAATTCCTCAAGCGAAAATTAAATTCCTGTTTAAAAAACCAGATCGGACATTCATACAGGGTGTCCTCAAAATACGAATTTTAACACGATTTAAACATAAATGAAACTCAGGTTAGGTAAAATAAAATGACTAACCCAACCATGACGGAAAGCGACCACGATAATCTAGATTTGGAAGGTGCCGCCACACTTATAAATCAGAACATTAATTTGACTGACGATACACACCAAAGCAGGGGAGCGATCCCAAAAAGAATTAACAGGTCAATAGGTCGCGTTAGAGGGTTCAGGCGAAAAAACACAGAACACCCAGTATGAACAATAGGACAAACCAAGACAGATCAACTCAAGTTACTCAACCTAGCAGAACCTTCGACTTAGAAAACAATACCTTCTATTGGGACAACGAAAATTTACCCGTAATAGGCGTGTCAGGCCCAATAAATATTTCGGGACAATCTAATAATGAAACTTTCCAACGCGACTCATTCCTGGAAAATAACACTCAGTTCATACTAGAATCGGAAGAACTTTTAGAAACCGCGAAATACAACGAATTTATGAATAAGCAGAGGAAAAGATTTTTTAAAGAAAGGAAGAGAGGACAAAAAACTTAAGGTTTAGACTCGACCTACCCGCTAATAGCTCTTTTGAATACATAAAGAAAACAGTAGAACCATACGATAAGAAAAATAAAAGCGCATCTCTTATTAAACACTCAGTACAGTTCAATTTAAGAGAAAATGTAGAGGAACATTATCAACCTTCATACAATAATAACCGTAGTAGAACGATAGTTAATAACATAAAATTACAAAACGCAGACGACAGCGAACCATTAGAGGACAGAATCGAGTCAAATCATAACAGACGATGTAGACTCTCGACACCAAACAATAGATCAAACAGACGTTCACGAAAACACACTAATAACTCAGACTCAGATTACGAATTCGATAATCACACAAATAACCAAACGATTCAAGCAAATTGTTTTCCTTACGGCATGATATGAACGCCGTTTCAAATCATGAGTAAGTGGCCCATTACATTCAAAAACATTAAAGATGACAGTCCCGCGCATTTCTTGGACGAATTAAAAAGATTTAAAAGGGGATACAAACTGAACGACCGCGATATCTTAGAAAATTTGGACGCACTACTGATAGAAGTTGCAAAATATTGGTGCGAAATAAATAAAAATTCCTGGAGATGTTTATCAGATTTCACCGAAGATTTTAAAAATGCTTATATCGACGGAAGGTTTTCGGAAGAAATGAAACAAAAAATTTAATTCAGCAACCAAAAATGAAACCAATACATCCACTCGTATTTAACGGAAATAAGAAAACTTTTTACCAAACTGTATCCAAGAAAAAGCCGCGAATGGGAATTACGTCGAACCTATGAAAACCTTAGAATTGAATATAAAATGTATATTAAACGAAACGATTTTGAAAATTTTGAACAATTAGAGGACTTAGGTAAAGAATGGAAAACTGAGCTAGCCAAATCAATAATTTGAAGCCAAGTTTTACAAATTACTGAACCTAAAACAGATGATAAAAATGAACAAAAGTTTAATAACCGCAACGGGGATAAAAATAACTCGAATAATAATAAAGATTTAAAGGAAAGTAATAATGGCCAAAATGATAACCAATACGGAAACCAAAGTCAAAACAATCAAACTAAAAATCAATACAAAAACCGATACCCATTTTCACCATTCCAGATACCCATATAACCCCTACTACAAAATGTTACCAATGTTTAATCAAATGACATTGGATCCAATTCAGGGTCAAAGTAAACCAATGATTGAGTTCCCCACAGAAAAAACGGAAAGTAATTCAGGTGATAAAAAGAAATCAAATGTCGGGAATAAAAATCAAGAACCGGACAACAATGCCGACAAAAACGCCCAGAATAAAGCAAGTTCAAACTCGGGTAAAAAACAGAATAATAACACAAACGCGAACCAAAATACAAATAATTCAAATTGTTATCATTGTGGTTTAACGGGCCATTTTAAAAGAGAATGCCCATATTACGCGTATAACCGGAGAAACTGGAAGGGCGGGTACTAGGGCCAAAAATATTACAACCTAGCACCGAAACGCCGGAAATCTTAAATTCGGATAAAGGTGAAATAACGGAAACACGTTTTCATCTAATGACAAAATACGAAGGTAGTGTATTTCGAATTTTAGTGGATATCGGTGCCACACATTCGTACGCTGGCAAGGAGTTGCTGGAAAAAATCCAGAATTCCAAATTTTCCATTTTTAAACCCGTCTCGCGAAAATTAATGGTCGCGAACGGCGAAACAGTCCACATAAATGGGCAAGTAGTAATCCCAATCAGAGTCGGTAAACACACAAAACATGTTATGTTCAGGCTAGTCCCAAAATTAAATTCTGTAGGAATTTAGGCACGGACATGCTAAAAGCCTTACGGATGACCTTAAATTATGACTCGGAAACCTGGTGGTTACCAGGGAGTCCCCCCACCTGCTATCCAATGGAAGCATACCCAAACTCACTACCCCTCTCTATACACGACTGTAAAACAGAAACTAACCCTGAAATAAAAACTAAAGGAAACTGGTAAAGAAAAAACGCAAACATTAGGGATAAACCATTAACTGAAATAGAAGACAAAAATAAAAATAAAAAACCGAAATTCGGAGGTAAAATTAATTTGAAAAGTACTAGAGAGCTTAACAAAAATAGCCCCAAGTTAGAAGATAGTGAAATCCCCCTAGTATCTATCAATCCTAACCAATCCCAAAAAACCAACAATGCCCAAATTCCGGTAAAAACCCCTATGAAGGATATCTCAAGCCTAATAAGCATTCCAACGAGCAACAAATTTCAACCCCTAGAGAGCACCCCCACCTAAGACACTAGCGACGACTCAAGCACTCAAGACTCAGATACATTAGGCAAACCAAGAATCAAAAGGAATATTAAAAAAAATATTTTATAATAAAAAATACGAGGAAAAATATAAGGATAGTGACAGACCTTTGGAAAAATAAAAAAGTTACTGATCAAAATAAAATAGGAAAGTAATCTCAAAAAACAAATGAGATAAGGAAAACAGGAAATAAAAATCAATGGATTGATTTCAAAAATAAAGCAATGAGATTGCATAATATTTCAGATAGGTTGGGAAAAATCGACGAACAAAATTATTGTTCGCCAGAATATTGTGAAGGTATTGTTGAGCTTAACGAAAGCCAAAAATCCCAAATAGAAAAACTGTTAGAAAACAAAATAAAATTATATCAGGGAAAAGAACATAGGCACACTCACCTAACAAAACACAAAATTGACGTCCAGGGCCACGATCCCATTAAACAGAGATATTATCACGTGAGCCCAAAAATTAAAGAAATAATTTATCAAACCGTGAATAAATTATTAGAACAGGATATAATAGAACCCCCTTGATCTGATTGGTCAAACCCTATAGTGATGATCAAAAAACCGGGAAAAGATTACAGATTATGTTTAGACTTTAGAAAAGTTAATAATATTACAAAAAAGGACCTCTACCCAATCCCACTCATGACAGAAATACTGGACACTTTAAGATCAGCAAAATTCATTTCAAAAATCGATTTAAAATTAGCCTATTTACAAATACCATTAGACGAAAACTCAAAACCAATAACAGCATTCACAGTCCCTGGAAAAGGCATGTATCAATTTAAAAGGATGCTCTTCTGTTATTTAGACGACATAGTGATTGTGACTCAAAATTTTGAAGACCATTTAAAATATTTGAATATTGTATTAGATAAAATCAATGATGCAAATTTAACGATCAACCTGGACAAATACGAGTTCGGCTGCTCGGAAATCAAATACTTAGGCTTTAAAGTCAACGACAAAGGACTCCAAATAGACGACGATAAAATTCAACCAATCCTAGAATTCCCTAAACCTAAAAATATTAAACAATTACAGCGCATAATAGGGATGGCAAGTTGGTACAGAAAATTTATCCCACACTTATCGAAACAAAAGAACCGATGAACAGACTACTTAAAAAAGTTAAAACATGGGATTGGGGATTAGAACAAGATGAGGCTTTCCAAAAAATTAAAGACCTTTTAACCTCAGCACCAATACTAACCTGCCCAGATTTTACACAACCCTTCCAACTCGAAACCAACGCGAGTAACACGGGATTGGGAGCCGTACTCACGCAGACATTCGACGGTGTAAATTACGTAATCGCTTACGCGAGTAGAAGCCTAAACAGCGCAGAATCTCGCTACTCGGCGTCCGAAAAAGAATGCCTGGCGGTGGTTTGGGCCATACGAAAATTTAGGCCATATTTAGAAGGGTACAGCTTTAAAGTATTCACGGACCACTCAGCGTTAAAGTGGCTCCATAACCTAAAAAATCCCACTGGCCGATTAGTCAGATGGGCATTAGAATAACTAGAATATGACTACGAAGTCATATATTGTAAAGGTAGTTCGAATTTAGTCCCTGATGCCCTCTCGAGATCAGGGGAACCAGCGAAAAATATAGCGTTTGCGTTAGCTTGTAGCGTAGAAAAACCAAAAGTGGACGTTAACGACAAAACAGACGACTGGTAATCTACCAAATTCAGACAAGTTACAAAAAGACCCGAAGAACATGAAAAATGGCGAATCAGAAATTCGCAACTCTACTTTTACAGAACTGACCCACTCAAATCTACTATATCACCAGACTCAAACCCCTGGAAATTAGTCGTACCTAAAAAACTTAGAGCTCAAGTTTTACGGGAAAATCACGACGAAACCGAGGCAGGACATTTAGGCTCAGAGAAAACTTACGCGAAAATTTCCGAACATTACTTCTGGCCAGGGGTATATTCGGACGTAATGGGTCTGCTACCAAGTTCTAAAAAGAGAAAAAACCAATACATTTTAGTGTTCGTAGACCTTTTTACAAAATGGGTCGAAATAATCCCAATTGAAAAAGCAAACGTGATCACAATAGAGTCGGAATTCCACAAACGTGTCATTTCGCGTTGGAGAACACCGCGGATTCTCCACACCGATAATGGAACAATACAATAGAACGATAAAACAGAGAATTAAAACATACATAGACAATGATCACTCCACCTGGGACGAGCACATACAGTAGTGTGCAAAAGTTTTGGGCCACATTTTTTTTCTGAACTATTTCCTAAAAGGCTAACTTAAGAAAAGATATATTTATATACAAACTAGGTATACTATTTGTACTAAACAATAAGGTAGGAAAGAGCTTTTGAAAAGAAACGTTTACCGGTTCTATCGCTTATATTATATATTTACGTGTGCAAAAATATTGGGCCACTGTATTTATATATTTCTCAGATCTCCGCCTGGTCCGCTACTTGGCCTTTTTATATTCTTCAAGTGTTTCACGCATTATATCAAGTCATTTTAAGGTCAATATGCCGAGACATACAAATTATCAAATTCGGGAAGCCGTGATAAACCTTTCTGGATAAGGAAAGGCATCTCGCGAAATTGCCGCTTTATTAAAAATTGGTAAAAGTACTGTGAATAGAATAATCGATAAATTTACTACTACCAAGTGCCTATCGGACCTCCCACGATCTGGTGGACCACGGAAAACGACTATGCGTGTTGATAAAATCATTAAACGCAAATCTACCACGGATGTCAAGAAAACTGCATCTGAAATTGCTCAAGAACTCCGCGATTAAAACCTCGCCAATGTGAGTAGGAGCACGGTATCACGTCGTCTAAATGATGTAGGACTATTTGGACGCGTTGGTGTTAAAAAACCTTTGATCAGCAAGAAAAATCAGAAGGCCCGATTGACATTCGCACGAAAATACCAACACTGGACTCCAAAGCAGTGGAGTAAAGTACTTTTTTCTGACGAATCAAAATTTAATCTGTTTGGAAGTGACGGAAAAAAGTATGTTCGACGTCCGAAAAACACAAGATACGATTCCCGATATCAAATTCCAACAGTTAAACATGGGGGTGGGTCAGTCATGGTTTGGGGAGCTATGTCTTCGCGAGGAGTAGGCCCATTGCACGAGATAAAAGGCATCATGGATAGTGTTATGTATCGCGACATTTTGTCTGAAAAATTGTTACCATATTGCAAGAAAAATATGCCTAAAGATTGGATCTTTCAGCAAGATAATGATCCAAAACATAAGTCGAAGCTGGTCCAGGAATTTTTGAAAGTGCAAAAAGTAAAGCTTTTAGATCACCCAGCTCAATCCCCAGATCTAAATCCCATCGAAAATTTGTGGGATGCACTTGGAATTCGCGTTGCAACAAAAAAACATCCGAACAAAGCTGCTTTATGGCAAAATCTGCAGGAAGAATGGGGAAAAATACCAAAGGACTACGTTCAGCGCTTAGTTGATTCAATGCCTCGTCGATGTGCTGCTGTAATTGCTGCGAAGGGTATGGCTACTAAGTATTAGCTATTAAGAAACGATATAATGACTTTTTCTTGATTTTATAAACGTTTACTTTTTTATAAAGCTATAAAATAAGCGTGGCCCATTATTTTTGAACACCGTCATAAAAAACATTGTGGAACAAATTGTCAGCAATCTTTATTAAAAATTTATAAATTTCATGATTTTGTAGTTCAATAAAATACTAATAACTCACACATACTCAATCTTTCTTAGCTGCTTTTATTTACTATATATAGTCAAAAACATGTTTGGCCCAAAACTTTTGCACACCACTGTAGACGATTTGCAGTTTGCTATAAATACTAGCAAAAACTCGTCGACAAAATTTTCCCCAGCATTTTTAAATCTAGCTTGCGAACTAGAACCAATTCATTCGCTCAGAAAAAATATAGAAAACGATAACGAAATCGAGTTCCAAAGCGTGGATAAATGGACAGATAGATTAAGAAGGTTATAAATTATAAAAGAGGAAGACCAGAAAAATTTAGACCAGTCAAATAATAGACAAGCCAGCAATTACAATTTAAGAAAAAGACCGGTAGAATTTAGAATAGGTGATAGGGTTTTAAAAATGGTAAACAAACTATCAAATAAAGCGGATAAAAAGGCAGGTAAACTATACGACCAATATGAAGGCCCTTTTATTATTAAAAAAAATATTTCCCCAACGATTTACGAATTAAAAAATCTTAAAGGCAAGAGTATAGGCGAATGGAATATAAATGATTTTAAAGTAGAAAACGTAATTATAGATAATGGTACATAGGCATAAGAAATATGAATGAGTTTAAGTCAAAATATTTAGACTTAAACAAGGGCAAAAACGGCATTGGATCAATAGCATTAACGACACAAATAGTAGTAGTAGTATATACCATTAAGCCATTTCCCTTTCAGGGTAGGCGTGACACTACTCTATTTGGGTAGTGTTTCTAGGTGGGTAGTTTCTTGTAGTAAATAACTACAAGTTGGGTTCACACAAATGAACTCGAAAAACTATAAACAAAACTCTGAACACAACTACTGTAAAACGACCCTAACGAAAAATTTGAAAGATAACAGCATTTTGACTCCTAATACAAGACAGAAGTAACAGTCTTCTTTGAGAAGAAAGAAAAAGACGATAATATAATAAGAAATACAAGAAGAAATAGAAACCTTAGAAAGGAACTACAAACAGCGGGACGCAGAATGAAAAATTCTATAACAGGAAACAAATTGACTCTGACTTTTTTTCAATAAACTAAATTACATAGTTTGAATGGGAGTTACAATTTCAATAATTAATAACTAAATAAAACAACAACAATTGAACTCAAACAACAACAGAATCAAAGGACAATCGACTCTAAAGTCAAATAAAGACAGAATCAAAGGATAATCGACTCCAAAGACAAACAAAAAACAGACTCAAAGGACAATCGACTCTAAAAACAAAAAATCTCCACGACAATTGACTACATGGACGGGTTTTTCGTTTTTCTTTTCATATTTGTTTCAGAAAGAAGATAACCATAGAGGAGGATCAGAAGCGAAAAAACGAGAGAAGAGAAACCTAAACATAAAACTAGGGACAATTGTAAAGATTTCTAATATAAATTTCGCGAAGGATTAATACTCAAATTTATTTAAATACAATATAACCTTTTGGTCAACGAAAAATAATTTAAATTTAGCAAAAACTTTACAACTCCAGACTCAAACAGACAAATTTACTCATTACGAAACCAAAACATAATTATTGATTAAATTTAAAATGGTTAAAATCAAAATTGTTAAAGCAAACCTCAAGAGGAGAACAATAGAAATGCAAAGTTTTGCTTGAATATGTTTCTTGAGACTACCCCTGGCGGACGGAACGAACGGAGCGGATACGCTACAGCGTATCCTCACAGTATCCACATCGTATCATCTCCGTATCATGCAAGAAAAACTCATTAAAAAGGAAGATGAACATTTCACTTGTTGAAATTCGGATTCTACGTGAAATTTTGCGTTAAAAGGTCACGGAGTAATCGCAATATTTTTTCGTGCAACATTAAAAACTTTAAAAAAATATAATACTTATCGATAACGTGGGCTAAAGGCGACTTCAAACGCATCGTCGACGGACAACGCCTATTAAATGTTACTGAACGACGATGCGTTTGAAGTCGCCTTCAGCGCACGTCATCGATAAGTATTATATTTTTTTAAAGTTTTTAATGTTGCAAGAAAAACTATTGCGATTACTCTGTGACCTTTTAACTCAAAATTTCACGTAGAATCCGAATTTCCACAAGTGAAATGTTAATCTTTCTTTTTTAATGAGTCTTTCTTGCATGATACGGAGAGGATACGATGTGGATACTATAAGGATACGCTGCAGCGTATCCATTCCGTTCGTTCGGTCCGCCAGGGTACATCAGACTTGAACAAAGACATTACGGAAATTTCAGGTATATACCCGAACCCCCGCGGGGGAGGGGGGGTGTAACAGAATTGTTACCATTAAATGGAACCCGGTACGGCCCAGCACAAAAGGGTTGCCGGGCCGCACACGAAACAAGACGGAATCCCCCGAGGGGACCCAAAGTCCCGAGCAACAGCACAGCGGTTGCCCAGTCTTCGCTCGTTCGCCTTCCGATACACCATTTTCTGAGAGTCAGTGTCTCGTGCTCTCAACGTCTCTCTATCCAGGTCGAAATCCTAGAAACCGAACGCTGGATCGTTTCCCTAGGAGGAATCTCCGTCGCTTTGCTATCCACGCGGATTCTACTTCCGATTGCCACCTCTCCGCCATGGACTGGCAGTCCACGATTTGTAAGCGGTAATAAATACCTCTTCTTATAATTACCAAACTTTTTTATGTGTTCACCCTTTTCTCTCGGTATCCTGATCCCGTTTTCCCTCCTCGGTAGGCACCTTGCCATAAATGTTATGTATTTCCTGAAAGCTCTTCTCATGAATAACTCAAATGTGAAGTACTAGCTTCAGTTGGTCATAAATATCAGTAATTTTAAAATTTTAGGCAAATTTCAGTACCTACAATGGCAATCACATTATTATTAGGAATTAAATATTTCATAACGAAAATTGATCTAATCACATCTAAAAATTTTAGGAAATGTATAATATTACACCATCCCTGATTTAAAGGGGTGAGCGGTGTAAAGTGTAAATAACACCATCCTGGTATGTGAAAATTAAACCCTCTGTACCTGAATTAAGCCCTGATGATCTGACGAAAGCAAACGGTTACTGCTTCGACAAGGACTGTTTTTCTACATTTCTGTGAAAGTTTCCGTGCATTTTCTTGTCGAGTAGCTGTGGCGGAATTCTTCAACCTCTGCTTTCTTTACTTCGGCCTTTAGAAGTGAAGCATCTAGATGGAGTAATCCACTTTGCTCACTTCTGATGTTAAAATTCAGGCCAAGGGTCTCGGGGGCCTGCTCCGCGGTTTTGTAAAAGAACGCTCCTTTGCAAATCATCTCGTGTTTTCTGACCATTTTTACGAGAGGTTCTCTGCCATTTGCAGCAACGTAAGCTGTACTTAGAACAATTCGGTTATGAAGAAAGACATTGGACATTCAGAAGTCCGCGTCCATCTTGATGGCGTGAGATGTATAATCGCGAAATGGACGAATTGATATGCAAGCTCTTATGCATATGCATGATTTTACGTGTGGAGATATCAAGAGCCGTAAGCTCGTTCCTCGTCCATTGAACAACCCCAAACGAGTAGAGTAGAACCGGGCCGGCAAGCATGTTAGTCGCAGATACCTTGTTCAACGCCGACAGATGTGAAGACCAAATCTGTCGAAGAATATGCTTGCATCTGCTTCGAAGAGACACTTTCACTGATTTTACGTTCTGGATGCGACATTGAGGCACGCCCAGTTATGAGTAGGTCTCTTCAGTGTCAAGATGTCTAATAACACTTATGTCAACAAGCTCATGGTCTTTGGGAACGCCAATAATTTTTCCTTTCTTCAGATGATTTTTGGCACACTTGTCGAATCAAAAGTCCATATCAAACTCTCCTATGTACTTCTGGACGATACTTAAAGCACTCTGAAGTTTGCTTTTACCAAAAGCATAGATCTTCAGGTCATCCATATAAAATACATGAGTGACCTTATGTTCGCGATGAGTAGTTTCGCCGCAGAGGTATCCAGGAGAATTTCGTAATGTGAGAGATAGAGGCAGAAGTGTGATGCCAAAAAGCAGAGTGCTCATGGTATCGCCCTGAAAGATGCCCCTCTGGAAATTGATATATCTACTAAAGAGACTTCAAAGGAAGGTTGCGTGCTTTTTATCACAAAAAAAAATAAATTCGATCATGTGCACCAGCTATTTCCCAAAAGAGTGGAAAATTGGTATGATATTACCAGAACCAGATAAGAACAATGGCCATCCACAAAACTATCGACCTATTAGTTTATTAACTCATATCACTAAGGTTATTGAGAAAATAATACAAAAAAGGGTAATGATTTTTTCGGATGAGAATAAAATAATTAAAAAAGAGCAATTTGGTTTTTGAACAAAATATAGTACATTGGAACATTGGATCAGTTGGTCCTATGGGCGTATGGCATGAAGGCTTAATCCATAAACGTATAGAAGGTAAATCTCTAGTTTGTCTTGTTCACTCAATTAGGTTATACTTAGTATGCAGAAACATGTATGTCAGTTTTGTTAAAAAAAAAAAAATATTAGTAGGACTACGCATTTGTTGAAAAGTTTTGTCTGAAAAGTTTTGTTGAAAAGTTTTGTCTGAATTTACTACTCAACATGGAGATATGGAGAATTCACGGTGCCGCCTATGGTTCAGCTTGACAGTGCAACAGCAATGTAACAGCTACACTTTACAAACTTGACCTGCCCCTTTGTTAAAGCTTGAGGCTCGCTTGGGTCCTCAATAACCACCTTAACTAAATTCTCGCCTAAAATCTAAATCTTATTCGACGCCTCCATTAAATATGAGTCTATGTGCTGACAGCGCCGTGTATGAGACTATACGCTGTGTATAAGCATAGGGAATAGTCTCATACAGAGCGCTGTTAGCACATATACTCATATTGAATGGAGGCATCGTATTGCATTTCTGCAGAGAATTGTCTCTGCCATATTACATTGCAAATGATTCATATTTCAGCCTTAAGTCTAGAAATCGGTATTGAGACGGTATTTGTACTTAATTTATATTAATTTATTTATAGAATTGATATTATTATTATTGATGTTAATTGTTAATCCATTATTATTCATTTAATGTTTATTAATAATTACTAACTAATTATTAATGAATAATTAATATTTTTAATTATTAATAAATGATTGATTGCATTATAATAATTTATTAATTATTACTCAAGTATGAAAAATGGTAAATTTTAATTAATATTATTAATTATTATATTAAATTTTTTTTTAAATTTCAACTAAATCAATTTACATCCATTTATTGATATTATATTAATATTCATTTTAATTATTAATTATTTATTATAATTTTAATGTTTTATTAATTACTATCAACAGCCATACCACGCTGAAAAAAACAGTTCTCGTCAGATCACTGAAGTTAAGCAGCGTTGGGCGCGGTTAGCACTTGGATGGGTGACCATTCGAGAAAACTGAGTGCTGTTGGCACATCGTGGGTGTGGTGAGCCCACACTTGTAGTTATTTACTACAAGTTATCAACCTAGAAACACTACCCGAATCGGGTAGTGTCACGCCTACCCCGAAAGGGAAATGGCTTAATGGTATACTATTAATTTAATGTTTATTAATAAATAATAGCTGATTATTAATGAATAATTATTGGTTTTTAATTATTAATAAATGATTGATTGCATTACCAATAATTGATTAATTATTAATTATGTCATAATTAATCATTATTAATTAATAACAATATAATTATTAATAAGAATAATGATAAAGAATAGCTGAAAATGTCGCCGGGAAATAATTATTTAATTTTTTTAATAAAACTACCATAAATATTTAGTTTTATTTACTTTCTGTTCAAATTGATTATTTTTCTGCCCCTGACTCCCTTTATGGTGTGAAGAAGACTCAGATAATAGCCATAAATAAGTAGGAGGAGCACCGAGGAGCAAATCAGGAGAAGAGTAGTGCTTTTTATTTTCTTCTTTAGAAACCTGTTCGTAGGTAAGCAACTCATGTTTTGTAAAAATTCCAGTTGATAAAAATATATAGAAAGCTTGTTATATTTTTTTGAACATTGCGATTTTACGGAAACTGACAATGTTGTTAAATTCTTACATCACAGTCTTAAAACATGAAAGCATGATAAAATGCATTATCATTCTCATGCAAGTAAATGCCTAAAGTTTCAAACAAATTCAATCATACCTTCTATTGCAGAATTGCAGATGAAAAAAGTAATGTCATTTTACATGTTACATGAGAGAAAAGTGAAATGCGTAGTCCTATTAATTAATTTTTTTCAAAAAACAAAATAAATAGGGGCCTTCTATTTTAATGTAGCCCACAATAATTTTCAGTCTAATTTTAAAAAGTCGAAAATGTCTTTTTTTGTACCACCCTAGACTATACAAGTTCCTACAGGATAGACATAATTGTAAATAGAATGCAACAGGCAGCTAAAAAGATAATAGGTATTAAGAAAAATGGAATATCAGTATTAATATAAGCAAGTCTAAAGCAGTTATAATCAAGAAAAGAAGACCTAATATAGTAGAAAATATTGTGTTAAAAAGTTTTAATATTATGTGGTCTGATAGCCTTAAATATTTAGGATTAGTGATAAATCAAAGACTCACATTTAATAGACATATTAAACTAGTAGTACAAAAAGCGATAAAAACATTGAAATAATTATATCATTTGATAAATAAGAAATCTAAACTGTCACTAAATGATAAATTTGTATTGTACAAAAGTACAGTTAGACCAATGTTACTTTCTGCTTGTTCAATTTAGAATTTAATTAGTAATACAAATCATCTAACTCTCTAAATGGTACAAAAGAAATCCTTGTGGCTAATAGGAAATTGTATAATGTACACACCTATTTTACACATTTTTAAAGAATTAGAGGTAGATTACATTGAAGATCATATTCATAAAAACTCTAAAAAATTTTATGAAATGTTAAAGAATAATCCAAATGTATTAGTAAAAATAGGAGATTATGAAAACAAAAAATTCAAGCATAAAAGGATTAAGCATATTCTGTATAATAGTATAAATTAGTTGTTTTGAACGAAGTAAATATTAAGTTGAGCAATCTAATCATATTAAATTAAGAAATCCAAGATAACGTCACTTTGTTGAGGAAGGTTAGCCTTGGTGGCATCTAAAGATAGATAAATAGTTTCTCTTCGTCTTTACCATAGAAGACAAAGGCATGGATACCACCAAGACTAACCTATCTGACAAAGTGAAATTATCCTAAATTGCTCAATAGCTATAAGCATAATTTATTTAGTAATAACCCATAGGAACAACAATTAATATTGTTGTTCGAGACTTCTTCTCTACAGCCCTGAGTTTTTGTATCATTTTTTCCCCATAAATTTAATTAAAACCTTTAGATTCTTCAGTTAAATTGATAATAAGTAGAAAATATACAATCATATATAACAGACAGGGTAAGTAAATATACATAGTTTATTATGCGGAACGTTTAAAGTAAATATAGAAAAGTATACATTCTTTACATTGTATCACTACATATTTTATAGTAAATAAAACTCAGTTATTATTTGTTTAAACTTGTTCTTGGGTGAACCCGGGTTTTCATCATCAGCCATGGACTGAGTCAAATGCCTCATAAGGTGAGGATGTTATAAATTGATTTAATACGATGTTTGAAATCATTTGCGATTATGTACGTACAACGTTAGGAGCATGGTACAGTTTGCAGTTCGTCTTTTATCGTTGTTTTTTCGTACACAGCGACCGCGAGCGTTGAAGGTACCAATAGTCGCCTCTGGATGCTTCCTTAGAGCTACCATTATTATTATTTTTTTACATTCTCATCCTAATGAGAAGGTATTGGTTTTATGTAAAATTTGACTTAGTCGATTTTCATCAAATCTCCGCGTATTGAGACCCTCTGTGTCAGGAAAAATTATTTTTACGAGTGTGTCTGTCTGTAGTCTGTAGTCTGTAGTCTGGATATCTTTCGAAAAAATGATCAGATTAGATTCAGCTTCGGCGCACTTTTTTAAGGTCTACATTTTTTTCAAGATGTCATGATTAGATGAGAATGTGCCCGCGCGACGGGCAGATTTTTTTAACTTGTTCTCGGGTGAACCCGGTTTTTGATCATCAGCCACGGACTAAGTGAAGTGCCTAATGAGATGAAATTGTTATAAATTAATTCAATACATACGATGTTTGAAATCTTTTGCTATGATGTTGTAGATAAAAAATTAGGAGCATGGTGTAGTTTGGAGTTTGTCTTTTACCGCTGTTGCCCTTACACATCAGCCGTGAGCGATGAAGGTGATAATAGTCACCTCTGGATGCTTTCTTAGAGCAGTCATATTGCACTCCATAGGTCTTTAATCTCCTGCTTCTTGATAGTCTGGGAAGTTTCTCGCAATGCGACAGGCGTTTAATAAAACAGCGTTCTGAGCTGCTGCCAGTACCCTACTGACAACTAAATGTTCAAAATGTTCAGTGCATCTTACGTGCACATTGTTGATGATGTAGACTCTTCCACCTTTTTTCTCATACATCACGATATCGAGTCGATTGGCTCAGATATAATAATCCGTGTGGATAGTAACATCCCAATATAAGGTTTAATTCTCGTTTTCTAAAACGGACACTGGAATGTATCCATAAAAAGGCATCCCTTCTATTAAGAGTCCTAGGTTTGAGGCAAGTTGTTGATGTACAATACCCGCCACATAATTACGGTATGTGCGTATATTCTCTCTCAGCCATTATGAGACAACCATCAATTCATTATTAATTATTAATCCATTTTTTTTAATATAAAATATTGTAGGCTCCGGAAGCTACGATCATGGTTCTTTAAAGCAAGCAACCTCGACGCAACCGGAACGTGTGCGACATCCACTGCTGCTCCGTCTGCCCTAGAAGGTAAGCAAGAGCGGGAAATTTACGCGAGAGACTTCGTACAACACTAGCCGCGGATGACCTTACGCGGCAGACGGCACAGTTGGAGATGAAAGTTTCACCTCTGGATACTTTTTTACAGCTACCAATCTTTATAGAATGTTATGAGGTACAGTGTTGACGGACCAGATGAGTTGATCCCAGCAGAACAGGCCTTTGCATCCGGCTCGCGATGGACTGAGCCTGACGCTGACAAGTCGGGATTTTGTTGAGTTGGATAAGAAATGAAGCTTTCATGCCTCCAAGACAGCCGATTATGAAAACTACAAGATGGACTTTGTAGCCTTGCTACAGTCTACTCAGCTCGACAAGAAGTGCTTGATATTTAGCCCGTTTTTCCCCCTCCTTTGCCGTGATATTACCATCGGCTGGTTCCGAAAATCCAATCACGTAAATGACCTTCGTCTTCAGATCTTGGAGCACAATATTAGGCTTGGTAGCACTGATACGTTGACTGGTGGAGAATGAGAAATTCCAGAAGATCTTACAGCAGACCCATGTTGGACAGACCCATCGATAGCTCTTCTCTACGCATAATTCCGTGGAATTTACCACGAAGGGGCTTGTCAGCATGTTCTTTTAGTAGAAGCGAATGTTCTGCTTCTTGTACACGACTTTTCAGCATCAAAGGTGTTAGTGATGCTAGGCCATGTGTAGTATCGCTGACATCAAATGGGAGACCAAGCTCCTCTGCGGCCCTATCTGCGGCACGGCATACAAACGCCGCAGCATTGACGACTTCATGTTGATGTACATACGAGTCGCATAAGAAAATCTGTGATATTTAAAACTGAACAGGCTGTAGCCAGAACCGTTCTTCAATGAAGACACACCAAGCTTAGCAAGCCTCTACTCCCTTTATCTCGAGGAAGGTACATTCGATGTACGGAGGATCTAGAATAATGACTTCGATGGATTGTCATCATCTTGCGTGTGCTTCAGTCAAGTTGCTTCAACTCATCGACGTTCCATTTTACTGCACCAAACGTGTAGAGCAGGATAGGAACTGCCAACATATTGGTCGCCTGGATCTTATTCTTCCCAGATAATTCGGAAGCCCAAATTTTTCTGAGAATTTGGCGATACCTTTTTGCGAGGACCGTTTTTAACATACGCACATTTTGGGTTTCCGCTTGCGGTTTTCCAAGATATGTATATGTTTCTCCATTGCCGAGATGTTGAATGGTATTTCCGCTTATTAGTTGAACATCCTGATCGTCACGCGATGTTGTAGTTTCTAGTCCTCCTTGGTGTAGGTGTTGTTAAGGTCCTCTTTTGAAGAAGCAAAGAGTTTAAGGTCGTCCATGTATAAAAGGTGGTTGACCTTATTTTCTCTTCTGTTTGGCGGGCCACATAGGTATCCAGAGATTTTGCCTCGGAGCACAATAGATAGAGGCATGAGGGAGATGCAGAATAGTATCGGACTTAGAGAGTCTCCTTGAAAGACCCCAGTCTTATATGTGATACAGCTTGTAGTCACTTGTCTTTTGTCAGATGTTATGACAAATCTTGTCCGCCACAAAAGCATAAGCTTTTTTATGCATCTCACTATTTTTGGATGCACCTCCAGGCACTGAAGGAGCTTAATCAGCAGCTCATGGTTCGTGTTATCGAATGCCTTACGGTAGTCAATCCAAGCCATGGACAGATTGCGTCGATACCTGATCGAGTCCTGGGTAATACACCTGTCTATTAAAAGGTTCTCCCTGCAACCTGCCAGACCTCTCTTGCACCCACGTTGTTCAACTATTCCACTCCATACCGGCTCGATATATGTTAATATCCTCACTTTGAGGATGCCAGTGAATAGCTTATAGCTGGTGTTTAAACGAACTATGGGCCTGTAGTTCTTTGGACTTGACAAATCTCCGGTCTTAGGGATCAGTACCGTGCGTCCTTCCATTAGCCACTGCTGGATGGGTTGTTCTCCGTTTAAAAAAGTACTGAATATACGAGCTAGATGTTGCTGCGTAGAAGTGAACTTCTTCCACCAAAAGTTGTTGATTTTATCTGGCCCTGGCGCTGAAAAGTGTTTAGTTCTAGCGATAACTTTCTTTACTTCTTTAGCAGTAATTAGTGGACACTCTTCCTCTGGACCTTGAAACCTTTGCCTTTGGCAAAAGTTACGAAATAGTGATATACTTGCTCCCAGAAGACTTGAATCTCTTCTCGACTAGGCGGATTTTTATCGACACGTGACGTTTCATTTAACAGACGAGAAGGATGACTAGAAAAGGTGGAATTTTATCGAATCCACTTTACTCGCCGTTTAAGGTGCTGTTTTGCTGTTGAAAGAGATTTTAATTTTTTGCGTCCAGTGCTGCTTGATGATCAACAGTTTACACTTGTTCAGCGTGTGATTCGCTTTCCTTAAGTTTCGAGCAAGTGCCCTAACATTTGGAGCGAATTTTTGATTTGATGTTATGTAGCTAATCACGCACTGAACATTTGATGCATGCCGTCTCGCCGTTTCAATTTTAAACTGAAGCTGTGCAATATGCTCACAAGTCTTACTGAGGCGTACTGAAGTATCGTTACTTCTGTTGTCACTAAGCAGAGAGACCGCCTTCTCATAAACTACACTGTTCAGATTCCAGAGATTACCATCATCAGGGAGCAAATCGGGGAGAGAAGTATTAGCTTCAGCTAATTTGTACACCTTGAGAAAGACTTTTTGGTGCATTTTTGATTTTTTCCTTCTCATGTTGGCATTATCGGCTATCTGCAAAGGTGGTCTTGCTGGAACAGGCGGTATGTTCGCTGGAGGATGTTGCTCTTCTTCTTGCTGATAAAGAGCTTCATATCCGTTTTTGCTCAAGAAGGATACCTGATCTCTTGAATACAAAGGCGTTTTATGAGCATATTCCGGATTCATATTGACCCAATGTTCATGTAACCTCTGCATAAATCCTCTTCGCACCTGTGAGCTTCTTTGTCAACAGGTAAGGATGTCCCTCCTGAATTGGTCCGACCATTTAAAACGATTTTCTCGCGTTTGTCCGGGGCCATTGCCTGGTCGTCGCCTCAATTCGGTCCTATTGCCACTCCCAACAGAACCATGGCCCCCTCCCAAGAGGCTGACTGCAAGAGCCGGAGCTCTCGGGCGATGGTTACAGCCCAATATGTCGAAGGCAATTTTTGTTAGAGTTCGATTTTTGAATAGTCTGCACGGGGCTGTCCCGGTATATATTATCAGTCACGGACGCATTTTTGTAATGCAATCAAGTGATCTGATGAGAGCTGTGTGCCTAATTTGACATATTGGGCAAAGCCTGCTTTTCACCCCATCATTCACGGAATGAGTTGCAGCCAAGTGCACGTTGGGGGGACCTACAACTTAAGGTGGAATCCCAACCACCAGAACCTCTGTAAAGGTACATAGAAAAATTTCCAGAGGTACCAGCTTAGGGATCGAACCCCGGACCTCTCACGTGAAGTCCGGGCGCCTAACCAACTGAACCACCGACGCTTATTATTATTATTATTTTGGCCCACCTTTCACCCACGGGTACTCATGACCTGGTACTACGCTACTAAACACAGTCGCGAAACGCGACAAGTGATTAGTAGATTCGGTGGTGTCAGTTGTTGTTTCGTAACTCTATATTCTGCTTGCGCACTCGTCATAATTCGCGAGTATACACACTGGAGAACCTATATATAGGAATCCGACAATCACACTGTAGAGCCTGATAGTAATCCATTATACATTCTGGAGAGTCCGTTTATAGGGTTTCAAAATTCATCCTGGAGAGCCCGTTCATAGGGATCCCGGTAGACGGTCACGTGTTGAGCACGTTTATCTAACCCAAAGACATCTGGACGATTTTGTCTGACTAGGTGGTCAGTCAGAATAGTCCTGTCCCAGTAAAGGAGATGGTGTTCGTTCTCTAGTACTTTAACTGGACTATATTAGTAGTAAGCCTCAAATCTCTCTAGTAAACCAGTGTTCAGGGCAATTTGTTGGTGAATGATCCCAACAGCATCATTATGTCTGCGCGTGTATTCTTGCGAGGCAACGATCGTACAACCATCAATGATGTGCTCGATGTTCTCATTGGGATCTCCAAAAAAGCGGCATTTGTCAATAAGTGCCGCCATACTGAGGATGTGTTTTTGGTAATTCCTCGTCTTGATTACCCTGTCCTGGATGGCAATAACAAATACTTCCGTCTCCGGAAAGAGTTCTCCCCGCCTTGACCAGAGGTTTGAAGCATCACTGTCCACGCAAGGAAGATCTAATGTTTGGGGTTGTTGCTTGTACAGCTGTTTACCTCGCTGCTGACCAGCTAGCTGTTTAACGTTGAGATGTCCGATGTTCTGGAAATCAACGGCTGTCAGTTTTAAGGGGGTATACAGGTCAACTCTACAGATGTAGTCGTAGAGTGAGATGTTAATCCTGTTTTGGAAATATTCGCGCAATTGCGTAACCTGAGAATCGCACAATCGACGAACATCCAAGATCCCTGTGCCTCCAAGCTTGCGTGGCAGAACTATTCTCTCTACAGCTGTCCTTTCATGGTGCATTCGGTGCTCAGACATTTTCACGCGCATGATTCTGTTAAGCCTTTGAGGTCAGTCATGGACCAGGTGTCCAAACTAAAGGAGTATGTTAGGAGAGGAATGGCGTATGTGTTAATTGCCTTTGTGATGTTCTTCGCACTGAGGCCAGACGCCAGAATCAGACTAAGGTGATCCGAAAAAGCAGTTTCAAGCGCCTTTTTAATTGCAGAGTGGATCGGACCCCTCGCCTGCAATATGCCAAGGTACCTGTACGATTCTTCATTAATCATCGCCTCAATCAAAGCGTGTCTGTCCAGTATCAGTGGAGCATTTATCTCTCCATAGGAAAAATGAAGCTTTCTGCATTTGTCCAAACCCAGAGAAATCCTGATGTCATAGGAGAACGGCAGCAAGATATTAAGCAGGCAGTTCAGTTTCGACTCTGAGCTTGCATAAACCTTTATGTCGTCCATATACTGGAGGTGAGTGAGTTGCGACTCAGCCACTCTCACCTCAATTTCGAACCCATAGGACGTGTTGTTGAGTGTCCAACTTAGTGGGTTCAATGCTAAACAAAACCATCGTGCGCTGAATGAATCACCTTGGAAAATTCCTCGTTTAATGATCAAGGACCGGATATCCCTCATCATTCCACGACTAAAGCATTTAATCCTTGTGCACCACGTGTGCATAGCGTGATCCAGAAATTGTATGACGCATAGACAGATCTTATATGTCGTAAGGATCTCAAGTGAATAATCAAGAATGCTATAACATTTTCAGTACAAAAAATAATGAAAAAAAAAGATCGAAGTTTAAACAAAATATTTAAATTTTTAACAAAAAAAAATTATTTTCTCACCAAAAAGATGAATTTTCAATCAAAAAGACGAATTTTTAATTGAAAAAAAAAATAATTTTCAACCAAAAATGGCATAGTTACGTTTTCATTTGAAAACATTAATTGTAAACAAAAGTAAAGTCATTTTTTCAACAACAAAATTCAATTTTCATGGAAAAAAAATGAATTTCAACCAAAAAAGACAAATTTAAAAAATGGAATACCCAGCTAACCTGTTACCATCCTGAAAGGTTCCTGAATGATCACATGTTATCAGAGGAATTGTTACTTGTATCTCAGTCTCCTAGCAGGTAACGGCATAATCGCCGTAGTTTACTAGGGAGGCTTGTTTGCAACCGTTCCCTGTCAGACCAGTAACATGGCGGTAACAGCCGGCAGCGATCTTCATTTATACATATACATTTTGGGTCTAACCTCTATAATGTAATTTCTTTTTCGTAAGGGTTCAGCTGATAAATATCTGTTTTTTTATAAAAGCTTTGTTCACATATTATCTCCCTTTTCTGGAACTTATTTATCGTTTAATTATGTTCCTTTCCAACATTTTTGCAAAAATATTCATAATTATAATTCCGAAACGATGTATATTTTGAGGTTAAGCTGTCATTGCACGTTGCGTTTCCAAACATCACTTTGTTACAAGCATGTGATTACAATGGCGGGATAATGTTACCTGCTTCGCTTGTAATTTGTTACTACTTTGAGTGGGAAATATATTGTCACTGGGTGACCAGCATGGAAGTCACCAGTGACTGGTTTTTTTAATCTTGTTACAATTATGTGACTATTCGGACTAGTAACTGTGTTAGCTGGGTAGTTAAATATTCATTAAAAATTAATTTTTAACAAAAAAATAAAAGGATTTTGAATAAAATTGGTAAAGTTGGAACCATTTTCAAGCAAGAAGAATAATATTTTACCAAAAAAGATAGTTGAATTTGTCAACTGAAAAAGATAATTTTTCAACCAGAAATGGAATAGTTTAATTTTTAGCTGAAAACAATAATTTTGAACAAAAAAAAAACGTATTTCAAGAAAATAGTAGAATTTTTAACAAAAACATGATGAATTTTTACCAAGAATATCAATTATCAAACATGAAGAAGAATTTTCTACCAAAAAGACGAATTTTCACTTTTAAAAAATACCCTTTTTACCTGAAAATTGTAGTTTCTACTTAAGTTTTCAGTTGAAAAAATTAATTTGTAACAACAAGAAAACGAATTTCCAACCAAACAAACGAGTTTTCTACTAAAAACGATAAATTTTCAATTAAACACGAAAGCGATTTCTAATAAAATTGTTAAATTTTTAACTTTAAAAATGAATTTTAATGTAAAAAAATAAATTTTCAACCAAAAATGGAATAGTTAAATTTTCGGATAGAAAATTGAAATTTCAACAAAGTAGTTCAATTTTCAACGAAAGAAGTTAATTTTCAACTAGAAAAGATAAATTTTTAACCAAAAATGGAACAGTTAAATTTTCAGTAGAAAAAATTAATTTTCAAACCAAAAATTCGATTTTATAACAAAATAGTTACATTTTCAACCAAAGAAATGAATTTACAAACATAAAGAATGATATTCTCCCAAAAAAGACGAATATTCAACAAATTACATGGATTTTCAACCACATAGTTGATTTTTCAACTGAAAAAGATAATGTTTCAACCAAAAATGGAATCGTTACATTTTCAGTAAATATATGATTATTAACTGAAAAAAGACAAAGTTCTCACAAAATATTAAAATTTTCAAAAAAAAAATGAATTTTCAACAAAACAGGTGAATTTACAACCAAAGGATTAAGTTTTCAACAAAAATAGATGAATTTTCAAAGAAGAAGAATAATTTTCTACCAATGAAGATGAATTTTCAACCACATAGTTGAATTTTCAACTAAAAAGAATAAATTTTTAATAAAAAATGGAACAGTTAAATTTTCAGTTCAAAAAATCAATTTTTAACCAAAAAGGGTTTAGTCGAGAAAAAAAAATATCAACAAATTTTTTTTAATTTTTACGTCAAAAGGTAGTATTTCAACAAAACAATTGCATTTTGTACAAAACATTTGAGTTTCCAACCCAAATATATGAATTTTTAACAGGAAAGTTCATTTTCAACCAAATATACAAATTTTCAACGAAAAGAAGATGAATTCTCAACCAAAAAAAAAGATAGTACTAGACGTTTCAAACTAAAAAGGATTTAATTCAACCAAAAATAGTTGGACTCTCTTATTTGTTTTTATTAATAATTCAGTTCGTATTTAAGGGGAACAAAAAGAACTTTTTTTAATAAACATTAAAATTCATTGAGTTTTAATGTTATGCTGTCAAATAGTGTAGTGAAATAGTTTTTTGTCGATTGAATGATGATTGTTGATCTACTTATCTATACTTTTTTTACAGAAAGAGAATAAACATCTTGGTTTCCATTTTTGGTTGAATATTAATTTCTTTAGATTAAAATTCATTTCTAAAGATTGAAATTCAACAATTTGATTGGAAATTGCTTATTTCGTGTTTGCTTGAACATTTATCGTTTTTAGTTGAAAATTAATTTTCTTTGATAGAAAATTATTCTTCTTGTTTGAAAATTTATCGTTTTTAGTTGAAAATTCATTTCTTCTGTTGAAAATTCGTTTTTTTTTTGTTAAAAATTAATTTTTTCAACTGAAAACTTAACTATCAACTACAAGGCTTCCGTTTTCGGTACCGATCGTGAGAGAACTCTTTTGTGTCAAGTGTTGGTTTTTTTGGCTTTGGTGAAGGGAATCAGCGTGTGTGGATGCAGAAAGGGCAGTGAGTGCGGAGATCAGGTGTAAATGAAGAAGGGTGAGTGAAGGCAAGGGTGTAAAGGGTGAAAGTAAGTTGTGAGAAGGGAAAATTGGAGCGTGTGAAGTTTTGAGGTTAGGAGTAGAAAATAGTTGCGTGGCAAGGTGTAAGAGGTAGGCGAGTAAAGAGCGGGAAACTTCGCGGAATACTGGGTAAGGTAGGATGCCGACGGTACGAAATCCACAAACGGGCACCAGAGGGCAGGTAAGTGATGAAACAAGAGGTGAGGTGGTTGAGAGCGCGGTTAGTGGGGAGAAGGGGAAAGTTGACAGTAGCGGCGAAGAGACGTTAGAGACGCCGACCAGGGGGGGTACGCCAGAGCGAAGGGATTCAGGTACGGGTCATCAACGCGAGAGGCCCTCTGACCTACAGCGCCTTAACAAGCTAGGCAGCGCCGGTTCGAATAGGAGTTTGGACGCATGGCGAAAAAAAGTAAGCGCGAACAGTAGTGAAGGGGAAGAAAAAAGAAAAAGAGAGGAAGGGGACGATGAATTAGAAAGGGACAAGGAAAGCAAGAAGTGAGAAAGGTTAGAGAAAAATGGGAAGAGTGGGATAAACTCTGGAAAGAGGAGAAGGACAAGGTATGGGGTAAATTAGAGAGTATAGAGAATAGACAGAAAGAGGATGACGAAAAGAGAAATAGTGAGATAAACAGTTGGAAGAACGGGTAAACAACTTAGACATGAGGAATAAGCATATGGGGAAAGAAACAGAGGGTACGGAAATAGGAGAAGGGAGTAGTAAGAACGTGCAAAATGAGAATAAAAGATTGAAGAAGGGACTAAGTGACATTGAAAGGAGATTGGAAGGGGAAGAAAGGGCAAAGAGAAAAAATAACATAGTAGTTAAGGGATTGACAGTGGAGAGTGAAAAAGGGGATGTGGAAATCAAAAATCGTCTGAGAGATATTGGAGTTCAGATAAGGGTAGAAGGAGTTAAGAGAATAGGTGGGACGAAGGAAGGAAAAGAAGGAATGTTTATAGTAAAATTAGGGAGTGAGGACGAGAAAAAGAAAATTATGGAGAACAAAAAATTATTGAAAGGAAGAATGGAAAGAATTAAAGAGGATTTGACATAGAGGGAGAGTAAAAGGAGATGGCAGATAGAGCAGAGGGCATGGGTAGAGAGGAAAAAGGGGCGCATGGTATGGATAGGGAGAGACAGATTATGGATAAATGGGGAGGACTGGTCCTGGGACGAGGAATTAGAAGAAATAAGGGAAGAGGGAAAAAGAGTTGAGAAAGGTAGAAAAAGGAAGATGCAAAAGAGGTTAGAGATCAAACAGAGGGGTTTCCAAAAAGCAAGACGGAAGAAAAGTGATAAGGATAGGTGAGAGAAGGGAGGAGAAAAACGTGAAAATAGCTTTCTGGAATGTTTCAGACTTGAAGAACAAGAATGAAGGTTTTTGGCGGGAGTTAGAAAAGTGGGATGTGATTATGATGAGTGAAACCTGGGTCGATGAGAAGGATTGGAAGGGGATGAAAAGGATGTTACCTGAAGGTTACGTGTGGACAATGCAAGAAGCAAGAAAGGAACACGTTAAAGGTAGAGGGATGGGCGGCATGGTCTCAGCGGTGAGAAAAGAATTGGCAATAAAAGGGAAAATAGAGGAGGACAGGGAGGAAAAGGATGGAACAATGGTAAGAAGGATAATAATTGGAAAAGTCAAAATAGCGGTTGTTTGTGTATATAGAAGAAGAGGGGAAGAGGAAGGTTGGAGAGTAATAAGGAGATGGATGGAAGAAAAGAAGGAAGAGTTGATTTTGATAGGAGGTGATTCGAATGCCTGGACTGGCGAGCAAGGGGGAGGGACTTGGGATGAAGAAAAGGAAACCTACATAAGGAGCTCCAAACATAGGGAGATAGATCGGGAGGGGAGGAGGTTACTAGACGTAATAGGGGAAACAGGATGGTTTATATGTAATGGCAACATGAAACGAGATGAAAAAGGAGAGATCACATTTATAGGTAAGGGAGAAACAGTAATAGACTACATCCTGGCGGAAGAAAGAATGAGGAATATGATATGCAGTATGAATGTGGGGAATGAGATAGGGTTCGAGCACTTCCCAGTAATAACTACACTGAAAGGTGTCGTCCATAAGCGCGGCAGAGGGCGAAAGGAAAGAGGGCGAGAAAGGAACACGAAAATGGGAGTCTGGGGGGTAGATAAATTAAAAGAGTTTAAACAAAAAATGGAAAAGCAGAATGTTAGGTATGAAAAGGAGGAGTGAGTAGACTCGTTAATTGAAAGGTTGAAACGGTCGATTAAGAATGTGAGGGATGAGATAGCTACAAAAGAAGGAAGAGAAGAGGGAAAGAGAGGCTGGTGGGACGAGGAATGCAGGGAGAGTAAAGAGAGAATGAAAGAGTGTATAAGAAAATGGAGGAAAGAAGAAATAGAGAAGGCGGAGTACAAAAGGAGAAAAATAGAACATGAGAGGATGCTGGAAGAGAAAAAGGAAAGGGAAAAGGAGAAATACAAAGAAGAAGTAGAAAAGGGGATCAAAGAAGGTAGGGTCTGGGATGTGATAAATAGGGAAAGAGGAGGAAGGAAGGGCATGAATGAAGAAATAGAAATGGGTGAGTGGACGGATTATTTTAAGGGTCTGTTAGGGGGACAACCAAATAGGATCAAAGGGGAAAGCAGAAGGATAGTCCAGGGAGAAATTGAGGAAGGGAACGAAATAACAAGAGAAGAAGTGGATGAGGCGATAGATAGACTGAAAAGAAGCAAGGCTACAGGAGAGGATGGCATGGAGAACGAAGCGATAAAGTATGGAGGAGAAGGGATTAGGGAAGGGATATGGAAGATCTGCAACAAGGAATGGAAAGGAGAAGGGTTGCCGGAGGAGTGGATGACAAGGCTGGTGGTACCGCTTGTCAAGAAAGGGGAGGATAAGAAGGTAGAAGAGTAGAGAGGGATCACTCTCATGCTAGTGGGTTATAAAATATACGCAGAAATTCTAAGAAAAAAGTTAGAGAGTCAGATAGAAGAGAAACAAAGTATCCCACACAATCAGACGGGATTTAGAAAGGGGATGAAGACAATAGATAACATTTACGTACTCAACTACTTGGTTAACAGAAATAGTGCTGTGGCAGGCAATGAAAGAGAGGGGAATAGAGGAATGGTTGGTGGAGAGGATAAAGGACATGTTTACTGAAACCAGAATCAGGGTGCAGATAGGGGGGAAAAAGGTGAGGTTTTCTGGACAGGAAGAGGTCTAAGGCAAGGGTGCCCGTTGGGTCCGCTACTATTTAATATGCTGCTGGCAGACTTAGAGGAAAAGCTAAAGCAGAAAGGGAAAGGGGGGACGATTTTGGGTAAGAGCAAACTATACTCGTAGCATACGCGGACGACGTAGTTCTATTAGCAGACGATGAGAAGGGAATGGACCTAATGATAAGAATTTTCGAAGAGTATGTGGGAACAAAAGAACTGACGGTGAACGTAGGGAAGACCAAGGTGATGTGCTCCAGAAGTAGAAAGACCAAAATAGGTTCCGTGTGGAAGATGAACGGACAAACAGTGGAACGTGTGGAGGAGTTCTGTTACTTAGATTTTTGGTTTGAGGCAGGAGGGGGAAACGAGGTGCAGGTGAGGAAAAGAATTGAATGTGCGAGTAAAGTAATGGGCCAAGTTTGGGGTATAGGAAAGAGAAGGTTTAATGACGATTGGAGAATGAGGGTTTGGTTGTTTGATGCGTTGGTTTGGGCGGTGTTGTGTTATGGAGTGGAGGTCTGGGGATGGAAGGAACATAGGAAAGTGGAAATTATGCATGAGAGATTTCTGAGATGGGTAATGGGGGTTAGTTGGAGTTGCCCAGGATACATGTTAAGGAAAGAACTAGGAAGGGAAAAAATGGTAACTAGACAAATTAAGAGAGCCTGGAGGTTTGAAGAGAAGCTGAAGAGGGGAGAGGGGAGCAGAATAGCACATGTATGCTTGGACGAAGTTCGGAACAAGGAAACGAGAGGCAATTTGGGAAATTCGAAATGGGAGGAAGAAAGTAAAAAAAATGAGGAGGGTTTGTGATATACAAGAAGGGGTACTGGAGTGGCAGGATATAGAGTTAGAGCTATTAGTAAGACAAGGAGAAGAGAGACGGACAAAGATTATGGACTCGAGGTACAATACATGGTATATTATGGTCAAAGGGTTGACGGAACCAGAATATTTGCAAAAAATGAAAAAGGAAGATAAATGGAATAGGGTGGTACGGTTTAGAATGGGAGAAGGAGTGAGATCTTGTAGATATTGGATGGATGAAGAGGACAATCTGTGCAGAGTATGTGGATACGAATTGGAGTCATGGGCACATGTGCTAGAGAGGTGTACAGGAGAGGAAGATGGACAGTTGAGTGTGGATGAGTGTGTAAGATGGTTTTGGATGGTAATAGACAGGGAGTGACGTGGATGAAAAAACTGGAAGAAATCAGAGAAAGCAAGGGAACTTTGCAGAGCCAAACAGGTAATCCTGTTTAAAGGAAAGTAACTGTCAAAAATTCTAAATTTTAAATCGGTGATAACGTATTTGATGGTAAGAGAAAACGGAAGCCCTGGAAGATCGCTCATTTTTAGAAGTTTAAGAATCAATAGTATTAATATTATTGTTATTTTAAGTAAGGCGAAACATTAGAATATAAGCAGCGGTTAAGTTAGATTAAGGATGAAATTCAAACATATGTACAGGGAGCGGAGGTCCTCAAACCCGTAAAAGGGAGAGATTAAATATATACAACTATCAACTACAATTTTCAGTTTAAAACTTTATTTTTTTAGTTGAAAATTCGTTTTTTATTATTATTATTACTGAAAATGTTATATAGCATTCTTGGTTGAAAATTCACCTTTTTTATGGAAAATTCGTTTTTTGGTTACAAATTAATTTTGTTGGAATTTCGTCTTTCTTTTAGAAAACTATTTGTTTGAAAATTCCTGTCCTTGGTTGAAAATTCATTGGTTTTTTGGTTGAAATAGAATTTATATAGTTGAAATGTCGTCTTTTTGGTAGAAAATAATTTGTTTGAAAATTCTTCTTCTCGGTTGAAAATTAATTTGTTTGGTTAAAATGTAAATATTTTCTGAAAACTTCGTGTTTTTATTAAATGTTTTTTACTGAAAATGTAACAATTTCATTTTCGGTTAAACATTTATCTTTTTTAATTGAAAATTCAACTATATGGTTAAAAAAATTTTTTTTGTAGAATATTATTCTTGTTGTTTGTGCATTCATTTCTTTGCTTAAAAATTACACTATTCTGTTGTAAATTCGATTGTTTTTTTTGTTGAAAAATTATCTTTTTAGTTCAAAATTCATCTTCTTTGGTAGCAAATTATTCTCATTGTTCAAAAATTCATCTATTTTAGTTAAAAATTCATTTTTTCGGCTAAATATTCATGGTTTTTTTTTGGGGGGGGGGGGTTGAAAATTAATTTTTTCAACTGAAAACTTAAGTATAAACTAACATTTCTAGTTGAAAAATGTATTTTTTTTTACTTATTTCTTAGGTTGAAACTGTAACTATTTTGTGGAAAATTCGTTTTTTATTTGTTAAAAATTAATCTTTTCTCCTATATATACATATTTACATACAGTAAATGATATTGTCCTCCTCGCAGTAAATCTGATGATTCTATGCTCATTCGGGGTTTTAAAACCGGAATGAATTTGGAGAGCAGCTAGATCGTCATTCGTGAAGTCGGGCGAGCTCGGGTTCGTGATCATACATTTTCGGCTTTACACGAGGCTGGTCTACGCAGCATGTTACAGAGCCGACTCACCGACACGCTACGTTTGCATTTATTCTCCCAGATGGGAAAATGGTGGGGGCCGAAGAATTCCACGTTCTGGAGACACCGGCTCGACCAATATCTGGCCATTTCCTCGGCCCTAGGTGGTTCGCAATAATGTTGAGTCTTGTTTTTGCTATCTGCAAGTCCGCGATAGAAACGTTTTTCGTCTGCCAACAAATTCCTATTGTCATTCCTTCTCGCGATCGCTCTAAATGTTTAAGATAGTCAATCACTTCGTCCAGGTTCGTAGATGTTCTTGTGCTGATGTTATGTGGGCGAAGGATCTGCTCCACGTGGCGAGTCAGTCTCTGAGACTGATTGCTCTTTCGAAATTGGTACAACCTCCCAGTTTTGCTCTTATTTTACTAATCTCGCCTTGAAGTCGAAACTTCCATGGAGGTTCTGACATCTTTTTTGGGGCATAGTTGTTATTATCCTGGCCTTTGAGTTTTGTGCTCATAATCCTGGCACACGCGACCGCAGCGCATTATGCAAGAGTCTGCATCTATAGCAAGCTCATATCCTGCTGCAAGAACAGAGGCAGTATCTCGGTGTTCAAGCCGCCAACAAACTGGAGAAGGTCTACATTTCGGCAGACCGTTCATCATTGATGGTTCTTGATCTGCGAACTCTAGGATGGCATCAGTGAAGCACCCCATGACAAGCAGGCTTTCCTCATCGAGTTCTTCAATGAGTTCAGCAGGAGCAGGGGCAGGCACCGGCGGCTGCAAGCCTATAATGACTGTCGACCTGCTAAATCCACCAGATCCGGCCCCCGCTCGTCCATAGCATCACGTGTCACGTGTATGTGAACCTCCTATTTCACCGCAACTTCGGAGTACGCTATAGGTGCTGCTTGTTGTTGGTGCACCCGTTTTTCGATGTTACTTATGTCGATCTCGGATATAAGGTGGCGCCGCTTGATGGATCTTAATTTGTCAGCAAAATGTTGTTCCGCCACTCTATGGGCCAGCTCGGGATGAAGACCCACGAAGAGACAATGTTGTTCGCCTAGTGATGCCGTCGAGCGATATTTTCCGATCTCGACGCGATTCCGACTCGATCCTGGCCTCCAGTATCGGGTGTGGATCGAGTCGGTTTTGGCTCGACTCGACTTTGGCTCGGGAAGTCGATATATCGGCTCGTAATCATGTTGCGTTTTCGATACTCCTTCGACAGATGTGCACTTCTCAGTTGAACCGAGCGGAGAGCGAAATTTGACAATGGCTTGACGTCACTCCCCCCCCCCCCTGACTCCTCCACTGCCTGGTTAAACCGGTTATGGCTGGAGTGAAAATACTGAAATTTATTTTCCCCATAGTGGAAAAGTTGTACTTTGGCTCAGTAGTAAATAATTTGAAACATCCAAATGCAACTCTAGACCCTGTTTCCAACCTTCATTCAATTTGAAATTGTTTTTAATTATTAAAAATATTTTTTTTAATATTTGGCAGTATTGGACTGTTTATTGAAAAGGAGCAAATATAAAGCAAATATTGAAAAGTGAACAATTTCCAGCTGAATTGTTTTAAATAGAATGCATTCGATTGAATCGTGGAAATTTCAGAGTGCTGCATCCTACATTTAAATTTTCAACTCTATAATTGTAATTTTTTCCTTTTTAAATTGGTAATTGGTGAAAAAGAGTTTTGTACTTCAATGTATAAATAATAATTATGAAATTATTTTTTTAAAACGGTTCAAAATATAAATTATTTGACGTCTAATGAAAAAAGTCTCTGGTTTAAACATTTTTTAATTGCTCAATTTGTAATGTTTTTCACTTCAGATTCCTTCAAATGATATAATTAACAAATTTATTGATTCATTCTTCAATTCCGAGGATTACAATTTACAAATGATGGCGTGGATACATATTTTTTGAGCAGAAATCTTTTAAATGTTCTATTTATACAAGTTTTTTTCAACAATATAGTAAAATTTTCCACCAATGATATGAATTTTTAACAATTCAGTTAAACTTTCATTCGAACAGTTTAATTTTCAAACCAAATATGTACGATAAATTCTCAATGAAAACGTAAATAGTTGAATTTTCAATAAAAGGTGGAACGGTTAAATTGTTACTTCAGAAAATTAATTTTTGACCTAAAAAAAGAGTTTTCGACAAAATAGTTACATCCTCAACCAATAAAATAAAATTTTATCCAAGTAGTTCAAATTTCAATCAAGTATTTGAAGTAGTTGAAGTAAAGAGGTAAATTTTCAAATTAAAAAGATAAATTTTCTACCGAAAATGAAGGCGTTACATTTTCAATTTAAAACAAAAAATAATTTTTTACTTTAAAGAAATACTTGAATTTTCAAGTAATGAAATTACTTTTCAAATAAATTGATGAAGGTTCATTCGTAAACAATAACACTGAATTTACAACAATGCGCTCCAACTATCAACCAAGAAGTTGAATGTTCAGCCAAAACACTTAATGTTACACCAAAAAGACAAAAAGAATCAATTTTTAGTTGAATTTTCAAATGAACAGATTGATTTTTAGCTAAAATGATGAATGTTCAACTTGACTACTTAGATTTACAGTTATGAAATAAATTTCAACCTGAAACCAACGATTTGCAAACAAAATAGTTCAATTTTTTACGAATTAATTTATTTTCCCAAAAATACCAATTTTTAACAAAGCACATGAATTTTTCACCAAGTAATTACATTTTTAAGGGGTTAGGGTCAGTCGCAAGGCAAAAAAAAAAAAACGATTTTTTAAAGAATTTTTTTTGAAAACAGGTTTTATCACTTATTGACAAATGTTTTACAGTTTGAATAATACATATTAAAAGAAGTTACAGTATTTTTTTAAGGTAAAAATTTTGATAAACAAGCAAGTTATAGTTAATCTGCCAGAGGTCCAAAAAAAAGGTGTTTTGCGGTGCGCATCGTAACTCATGACTGGATCCTCCAAAACAAAAAATACAACGGGATTAGTTAAAAAACGATATTTCCTTGTACTTGAACGTCGAATTAAGTCAAAATTTTAATTTTCAAGAAAACGGCAATATATCGATGGGAAATATCGATCGTTCAAGTACTTCAGAATTATGTTAAAAATAACTGATTAAAATTTGGTAATGATCGGTTGAGCCATTCTGGAGATATCATGCGCACGGACTTCAAAAAAGTTGTTTCGAGAAAAACGCGTTCAAAGCTTTGAGTATGGTATAAAAAAATAAACATATAAATTAAAATATCGATCGTTCAGCTACTTCAAAATTATGTTAAAAATAACTTATTAAAATTTGGTAATGATCGGTTGAGCCATTCTGGAGATATCATGCGCACCGACTTCAAAAACGTGGTTTCGACAAAAGCGCGTTTTAGCATACACCCCAAGTCCCATAGAGGCCCGTTCGGTTTTGTAATTCCTAGAACTGCTGGCCCACGCAGTTTCTCAGGGGGCAGGACGAGAGACGGTTGTGACTCCGCCTCTGAAAGGACGCAGTGCACTACTACTGGCAACAACCACTTTAAGATACAAAGCAAACAACGCGACGTCTGCACAGCTCAGCGTTCGAAGTTAAGCTGGGTAAAGCGACAGACCGCGCGAGGCACCTTTGGTTAAAGTCATGTATCTTCGTAAGTTATGCTCCGATTTCGATAAAATTCTAACACAACATTTTTGAAATATTGTACCTTCAGAAAATGCAATGGAAAAAAATCGATTTTTTGACAATCCTGACTGACCCTAACCCCTTAAGAAATTAGTTCAGTTTCAATGAAAACGATGAATTTTCAAGCTTTTTAAATGAATGTATCAATATTCATATTATTTATAAGAATTATTTTTGGGAGAATAATTAATTGATTATTATTATTTTCTCTCGATTTCCCACCAAGAAGATGAAGTTTCATCAACAAATCAAATACTTGAATTGTCAGGAAAATAAAATTAATTTTGATTTAAAAAAAAAAACAATTCTCAACAAAATAGTTCTATTTTCAACCAAATCCTTTTCAACTGAAATCCAGAATGTTCGACCAGAAAAATGAATTTCCTCCCAAGTAGTTGATTTTTTGACTACAAAGGCTAAATTTTCAACTAAAAATGGAATAGTTAAACTTTCAGTTTCAAAAATTTATTTTCAACTAAACAAGTCACTTTAAATGGTTGAAATCTTTGAAATTCTCTACTTCTACAGATTTTTTTATTGTGAAGTACGTGTACATGCGACAGCATTTGAATGAAACAATTCCGAATGAGAAATGTGGTGAACTGTAATTTTTAACGTTAATGATTTAACGTTTTAATGATTCTTTATTTTTCTTATTCTCTATTCTTTATTTGATTTCTTTATGTATAATTTGTCCATAAAATAAAGAATTATTAATGCATAGCAACATTTTTTCTTTAAGTATCATTGGCAATATGATTTCCGCAAGTCCAAAAGAAAAAATATAGTCCAAGTAGGCGCAAGAGCGCCTACAAGTAAGGGTTTTGTAGCCTATTAAGACGTTAATGTAAGTCTTAACAGAATCTTAAAACAAAATATTTTCTAACTTTGTGAAAAAAATTTTGATTAAAAAACAATTTGAGAAAAAATAATTTGTTGAAAAAAATTTGTGAAAAAAGTTTGTTGAAAACAAAATTTGTCGAAAAAAAATTTTTGAGAAAAAAATGTTTTGAACAAAATTGTTGGGAAAAAATGTTTTGATAAAAATGTGTTGAAAAAAATGTGTTGAAAACAAAATTTTCAACAGAAAAATTTGTTTGCAAAAAAAATTTATGGAAAAAATAATTTTTGGAAACAAAAATTATTGGAAAAACATTTTGGCGCTTGAAAACGCCTACATTTGTTCATATAATTTGTTCATAAAGTGAACAAATATAAATGCCTGGCAAAAGAAAAATGTGCATTTGTTTATATATTTTGTTCATCAAATAAACAAATATCAACGGATGATAAACTTTTTTCAGAAAACATCATTGGCAATGTCATTACAACAAGAGTACAAAAAAAACATTGGTTTCTGCCTATTAATGTCTGCGATGTACATTTGTTTATACAATTTCTTTATATAATTGATTAATAACATTCAGTCTTGAATTTTGAATTGAATTGAATTTTGACGTATCATCCAAACAATAAAAGCAAGCAATTTTAGAGCAGGAATATACTTTGAAAAAAAATATTTCTTCATGTCGATTTGTTAGTGAAATTTGCTTTTAACAATTAGCTTTATAAGGTAACAATTTTTTTCTTCTTTCTTATATCGCTGTGCATTGAATCCAAATGACTTGAAGTATAAGAAAAATTGTTTCTAGGCTATAAAACATGAAATGCAAAAAAACGACACTTTTCGCTGTTTGCATTAAGATAAAAATTAAATAAACAAAAAAATAAAATATCCACTGACAACGTTTTATAGGAAATTTGGTCCTGAATTGTTCAAAAAAATGATCTTAAATCGGTGCATTATTGCGTTCTAAATGTGATTTTAAACCTCGTTTTTCATTTCACCCCACTGTGGACCGCTACGTCACAGACCCACATCTGGCGAAGGAGTATCGCAAACCCGACTCGATCCCGAGTCGGTATATCGCATTCCGAGCCAAAGTCGAGCCTAGAGAAAACCGATCACGGGTATCGAAAACCCGATCCCGACCCGAAAAAAACCGACGCGATCTCGACACGATCACGAGAACGTATCGAACAGTTCGCCCCTAACGGGTACTCCCCGTACCGTTGCCCCAAAGTGACATCTGATCACGTCTCCATTCATTTCCGGCATCCAATTGATCCTCATTTCGGCCCGTGCACCCTGTAGGTGCTGGCGGAATGTATTCTCAACTTCAGATCTTATTCGGTTAATGGTGCTTCTAGGGAGGAGGTTCCCATCTATTATCTGACGCCTGCATTGTTTAAGGTCGTCTTGGGTCTTGGGTCTTGGGTCTTATTATTTTTTTTCTTCAAACTTTTTCTCGGGTAAACCCGGTTTTCTATTATAGCCACGGACTAAGTCAAGTGACTGATGAGATGAGGATGTTATTAGTTAATTAAATACGATGTTTAAAGTCATTTGCGATGATGTTGTAGGTACAAAATTAGGAGCATGGTGTAATTTGCAGTTTGTCTTTACCGCTGTTATCCTTACACAGCCGCCGTGAGTGTTGGAGGTGACAACAGTCGCCTCTGGATGCTTTCTTAGAGCTACCATGTATCACGCCATAGGTTCTTAGTCACTGGCTTCCTGATGGTCTAGGAAGTTTCTTACAATGCGACAGGTGTTTAATAAACCCGCCTTCTGAACTGCCGCCAGTACCCTACTGACTCCTAAATGTTCAAGATGTTCACTGCATCTTGCGTGCACATTGCCTGTAGCCGAAATCACAATAGGATGAATAGATGCATGTTTTACATTCCTCCATATTGCCTTTACGTCATGCCTTAGCTCGTTGGTTGTATAGGTTGCCTGAAAATTTCGGTTAAGTGGACAAGCAATGTCGATGATGTAGACTCTTCCACCTTTTTTTTCTCGCATCACGATGTCAGGTCGATTGGCTCGGATGTAATGATCCGTCTGGATGGTCACATCCCAATATAAGATGTAATCTTTTTCTAAAACGGGCATTAGAATGTATCTATAGAATGGCATCCATTCTGTTAAGAGTTCTCGGTTTAGGGCAAGTTGTTGATGAATAATGCCCGCCACATCATTATGTCTGTTCGTATATTCGCTTTGAGGCATTACGCGATAACCATCAATAATGTGCTCGATGGATTTGTTGGTACCTCCACATAATCGGCACCGATCAACCACGTCTTGATGTAACACGTGTTTGCGATAATTTCTGGCGTTGACAACCCTGTCCTGACTCGCAATGACAAATCCTTCCGTTTCTGGATACAGGACGCCCTTTCTCATCCAAATATTGGATGCCTCACTATCCACTTCATATTGATCTAACGTTTTGGTGTGCTCGCCGTGAATGGCTTTCTGTCTCCATTGCGTTTCTCATTCCTCTGTGGTTTCTGCCCTGATATTCAAGGCATCCTCTGAGGACAAATTCAAGGGCGTATAGTCAAGATCCGCTTTACAGATGGTGTTGTAAAGCGTAAAATCTCGCTTGCTGTTAAAATAGTCTCGCAACTATATAACTTGTGACTTATACAGTTTCCTGACATAAACAACGCCCCTACGCCCTCTATGTCATGGTAGAACTTCCCTTTCAATCGCCGAATTACTGTGGTTGCATTTGGTGCTTCGTCATTTCTACGCGGATGATTCTGTTTAATCGGTCGAGGTCGGTGTTTGACCATTTGATGAGCCCAGAGGAGTACGTGAGGACAGAGTCCTGTAGTGAAGGCAGTCGTTAGGCTTTTCTTAACTATCATATGCTGAATGCCTTTAGATTCAAGAATACCCAGGTATTTATATGACTCGCCCTCAGCCATTGCCTCGGTGTCATTCTCGAAATCGTTTTCTATCTGTGCGGTTCCTAATTCTCCTCTAGTTAAATTCACAGTTCTGCCTTTTACCTAGTCCGAACTCCATGTGGATATCATTCGAAAACTGCTTTGTGACATCGATCACTTACTGCAGTTTCTGGTCCGAACTAGCGTATAGCTTCAGGTCATCCATGTATAGAAGATGGGTCATTTGTTGACCATCCTCATTATCATGTATTCGGAACCCATGAGACATGCTATTTAGTGTTTTTCTCAATGGATTCAACGCTAAAAAGAACCACAATGCACTGAAGGAGTCTCCTTGAAAGATACCCGTCGTAATGCGTATTAATATAGTTATCCTTGGTTACCATGATCGAAATACTTGATTCTTGTATCCCAAAATATCATCGCACGACTTAGAAAGTCGATGATGCGTGGGCAGATTTTGTATATTTTTAATACTTCAAGCAAATAGTCATGTGGTACGGAAGGAAACGCTTGCTTGTAGTCAATATCTGTCATGTGTAAGTTTTTTTGGCGTTTACGAGCTTGCGTCATAGCAACAGCGTCTATGGTGACTATATCTTTACTACCCGCGAGTTTTTACAACATCCCTTTTGTTATTCTGTTAGGATATCATTCTCGTCGCAGTGAGAATATACCATATCTGCAATGATGGCTGTAAGGCATTTATAAATTGTTGGAAGACAGGCTATCGGTCTAAATTCCGATGGATTTTGAGCGTCTAGTTTTTTAGGCAACATATACGTAGTACCCTTGAGCATAAAGCCTGGCATCAGATCTGGGTGTTCGATGATCTTCTGAAAACACCTTGCCAACGCAGAATGCACACTTGTCAGGTACTTGTACCAGAAGTTGTGCACCATTTCCGAACCTGGAGCTTTCCAGTTACTTGCCGTTTTCAAAACCGTTGAAACATCTAAAGCTGTGGTATTAGTCAGCTCCATTTCAGGGTTATTTCTTGCTCTTGCTTCCTCTAGCTGGAACCACGCAGTGTCCAAATTGCTTCTGTCACTTTTGCCCCAAACACCCGACCAGTAGTTAGTTAAGTCTTCCAATTGAGGAAGTTCGGTGTCTTGCTGGTTATTTTGCTTTACACTCAGTTCACGATAGAACCTTCTTTCATCTGCCTGAAGTGTTTGATTTTGTTGCCTTCTTGCACTACTTTTCTTGTACCGACGCAGTCTAGCAGTCAGAACATCAAGTCTCTGGCGTTGAGATTCTATAATATCATCCCATATTGCTGGTATTAATGTATCGATGTACCGAGGGTGGATGATTTTAGCAACATGGTGTATCAGCTTTCGGGTGCCATTTCCTTTTTTATATTGAGTCAGTCGACCCACTTTGCACCTTACTTTGCTGACATTCATATCCAACCTGACCTTCCATGGTGGATCTGGCTCCCTTCTTGGAGCAAAGACTGCATTTCTGGGCCTAGTTCTGCGGCCCAACGTTCTCATGGTTACCACAGCTGCACAGTATACAAGAGTTTGCACCTCTAACGCAGTTTGTGTTGCGTTCAAATGCATAGGTAAAACCTTGCTGTTCAGGTGTTCTATTAGTGCACGCAGATCATTTGTGATGTTCATCTTGGGCAGAGAATGCCTTTGTGTTGGTTCTACATGACTGAACGCTAGTAAAGCATAATCAAAATTCCTTTCAAGGTGCTGTAGTTTTTCTGGGATTTCGCTGTCCAGATCATCGTTATTAATGTCCGGATGTGGTTCTAATGGACCTGGTACTTGATGTTCATTATCTCTAGCACCTATGCCTCCAGCTTCAATCAGGTCTTCGTTTTCCACATCTTCCAAGGGGAGTTCATGAATAGGAAGCTGCTGTTTCATTTCCATTTCGATGGCAGCTATTTCAACAGCCGAAAGCAATCTGTTCACAGATATTGAGCGTTTTTGATCTGCTAGATTATGCTCATTTAATCTTTCGGCTAGTTCTGGGTACTTAAGTAAGAAGAGTCGATGATGTTCTCTCCTTACACTTTGCCCACTTTTCTTTGCCAAAAAATAAAAGCGCATTACATCTCTGTTCATATGGTATGTCCATTTTAATCGCATTCTTGATTTTTGAACCTCTGCTTCTGTCTCTGGTTGTATTAGGCCATCTAACTCTGGAGGATGTGTTGATGCTGGTTGAGGAAGAACATGAATCACCGCTGCTTGTTCGTGTGACGCGGCTTCCTCTAACTGATGTTCATTGCCGTCGTTTTTCCACGCCAAATCAACCTGTAATTTAATCTTCATTGCTCGATCTTCTGAGATGTGCAGATTAGTCCTGATATCCTTCACATTAGTGATTAGATCTCTTAGTGCGACTTTCTATATTTGAGGATACTTCGCAGCAAATTTCGTTCTAAAATTGTATCCTTTTTCGCGTGGCGTGTCAAACTTCCAACTTTCATAATAGAGACGCACCAATTCCTCATTCATTGTGGTATCCCACTTGATGCTCTCCACGGTATTTCTTTTGAGGTGGTTGGCTGCAAATACCTAACGCTAGCCAAAGCATCCGCAGCAGGCACAGTTCATGTTTTACTGCTTACCGTAATTCGCAGATGTTCTTGCTGGCCAGCTGTTTGATAAGTGAGATCTGCTTGACCATCTCGCAGTTGAGTCAAACCAGGTCAACTGTATCACACAATTTTCCATGAAAACCTAAATTGTAAAATAAATGATATATTTGTGAAGTATTCGACCATACAAAAAAAAATTTGATGGATTTTTTAATATTCCTTTTTATTGTAACAACATCTGGACACTAGTTTCTTGCAAAAAGCATAAGTCAAATTCTGTTTAAGATAATCCAGTGAAATTTTCATGGATTGCAGATAAATATCCTCCCTTTCAAATGAACCAGACAAAAAATCGAAATTTGTCAAAAGAACGCATTTTTAATAACAATTTTATAAACAATTGGAAATTGTTATGTGTTCTCCATAAGCGACTGAGCTAAAATTTTACACACATGTGAAATGAACCTTCAGCTTCGAGTTTCTGAAGAAAAGAAAATTGTATTTGACCTTGGGAGTGTGGAAAAGGAATTTTTTCCTCGCGCCGTACATCGGCCGACGGGCCCCGGCCGCTAAACGTCGCTAAACATCCAAACCCGAACGCTATAAAATTATGTGCGATGGATTTCATTTCGCTCTTCATTTTTGCCGTTTTTTGTGGAAACTTTTGATTATTTTGGATTTTTTGTGCGTGAATGTAATTTTCAATAACAATCAGGACTGTGAAAATTTGTTGCGTGATCAGTGCTTATTATCGAGAAAAAAAATATGTCAGGCCAACGTTTGCTGCAATCCGTTGAGAAAAGACAATCATAAATGCGTGACAAGTAATTTGTATCTAGTAACGAAGAAGTGGAATAGAAAATTTGGAAACTGTGTTGGCTTGTACATTTGCAAATCTTGTCGCACGGCGTGCTACTTAGAAAAAGAAACTTTTGCTCCCGGGCATATGCCAAATTCGTCATCAACTCAAAAATATGAAGACAAAGACGATCTTCTTCATCTTCGTCTTCAAATTTTTGAATTGATGACCAATTTGCCACATGCCCGGGAAGCGGGAACAAAAGTTTCTTTTTCTAAGCAGCACGCCCTTCGACAAGATTTGCAAACGTACAAACGAACACAGTTTTTGAATATTGTATTCCACTGCTTCGTTACTAGATACGACCTATTTTTTTCTTGATAATAAGCACTGATCATGCAAAAAATTTTCACAGTCCTGATTCTTATTGAAAACTACATTCACGCACAAAAAAAAGTTCCAAAACAATCAAAAGTTTCCACAAAACACGGCAAAAATGAAGAGTGAAATGAAATGCATCGCACATAATTTTATAGCGTGCACTGTAAAAAAATCTTTTGTGATATTTACAATTAGATTGTAATTTCACGAGCAGTGTATTTTAAATTACAATGTATAACCTGGTAAATATACCAATGTCGCTCCGAAATTCACGATCTACTCCAACTTCACCCCATGGAACAGTATGAAATAACTGTCCGATGTAAATTTACTATGTCTGACGATGGAAATTATTTGATCAGCGTGGCACGTAGTCAATTTACGTTAGTGAATAAATTTAAATATGCTTATAAATTAACACTTTTTTTGGTAAAGTTTCAGTATCTAGCATAATTTCACACACGGGTAGTATTGTTACGTCTTGGCATCCTGAGAAATTACAAACAGGACATAAATCGACAACCCATCGACAAACTGACAGAAAGACATGGCGCTTTGGACTTTATCATAAAATTACGTCTCAGAGCCTCTAATATTGCTCTAATAGTGATGAGTTCTATGTGAATAAAAAAAATATGTCTTTTTTATTCAAAACGATACCTGAGAAAAGTAATATGCGCTTTATTTATCCTGATACAGTGTTTGAAAATTTATAACCTCACGAACATAACCTAAAAATTGAAATGTGGTCCTGACAATTTACGTCCTGCATTTTTTTTACAAAAGTGTGTAAATTTACATCGTCGCACGTAGGTCAAATAATTTCCATCGTGGTACGATGTAAAATTACACCAACTTTTTTTACAGTGTGCGGATTTGGATGTTTAGCGACGTTTAGCGGCCGCGGCCCGTCGGCCGATGTACGGCGGAGGAAAAAATTCGTTTTCCACACTCCCAAGGTCAAATACAATTTTTTTTCTTGAAAAACTTGAAGCTGAAGATTCATTCCACACATGTGTAAAATTTAAGCCCATTCGCGTATGGAGAACACCTAACAATTTACAATTGTTTATAAAATTGTTATTAAAAATGCGTTATTTCAACAAATTTCGATTTTTTGTCTAATTTATTTGAAAGGGAGGATATTTATCTACAATCCATGAAAACTTCACTGGATTATCTTCAAAAGAATTCAACTTGTGCTTTGTACAAGAAAATAGTGTCAAAATGTTTATGTAACAAAATAACTAAACAATAAGAAGAAATATTAAGAAATCCTTCAAATTGTTTTTTTCTATGGTCGAGTACTTCACAAATATATAATTTATTTCATAATTTAGGTTTTCATGGAAAATTTTGTGGTACAGTTGACCTGGTTTCACTCAGCTCACCATCACCACCGGCCCGCATATTGTGGCTCCCAGCGGTAGCTCCAAGGGCGCCCCGACGATCCTCGGGAAGCGACAAGCGTTTCGAAATTTTCAAAAGACTCTCCATTAAAATGTACGCGTTTTGGTGTTCCTCTTAGTCACTTTCCTTTTCGTTCTCTGTCTGTCTGGCATAGGAAACCCTGTCAGTAGCAATGCTACAGCCAACATAGCCGTCAAATCCATGAGAGGAAAGCTCAAGCCCTACCGCGACGACAACGCGAGAACGACTAAGTCTTCTTCTGCGATGATTTTTTAGGTACAAAATTAGGAGCATGGTGTAGTTTGGAGTTCGTATTTTACCGCTGTTATCCATACACAGCGGCCGCGAGCGTTGGAGGCGACGACAGTCGCCTCTGGATGCTTTCTTAGAGCTACTCTGTTATTATTATTATTTTGTTTTTTACTTGTTCTCGGATGAATCCGGTTTTTTATCATAGCCACGGACTAAGTCAAGTGACTGATGAGATGAGGATGTTATAAGTTAATTTAATACGATGTCTAAAATCTTTTGCGATCATGTTGTAGGTACAAAATTATGAGCATGGTGTAGTTTGGAGTTCGTATTTTACGAGCTACGATCATGGTTCCTAAAGCAAACAATCCCGACGCAACTGGAACGTGTACGTCATCCACTCCTGCTCCTTCTATCCCAGAAGGTAAGCAAGAGCGGGAAATTTACGCAAGAGACTTCGTATAACACTGTTCCTTGGAGTTCGGTCTATAGCCGCGGATGACCTTACGCGGCAGACGGCACAGTTGGAGATGAAAGTTTCACCTCTGGATACTTTCTTAGAGTTACCAATATTTATAGAATGTTATAAGGAACCGTGTTGATGGACCAGATGAAGTGATCCCAGAAGAACAGCCTTTTGCATCTGGCTTGCGATGTACTGAGCCTGACGCTGGCAAGCCGGGATTTTGTTGAGTTGGCCAAGAAATGAAGCTTTCATACCTCCAAGACAGCCGATTATGAGAACTACAAGATGGACTTTGTAGCCTTGGTATAGCCTGCTCAGCTCGAAAAGAAGTGCTTGATATTTCGCCCGTTTTTCTTCCTCCTTTGCCGTGATATTACCATCGGCTGGTGCCGAGAATTCAATCACGTAAATGATCTTCGTCTTCAGATCTTGGAGGACAATATCAGGCTTTGTAGCACTGATACGTTGAGTGGTGGGGAATGAGAAATCTCAGTAGATCTTACACTGATTTTGTCTCTCCATGTAATATTATGTACTCTATGTATTATTATTATAAATAAATAGTAATAATAATACATAGAGTACATAATGTTAATAATGTTAATATTATGTTATATAATGTTAATTTTAATACATTATTATTATAAAACTAATGTCTCAGGCTTAAGATGGTTACAGCCCAATATGTCGAAGGCATTTTTCGTTAGAATTTTATTTTTTGAATAGTATGCACGGGGCTGTCCCGGTATATATTATCAGTCACGGACGGATTTATTGTAATGCAATCAAGTGATCTGATAAGAGCGTGTGCCTTGACATATTGGGCAAAGCCTGGTTGTTACCTCATCATTCATGGACTGGGTTGCAGTCAAGTGCATGATGGGGGGACCTACAGCTTAAGGTGGGATCCGAACTACCAGAACCGCGGTAAAGGTACCTAGAAAAATTTCAAGAGGTACCGGCTCAAAGATCGATCCCCGGACCTCTCAGGTGAAGTCCGAGCGTCTAACCAACTGAGCCACCGAGGCTCTTATACATAAAAAAATTAATATCTGAGGCTTAAGATGGTTACATCCCAAAATGTCGAAGGCATTTTTGGCTGGAGTTGGATTTTGATTTTTTGAATAGTATGCACGGGGCTGTCCCCGTGGGAATTTTCGTGGGAATTTTCCATTTGAGAAGCAATAAAAACAAACTCTGCGGATATTTTTAATTACCAAAAATTACGAGAAATTTTGAAAATTTTCGGTAAATTTACAAATTAATGAAAATTTCCAGAAATTTGAGGTATCCAAAGATTTCCAGAAAAATCCTAAAATTTCTAAAATTTCTAGAAATTTCTGGTAAATTCATAAATTACCCGAAATTGCCGAAAGTTTAAGTTGTCTACAAATTTTAAAAATTTCCGCCAAATTCTCGGTTATTTATGGTAATTGATTTATGGTAATTATGGTAATTTATCCGAAATGTATGATCATTTGACTCTCGAGATCATAATAATCTGTCCATTCGAATAATCGAATCATCTTGATCTGCTTTCAGCGTCATCTGTTAGACTAAACAAAATGGCCGCCAGTTTTTGGCGCGGATGCCATATCGTCATAACCTCAATATTTTATCTAATTGCGCGCAAGTGACAACCACACTTAAATGGAGACGCATATATTCTATTATTGTCAGGATGCGTTATTTTTAACTTTTCAAGCACACAGCATGATCAGAACCCTACTGAAAAAGCCCACACAGTAAACTACATTGGAACCTATGTGGGAACCCATATGGGATCCTTTTTTGAATTCCTGTCTCAAATTATGATCTAGATAGGAATATAGGATGGGAATCTATATCGGTTCTTATCATGGGTTTTTATGAAGGTTCCTAAATGGATGGGTTTGCAATTAATATTTCAGGAGTGCGCAGTAGTTTTCTATGAAAGCTACGGCTGCGCAGTATTTTTTGGGGGTTTTTAAGATTGCCGACTATGTACCCAAAACTTCCAAAACATATTTCATTAAAAAAAAGTTCTAATCCCATGTGGGATTTCATGTAGGAACAATTCATAGGTTTCCATAACGGTATTCATATAAGAACCCATGTGGAAACCCACAAAATATATCCCATCCTATCTCACATCGTAATTTGAGACAGGAATTCAAAAAAGGATCCCATATGGGTTCCCGCATAGGTTCCCATGTAGTTTACTATGTAGGCTCTTTCAGTAGGGAAATCATAAAAAGCCCGCATATGAGCTAATAAAGTACTCCAAGAATGTCAGTCCCCTCACAGCAATAAGATAAACCGGAATATCCCATTCGATCCCATTTATCTCCAAGGTTGTCCCAGGGATATCCCAGCGATAACCCGTCGGATATCCTTTCAAGGCAGAAATTGGGATATCCCAGGAATATCCCCAGGATATTCTGGATGCCTATGGGACGTTTCTGGGATATTCAAATGACCCAAGGAGGATATTAAAATTGTTATATATCCTACTTGGGACATTTGAATAACCCAGAAACATCCCATAGACATCCCGGATATCATGTGGATATCCCTGGTATATCCCAATTTCCGCCTTGCAGGATATCCGACGGATTATCCCTTGGATATCCCTGGCACAACCTGGGAGATAAATGGGATCGAATGGGATATCCCGGTATATCATATTGCTGTGAGGGTAATCTTGGCTTGAGTTGATACATGATCCCGAATCAAATCATTATGATCTCTAAATCGATCATTCATTCCGGCCGATCAAAATAGTCTGGATTACGGTATCATTTTTGTTGCATATCAAAATGACATTCATTCTCATATAATTTTTAATATTCTTTTTACTGTGTGACAACGGTTTCAAAAAAAGTTATCTTGCTCCATATGCGCCAACGCAAGCAGCTACAAACAGTGTTCCTGCTCAATGTACGCAAGCGTAGCAGCTAGATAAAGTATTTTTATATCTGCTTTTTAGCATAGTTTCGGAATTAGTCACTTCCCGCAGGTTATGCATGCCTCGAAAAGCGAACATTCCGTGCGTGTGTTACATTAAACAAATTGTTACACATTTTTCTGAGAATTACTCTAAGATACGCAACGAAAGATTTTCATTAGGTTGCAACACGCAAAAAAAATTTAACAATAATAATTAGCAGTAAACAGTGCGTGGTTTAGAGTTACCCCAGATTTTGAAATAATTTTGAAATAACTTTAAGATTGTATAACTTGAAGGAAAATTTGTCTATCCTAATGGAACGTTCTATATTTTTAAAAATATATTCTAGTTTCTAGGAGATTCTTCAACCTTTCATGAAATTTCTCGGGTCATATCAGACATTTGGCAATGCGTGAAACACCAAAAAAAGCTTTTTTGGCCTAGCGATACCCCGGATGAGGGTATATAAAGAAATACATACATACATTGATTAGCAGTTCGAACTCGAAAGTTCATTGCCTCACTACCCGACTCGGGTAGTGTTTCTAGGTGGATATTTACTACCAATGTGGGCCCACCACACCCACGACGGACCAACAGCACGCAGGTATTCCTGAACGGTTACGCATCCAAGTACTAACCGCGCCCAACAATGCTTAACTTCAGTGATCTTACGAGAACTGGTGTTTCCAGCGTGGTATCGCCGTTGGCACAGATGTATTTATAACAAAATAAAAGTTTTAAACAATAAAGATTACACTACAACCAAAAACAGTTGCACTTTCAATGAAATAGTTGAATTTTCAAGACGAAAAGGTGAATACTTTAGAAGACAGTTGAATTTTCAACCACGAAAGATGAACCTTTAACCAATAAAGATGTCGTTTCTATCAAAAGATGAATTTTCAATCTTAAAGGACGGATTTCAAACCAAAAAGATGCCTTTTTAACAATATAATTCAATTTTCCATCAAAATGTAGAATTATTAACCAAACTAGATGAATTCTGAACCCAGAATATAATTGTGGATGTTAAATATTTTTAGGAAGCTAACAGATAAATAACTAAAAATAAAATCGAAAATCTTAACTGTAAAATTACAGCTGGCACAGACCAAAGATTATTTTGCAATTAATTGTTTATACGGCCGCATTTAACAACTGGTTTGAATTAAAAGAAAATCTATAAGAGACAAAGTTTTTCTTTTTCATCTATTTTGAGAAACACTTTTACAAACGAAAGCTATATTAAATATACGTATTTGTTTATAAAAGCTGTTTTTAACAACAACAAAAAACGATTGAGATTTCCGAATCTCACATCCGCATCGCTCCGCCGCACGCTCCGCACTCCCGATCCTTCTCTTTTTTCATTCTCTCATTCCTCATCGCTAGGTGTCGCATTAGTATTTTAAATTTCTATCCCTACATCCGGGCATCCTGACTAATCATCCGCCCCGGATTGATCATTCGCAACATATGGTTTCATGAATTCGGCGCATGAACTTGTAGACAAAGGTCCATCGTGTAAACCTACAGACTTAACATCGTACGTATCGTTAGCTTTGGCCTTTTCGATTACATAAGGGCCATGATATTTCGCTTTAATCTTACGGCCAGGCCCTAGTTGAGTTCGCTTGATTGCTACAAGATCGCCCTCTTTATACTGAGTCGGTGCACGGCGTCTGAGATTATACGAGTGACGATTCTCTGCTTGAACTTTAGCAATTTGCTCTTTAGCCTTTTCACGCAAATTATCCCGAATATCTTGGAAATGCGTTTGAAGTTCCTCTTCGATAAGTTCCTTTACTTGTAAGTCAATTTCAGGTCGCATCTTTACACCAAACAACAGCTCAAAGGGCGTCATATCTATGCTTCGTTGGTAGGTAGAATTCAGGACTTGTTGCAACCTGTCCACGTGTTGATACCACTTTGAAGGGTCGTTCATCGACAATTTAGTAAGAACGGCGATAATGGTCTCGTTTAGCCTCTCAACTTGACCGTTAGCTCTAGGAAGACCTGTAGTTATGGTGTGGTGCTTGATTCCTTCCGTTTTGCAATAATTCTGGAATTCTTCAGATGTGAATGCCGTTCCACGGTCAGAGATTATCCTTGCAGGGCTACCAAATAAAATCTTCTGCTTTTCCAATCTGTCAATCACTTCCTTAGATGTCGTTGATTTGGTAGGATATAACCACACGAATTTGGTAAAACCGTCGATAACTGCTAGTATATGATGATATTTTTTGCTTGTTGTTTCAAGTGGTCCAAGGTGATCAACATGATACGTGTGGAGGGGTAGATCGTCTTTGAATAATGGATGGAGAAATCCCTCCTTTTTACCTTGTTTTCTATTACCTAGAATGCAAGGGATGCAATTGGCAATGAATCTTTCAATCTTTCGTCGAAGGTCTGGAATGAAATAATCTTGCTTTATGAGCTTTTCTGTCCTTTGGAGTCCAAAATGTCCTCGATCATGCGCACTGCGAATGATATCATTTTGCATAACCTTGGGAACCATCAAAACGTCTCGGCCATCCTTCTCAACATAAAGAAGTCCACTTCGCACAAAGAAATCTTTGTAAGGTTTTTCCTTCAAAATTTCGAAGATTAGGCTCGTCTCGCTGTCCTCTTGCTGCGCTCTTAATAGATATATTAAATAAAATTACGATTGTTTTTTAATGTCTGACACAATTTAAAGAATTTAGTTTATGGAGAAACATTAATATTTACCATAGATTCCGAGTATATATTTAAGTTTGTGTTATTCCACTTTTCATAGATAATTTTACATCTCTAAACAAACGCATCAACGCAAACGCATCTCAAGCTGTGCTTGAGATGACCTAAGAAAAAAATGTGACTCAGTAATTTTTCATGAAAGTCAGCATTTTATTTTTCAACTTAATATTTGTTGTAATAATGTATATAAAAGAAGTTTGAAATACAATCTTTAAGGAACCAGATTCTTAGTGAAAACAGAAAAATTGACAAAATATTGACTGCATTTATTGACAACATTATTTTGTAATCAACACTTATTCATTTCCGCTATAATTTAAAAGACCCCGCACGTTTCTTATAGAAATTGGGTTTCGGCTAAATTGACCCAATTTAATCTACAACATACATTAATTTAGACCAACTTAACAGTAGTCCAGCATTCCCATAAGAAACGCCCACGAGGGTTCCTTGTTAATTCCAACCTCAACTTAATCGTAAATAATTTTAATTCTCAAAATTATATTCTTTCTTTTGAAAATCTGAAATCCAACAAAGTCTGATACCTTTTCAACAATTTATTTAGAATTGAAACTAGCATTAAGCATTTGTCATTTTTTAATTTCAAAATTCACTATTATTTACTAATCGTGAAAATTCTATAAAATGATGTACCAAAATTAGAATAAACATTTAAATGAAAATTATAAGTATTTGAAATTGAATAGTGTGAGTTAAAAAGAACCCTCTCGAGGTGTAAAAATATATTTATTTTTAATGATCATGGTAGGGTATCCATGTAATCGTCATCAGAAACGACATAATAAATTCTTCGAGAGGAAACGATGAACTTTTATGTCAACGCGATAGAGTAGGAAAAAATGACATCACTATTTTCGAATCGTTCACGATTCACTCTCATTTCAGCTGACTCGTCGAGATTTATGCGACCGGTTCGAGAAACCAAGTCAGCGGAAGGAGGACATCGACTTCCTGCGAAATCACGTCAAAAAATTGTTCGCCTTTCACACAAATTTGTGGGCAAAACGTCTCCTACGTGGTTCTTGAGTTTTGCGAATTGTTCATCGATGGACGGTGAACTGTGTAAGTATAAGAAGAATCGAGTTTGCATTATTATACGAATTCTGATTAGCCAGCATGTTTTGCAATGACATTTTCGCAAAAGTAAGTTGATATTGCTTTTTAAATGAGTGTTGTAACTGAAACCGAAGTGTAATATTAAATTAAGAGAAATTTCATTGGACACAATGGAATCCAAAAGTTAATTGACGGATTTGAATTAAATAAATAAAAATAAAGAAGACCGAATCCACTTCAAATCTACTCTTGAAGTCACAGAATCTCTCAGGGACAAAATATGTTATTTTTTAGAGGAAATTTAGTCCAGGCATCTCGTATGAAAACAAGTCTTTTCATCGTAAGCGCGTTTTTTTGCTAAAACGGTTTATTGAAGCGTCCTGATGAAAATTCCAAACTTTCTAGAAATAACTACGACGCATCCCGAAAATATTTTTGAAAAAAGTTCCAAAAATCGTGTTTGCGTAGACTGACTCACCCCATTGCATTTTAGAGAAAAATGTTCAACAGCAAAATTAAACTAGAGTAAATTCTGAGAAAGTTAAAAAATAGAACCTTCTATCTCTAATAAGCGCCGAGTTATGACCGTTCAAAGAACCCCGATTTAAAAAAAAAAGAGACTAAAAAACCTAATTCCGAAGTTTGTATCTGTACTTTAGAACCTGTTAATTTTACGAAAAATTGTTCGAGATTTTAATTAAGTTAGATGCAATTTCGAGTAATTTTGAAAGAAATTACCTGCCCCAATAGGTCATAAATTATGGCCTCCCAAAGTTGACCACTTTTGACCTATTTTTGACGGCAAATTACTCGGGTTCAGTTTTTTCAAAATACTTCGTTTGTGGGTAAAGCTACGTTAATGGTGCTAGAGAAAAACTTATAGTGCAGAAAATTATGCGTAAATCTAAAAAAAATCGTCTAGCCTTCATAGGTCAAGAGTTGAGACTTAAAAAAAACCTTTTTTTGCTATTTTCAGCCAAATAATTTTTTTTTTCATATCCCGTTTCGTACATGTCCAGCGACCATATTTGCGCATTTATAATAATAATAATAATATAATAATAATAATAATAATAATAATAATAAATACATTTTTTTCTCATTTTTTGTTAAAAAATAAGTTATTTTTAGCAATTATTTAAATAATGCTTCGCACACCAACAACTGTGTGCGCATATTTTATGTATTTTCTTTCTGAAAATTACTTCCAGAATATCTGTTGTCGAAAGTGAATGAAGAAAAAACGATAAATTAACTGTTTTTACATTGTTTACACATTATTTATAAAAAATGTTATTGAAGGAATTAGTTTTACAAGATTGTATAATTTTATATTAAAAATTCAAAAAATTGATGAGCCGATCATCGCAGAGAAAACAATTATTTTTAGTTTTGATAATAAAAGAAAATGTAAACAAATCAATCACGTAGTTATGCAAAATGAAAAAACTAATTAAACAGTTGACTGATTGATTGACTAATAAATTACTTAGTATTAGGAGATGGAGTTCATCGTAAAAAGTTGAAAATTATTTTGTAAAATGAACTCTTAAATTCAAACTTAACATTCTTAAATAACGTATACTTGTTCATAAAACATGGTATGTATATAAAATATACAATTTAAAAAATAAAATGATCATAATTAAATAATTTTCTTCGAAACATACATTTATATAATCATAAATATTATTTTCTGTTTATTTACTATTTTTGTAACCTTCGAAAAAAATATTATATATATATAGTTAAAAGTTTGTCATAAGGACAATCGCAGGATTTCGCCGGGAGCGGGTGCTAATCTGAAAAATTGCACCCGCTCCCAGCGAAATCGCGGTAAAATTTCAGCTCTAACCAAGTCTCACGATCATGAGATATTAAAACCGTTCACATATTCTTTTATTGTCAACAATTAAAAATCATTATTTCCTTCTCGATGATTATTTTATCCATTTTTGACATTTTTAACATAAAATAATACAATCTTGTAAACCTAATCCCTTCAATAACATTTTTCATCAATAATGAGTAAACAATGTAAAAGCAGTTAGTTTATCATTTTTTCTTCACTCATTTCGAAAACAGATATTCTGGAAGTAATTTGCACAAAGAAAATACATAAAATATGCACACATTTGATAGTGTGAGAAGCAGTATTATTTGAATAATTATCAAGGAATAAATTTTTTTTTTTATCGAAAAATTAGAAAATAGTGTATTTATAATGAACTACAGATACATATATACCAACAAAATGCCCAAATAAGGTCGCAGGACATGCACGAAACGAACTATTTAAAAAAAAATCTTTTTGGCTGGAAAGACCGAAATAATGTGTTTTTTGAAGAGTTCATAACTCTTGACCTATGAAGAGTAAATGTTTCTTTTTTTTTTTTTAGATTTACGCATAATTTTCTGCACTACAACTTCATCTCTAGCATCATTAACGTAGCTTTACCCACACATGAAATAATTTTAAAAAACTAAACAGGAGTGATTTGCCCTGAAAAATAGGTCAAAAGTGGTCAACTTTCGCAGACCATGACGTATGACCTATTGAGGCAAGGTCATTTTTTTCAGAATGACTCGAAATTGCATCTACGTTAATTAAAATCTAGAACAAAATTTATCGGGTTTCTTCGAAGAGGCATAACTCTGCGCTTATATTAGATATCGAAGATTCTATTTGTTTTTAACTTTCACAGAAAAAAATGTCTACTTCTGTTTCAGGCAAACAATTTTGTTATTAAACATTTTATTTTACCTTGTGCCGTTTTTCCAAAAATTTAATTTGTTTATTTTTTATTTTATTTTTCACGATTAAAACAAAAACTACGAGTCCTATCGAAAAATGATTCATAACAAATTTATAGATCTTTTTTGGATGAAAAACTTTCGAATTTATTCTTTTTCGTGCCTTGTATCGATTTTGCAAAAATTGAATTTTTTTCTTTTAATGTTATTTTTACGACTAAAAAAACTACGTGTGCTATCAAAAAATGATCAGGAACAAATGTATAGATCTTTTACAATTAATAATTTTTATCTATTCATTTCTTTCGTATTTGGTGTCGTTTTCCCAAAAAATTTCTTCAAAAAATGTTTAATGTTATGTTTTACGATTAGAACGAAAACTACGCGTTCTATCAAAAAATGATTAACAACTAATTTTTAGATCTTTTTTGGGCAACCATTTTTGATCAATTTTTTTCCGTATCTTGTGTCGTTTTTCCAAAAATTTTATTTAAAAAATGTTTAATGTTATTTTTCACGATTAAAACGAAAACTACGAATCCTATCAAAAAATGATTGGACACAAATTTGTAGATCTTTTCTGGATGAACAATTTTTATCTAATTATTGTTTTTTATCTTGCATAGTTTGACCACAAAATGGAAATTTTATTTTTCAATAACACTTTTCACGAATAAAAAGAAAAATATGCGTCTTATTCAAAAAATTGCTTCCAGAAAATGCTTTCACCTTCTTGAGATGAAAAATTTTTCTTCTATAAATTTTTTTCATATCTCATATATTTTTGTTGGAAATGGAATTTTGGATTTTTTCTGAAAGAATGTTCGATGGATAAAACCAGAACCGTTTATCCAAAATGGCTGGATAATCAACTCGACCTTTCTTTTCAGGCCTTAAAAATAATGTGCCAAAGGGCAATCCAATCGGATAATTCCTTCGAATGTTATCATGTATACAGACGACAACGACAGCAACGACAACGACGACAGACAGACACCGAAGTAAAATCAACTTTTTTCTTGATCAGTGAGTCCGAAAACGTCGAGAATTAATGAAATCGGCAAAAGTCAATTTTCACATAAAACCAATACCTTCTCGTTGAGATCAGAATGTGAAAATAAATAGTTGCCAAATTTCCACCAATCAAAATTGCATTATGCCTTTGAATTGATGAACACCAATCAGAATTCGTTCTTGTTAAATTTCGTCATCAATATAAACTTGCAAGGTAGTTGATTTTCTTGACATTGCCAGTTAAATTGTAGAAGGAACGTGCAGTTTTAATCAAGTTTGTTGATAGTTCACATTTATCATCTTTTTCCGTTACCGTGCCTAAATAAATTTGGATAACAAGACACAATGGCGATAAAAGATATCATATTTTCATTCTTAATCATTTGTGTGGTAAGTAGAGTTTTATCATGTTTTTATATTGTATTTGTGTTCAAAGAATTTTGAAGATATAGTTATTGTTGATGTTATTATTGTATGTAATTTTCATAATTTAACAAACTATAAATAACTATTTTTCATCAGTTAGGATGTTAGTTTAAGTTACAATTATTTGTACTATTTTGAAATATCTTGCGTATTTCTCCAGTTCACTAAACTGTATTTTCAAATTATTAAAATTGCTTAGCATTTTGTGTACAGAAATTGTAATCACTAAGTATTAAAATTCTCAATAAAAACTTTATAAATGTGAATGGAATTAATATAAAATCATTCTTAAACAATTTTCCTATTAGACTGCAATTTTTGCAAGTCTTTATAATGTATTCCATCTCTCCTCAAGTAAGCGTTTCGTAGGTATCCCCGCCCCCCTCACCTCTATATTTGGATCCAAAAGGCCTAAACACATATATCTGCACAGCAACGTCCTGACTAGTATTTTTATCAGGGTTCGCATTATTTTTCCTCTAATTTCACATGACGTGAAATACTTCTTCATGCTAAAGATAAAAAGTCAATGGGCCTAGGTCTTTGTTCTAGCCGCGGTTCTAGCCATGAAGCGATTGCATAAGCCATAAGAGCTTCCTAAGAAACCCTACGAATAAGACAATTTAAAAAAAAATATTTCAAATCTCTGGCAAACAAATTTGAACGTATTAATGAAATACTATAAAGGAGATTAATATTCAGTTTTTTTCAACAGGTTTCAACTTTGGGAGCCGAATCGGAAAATGAGATTAAGAGGGAAGAGAATTTGATGGAGAACTTAGCTGTCGTAGACGAAACAACTGACAAGTTGTCAATTTTCTCAGATTCGCAGGCAAAAATGGAGACTACCAGCAATGACTTGGAAACATCGGAAAGGTTGAACAGAGGATTCGGAAAAGTGATTCAATTATTGAACGTTTTAGGCCAAGTCGATAGTTTCATCACAGATCGGACTAAGAACTTTGTACGAAAATTGAACGCTGCCTATGAAGTTGATGATAACGACGCATACCGGAAAAGGCGATTGTCATAAGTTATAACCATTTTTTCTAATGAGCCGGAAAGGAGGTAGTTTGGAAATCTAATTCGAATTTATGAAATTTTTTATGCTCCGATTTCGGTGCATAAAATGATTCATGAGAAAGTAGATTTCATTTCAATTTTAAATTATTATTATTATTATACCATTCAGCTATTTCCCTTTCGGGGTAGGCGTGACCTGCTCGGTTGCAAAATAGTAGTGTGTAGATGGGTATATAGGTATAAGGTAGATAGGTGTAAGGTATAGATATTTTAGATTGATCTAGAATTCTCAACATTTAAAAATAGAGACACTAAGCTCAAGATTCGTTCCAATCTGCAGGGTTGCCTATGAATACTATTGAGAATTCTTTTGATTGAAGCGTAAATATTTTACCTCACTTTTTCGAAAGACATTCTACTTTTGTTTAAATATTGCGCAAAGGATGATTTGAAATTAGCAGTTTTATAAATGTGTGATTTTTTGTATTATGACTTTTCCTATTTGGAAAATTTAATAATCAGAATAGATTGGTTCAGAATCAACCATAAACATTTTTTTCTATTCAAATTTGAAATTACCTGCAATTTTGATCTTAAAAGTTTTCCATCATTTTTTTATATTAAAAGTCAAGCAAATTAAGTTATCTAATTGAAAAAAAAACAATAAAAAGTTATGTATGGCTATTCCTCGATATCAGTTTTGTTTATAATTGGCAAAGCTATATACTTTTACAAAATGCAATATTAATATTTGATGATTTTTTTACATTACTAAAGCATTCCAAAAGAAATTATATGGTTTGTGTTTTGCAAAATTTTTATTTTTATGCAAACTGAAATTTCAAAATTATTAAATTCAATCTTTTCATCAGAAAAATAATTTTGATCAAACAAATTTTCCCCAAGTGTCATAAAGAAAGTTTCTTTTATATACCGTCAACCGGGGCGAATCGCTACATTTTTTCAAAAATCATGATTTGGACGTGATGTAGAAAGTGCCTAAATTGTCTAAAATTTTGAATAGCTGTTAATATGAGTTCTTTTTGGTCTCAAGAAAAAATATTCCACAGATCTTTGTAAAAAAGAAAAGTTGTTAATAAATGTATTAAGGTAATAGGTAGTTTTAGCGATTCACCCCTTGACGGAGCAAACCGCTACACTTAAAGTTTTCGACTTATTTAAAGCCTATAAAATTGTTTTCCATGGTTATGACCAAGTACTTTTACATATGTGCGTGTATACTACACCAAAATGAGTACAAAACTAAACAAGTCTATCGTAATTAAACGAAGAAAAAATCAAGAATTAAAGACAACTCAACTTTTTTATTAAATATTAATATTAACACTATAAACGCTTACTAAAATATTTTTCTATCGAATGAAGCAAAAAAATAATAGTAATAAGGGAAGAAACAAGAATTGGCTGTAACGTATGAACATAATCTATATTTTATTTTTACATTGTTCAATTAATATTGACTATATGACGGATTTTATTCCTCTCCGAAAGGGCTTCAATCGCCAATAGTTTTGTTATTTTGGAATTCCTTCTGTACGAGATACATATGAAAGTTTGGGTAGTGTAATCTTTGATCGATGTGTGATGTTGACATTTTTAGCAATATTATGCTTTAGCAAATCAATATATATTTATTGATATGGGCGATCAAGTTGAGATTTTGCGTGATGTATTGAGCCTAATATCAGTTTGAAAATACAATTATTAAGCCTTCGATGATTTTGTAAACAATATTGTAGCGATTCGCCTCGGTTGACGATATACGTCAGTTCAAAAATACAAAACAAAAATTTTCAAGACTGTCTACTCTATATAAAAGTTAATAAAACAAAACGGCAATTTTGGTATATTCCGAACTTTATTTTAAACAAATAAGGGTACGGATTTGAAAATTTGTTAATTTACTTAAGAATTACAATTTAAAAAAACGCTAAAAATAGTCGAGAAGATATGCGCTTAAGAAATCACAAGCGAAAATCGCAGTCTATCTTTCTTATTTTTCAATTGTTTTTCTATTTCTGTCGTCCTTCCACTCATTGGGAGTCGATGGAAATCAGTGGAATTCACAGCAGTAGATTGCCTAGCCCTAGTGAATAGCCCCTCGAAAATAATTTATTTTTCTTAAATTTTAGGGGTTTTTTTAAAGTAGAAAAGTACGTGTAAAAAAAATGGCAAGTTACATGTAGTTAATATTTAAGGTAGTTAAAAAATGGGTGTATCGTGACTTTAAAAGATTAAATATATCAGAATTTGCCGTATTTTTAATAGTAAGAAATAATTTATTGTTGTACCTAAATCAATTTAATTGGTAGGCGTTTTTATGAAATAATCTTGTCAAATATCTGGAAAAGGAAATATTTTTATTCATTAAAACTCGTCATTGCTTTGATCAATTATTTTTAAAGAAACTGAGATTATATTTTATTTTCCTTGAATAATTGAAAGAAAATTTACATTATAAGAATCAGTTGATATTTAATTTATAGTTACGAAAGAACAATATTGTAAAATTTATATTTTAGTGTTCATTTACACGTGTGAAACTTACCCGTAATGACAGAAAATTACAAATATTTCTTCAGGCAAGTATTTGTTGATTAAAAAAGAGGGCGATTAAAATTAGAACGTCCAAGGATAATTTTGGCATCATTTTAATCAAGAATCTTCTGAAATATTTGAAATATTATAAATCAAAGTATAACTTTGTAATTTCGTATCGCAGTTACCCCTATCGACCCTAGCTGCTTTTCTTATCGGCTAAATAAAATGATTCGCGATAAGGGACTATTTAAAAAAAATATATAAAAATTAAGCCTTACATTGTATTATTATATTGCTGGTGTCAATAAATTTTAGTGCGATTATTTTAATAGTTTCTTTAATTTACCTGACATTCTAGAAAATATAAGGAAGACTTTAATTCTTACATAACTGTTTTAGAAAGATAGTTTTCAACCTTCAAGAAAATTTAATCTTTAAATTCTTATAGTTGCTGTTGATATGCCACTTTCAATTTATAATATTATTGACTACTTAGCTGTTAACTAATTTTAAATTCAAAGGATCAGTATGATACAGTTACAGCTTTTAGAAGCTAAGTTGATTAACTTCAAGGCTTTCACGTATTTCTAATTAAAGCTTGATGGAAACGGATTTTCACAAGGAAATACAAGAAAGAGTTCAGTTTGAAAGGATAGAATTTCTTTTAATTTTCCACGATCCTCAACAATTCCAAAAATAATGGAAAAATGAAAAAATCTACTAAAACTAAAACTTTTTACTGGAATTCGAACACTTTTTATTAAATTTCTTCACAAAAAATTACAATTGTCACATATTGTTGCACAATTTCACAGGAAATTACAGTTCTCACATATTTTAATTTATTGTGAAAATACATTTTCACCGGGGAGTACTAAAAGTGAATAAATTAAAATTCAAAGCTTTTAAAAGTACTGAATTGAAAAAATAAGAAGCATTTGAATGTTTTCTTTTAAACTTAAATTTAATAATTTTTCATAGGAACTGCTTAGAAATGCACAAAATCAAATTAAAAGCTTTCGATACTGTACAATTTATCAATCAAGCCTTTTAAGAGATTGTGATTTTAAAATTCTAAATTTGTACCGTATATTCGTCAAAAATTCTAAAATATTTTAATGAATCATTAGAAATTGTACAAATGAACTATTTTAAATATTAGGTACAACAAATTAACCAGACATAATGAAGCATTTATAATAATTAACAATGTATTTACTGAAATACACATGTTTGAAATTCAATTATTTTTAACTCAAACTTTTCAGCTTGCCCAATTTCAAATATAAGATGAACTCGGGATTAGCACTACTGAATTAAGGTATGTTCACCTGTTTCTGAATTCTTTGAAATCGCTATAAAAAATAGAATTATTTTCATTTCTTTGGGTTACACTAAATCTAAAGGTATCAATTTCATCTGCAACAGAGTGATCCAAGAATGTAATAAAAGTCTTTTTTTTTCATATTTATACAGATTTTCGTATCAATTGAATACTTTGCAGTAAAAACGATACAGATAAATTGAATGCCATTCTTCGATCCCGTTAGTATTGTATTGAATGAATTTGAATTCCCTTGAATTATTTTGAATTAGAATTCTTGAATCTTATATCTACAATTTGAAGGTATTTCAAGAACGAAACTAAAGGATTTTGAACAAAATAAATGATAAATGAAGGCTAATTTTCTCGGTGAAAAGATTCGACCTTACGACTTCGCGATTAATTTTTCCTAAAGTAAATTAGTTAACAAATAATTTTATTTATCAAAAATGGTAAATAACAAATTATTGTTTAATGATTTCAGCTATTGAAAAATTTATTTTTAAAAATTGAATGCGGCCATTGGTCAAGGAGCAGCGAATATATCTTTAATTCTCCAAGAAAAGCAGCTGTTATTTTTTGTGTGGATCTTTTCCCCTAGGAGTATCAAATTAGGAAACTATTACTCAACTTTAACAAATAATTATTACTAAAATTAAATTTTTATGTTTTATTTTTTCACATTACCGAATATTCAGGGTTCATAACAGGTATTAATCAAAGGCCCTTTATTCCAGAATAACTGGAAATCAAGTACATTTTGAGTACTTATTGTCTTATTCGATACGATATCCTCTCTGCTGCTATGACATATGCGATGCGGCGCACCGGAATATTATTGAGCCAGCGGTCAGTGCTTGACATGCGAATTGAAGGGTCCCTTTTACTTTTCACCCGAATTGAGCCAAAACTTACCTCTCTCCTCTACTCACCTATATATAATATATAACTGGGTGCTCCTCCTACTTTCACTATAAATATACGTGGGTCATCAAATGTAAGCCGGAATTTCTCTATACATTTTTATTAAATGAAAATTTTTACAAAGTAGAAAATTATCATTTTTCTATATAAATTCCACTACAATCAATGCACTCTTGCCACCAGATTGGTAACTTGTGAATTTCAGTATCATAGAACAAAGGTGGTTGGGTACCTGAAGCCATTGGCGCACTCTCTAAATATGAATCAGTGACAAATTCACTGATTGAAATAGTTGTTGGACATTTCACTGATTAATCAGTGATTCCGGACTTTTCATTAATCAATTCAGTAACACCAGAGTAAATCATGCGAGACATAACCTCCAAGTTTTAAAGTAAAGCGTTGTTGTTATTCTTTTACTTAAGTAGCAAACATAATTTTTTTAAGAAATAAATTTTTGAATTTTCGGACTGTAAGTGGGCTGAATTTACTGCGGGAAAAATACACTCTAACTCGTATCAAAAGTATTTACTTGACGGGTGTTACATGACAGTCGAATCTTGAAAGTAAAGAAATATGTGAGGTTTTTTGTCATTTGGATTAAAGAAATACGAGAACAATCAAAAGCTGTTTTTCTGTCCAGCAAGACATTTTTTTGAAAATTATCAGGATAGAAAAAATACTTCCCTGCAGTTGTACTTCAACATTACTGAGGAACACTTTATTCAAATGTTTATATTACCAAGTTATGCGCATTTTTCATTCTTTTTTCCATTGTTCCTTTCACCTGTTGTATCTTTAGCAATTCAAAAGAAGGTGTTCTCAAAATGTGTACATCAATAGTGTAAGTCTTGTGTAACAAATTGGCGTCAGCTACTTACAGGTAAAATAATAACTTATTCTCCTATGAACAATAATAAACAGTCACGTTCTCAGCTTCTAATTATCGTAGAAGGTTGTAATAAAGCTGAATATTATTCTAAAAAATTAAATAACAAAATCGCTTCACTCTCACATTTACATTATTTATTGTTGTTAAAGTTTATACTTTTTCCGTTGGAATGTATTGGATCTTTATTACCGTGACGAAAGTCAATTTTCCGGACGCAGCATGGGGTCGTCTCAGATTTTTCGACGGCCACTGGCTTAGGCGTAGACGGTTACACTGCTTGTAGCAGAAGTTTCATTACAAATTCTTCGTGGTGCATCTTTAATGCAATTATATAATATACACAGTAAAAACAATTGATCAATTTTGTTGCAGAGCATTTTGATCCAATGATCATTTGACTCTCGAGATCATAATGATCTGTCCATTCGGATCACCATGATCTTCTTTTTTGGGTCATTTGTCAGACTAAAGAAAATGACCGCCAATTTTTGGCGCCGATGTCATAACGACATAACCTAAAAAATTTTATTTAAACGCACGCAAGTGACAGCTACACTTAACAGGTGATATTTTCTAATGTCAGAATTCGTTAATTTCTCAACTTGTCAAGTACACTGCACGATCAGAAACCATAAAAAGCTCGCATATGAGCTAAAGTACTCTAAGAACGTCAGCCATCTTGGTTTGACTTCATACATGATCCCGCATCAGATCACTATGATCTCAAAGTCGATCATAATTCATTCCAGCCGATCAAAATGCTCTTGATTTCGGTGTCATTTTTGTTGCATATCAAAATGATATTGATTTCGGTATCATTTTGAACATTTTTTTTGACTGTACATCCAGAGGTGTCAATATGCTAGTTCGAAATACAAGGTGATCGAGAATGTGAATGCGACAGGTAACTCCAAGAAAATCGAAAAATTAATTGTGTGTTCAAAATCGCGTTTGGTTGAAAAGTATTTCTTTTGTTGAAATATGATATTGTTAGTTTGATGATGCAACTGTTTTGAAGAAAATTAGTCTCCTTCCCTTGAAAATTCAACAATTTAATAGACATTTTTTTCAATTTTTGGTTAAAAATTCGGCTTGTTCGTTTCAAAATTTATCTCTCCTGGTAAAAAGATTGCATTTTTTTTTTTTGAAAATTCAAGCATTTTTGTCGAAAATTAGTCCCACTTTTACTGAATATTCGGATTTTTTTCACATTTATCGTTTTTGGTTGAAAATTTTACTACTTACTTCACAGTTGAACTGCTTTGCTAAAACTACAATCTTTTTGGTTGGAGATTCATCATTTTCGCTGAGAATTCATCTGTTTTGGTCCAAAATGTTATTACTTGCTTGAAAAATCATGTACAATCATTTTCTTTGAAACAACAACAATTTAGGGGACTTTTTTTCTGTCTTAGTTCCAATTTTGTTTCAAAATTTGTCCTTTTTTGTGAAAAACTTTTTCTTCTTCAAATTTTACAAAAAAAAAAAGCTTTTTTAAACAAAACAAATTTTGGTTCAATTTATTATTACATTCTCATCATAATGAGAAGGTATTGATCTTACCCGAAAAATGACTTTTGTGGATTCCATCAAATTACGTCGGTGTCTGCCTGTCTGTCCTTGTCGTCGTTGTCGTCCTTGTCATCGTCTGTATCCCGGATAACTTTTGAAAGACTAATCGGATTGGATTGTGCTTTGGCACGCAGTATCAGGGACAAAGAGGAAAGATCGAGTTCGTTAACCAGCTATTTTGGATAGACATTCAAAAAGTTCGAGCATGTTCAATATTTTTTAGACCATTTTTTTCAAGATTCAGAAATTGCATGGACGGCTATTCGTAGTACTCGAAAATTCGAACAATTTATCCATACGACTTTTTCGATAAGAAGAAAGTTTTCAGAGTTAAAGCATTTTCAAAACCCTCCCAAACAACCTAATCGAAAAAGAAACAGTTTAATTTTTAACCGAAAAAATTACATTTTTTTACAAGAAGAAATGAATTTTCAAAGCAGATTTTCGAACTTTTGAATTGTCAATTCGAACGGATGATTTTTTCATATGAAAGTTACTTCTGAACCCAATATTTTTTGTCTATCCACCAAAATAATTAAATTTTTACCAGAAAACATTCATTTCGAAGCATGTGGTTGAATTGCCAAACGTAAAATGTTACTATTCTACAGAAAAGTTTGTTTTCAACCAAATAGATCAATTGTAACCATTTACAAACCAAACAGACAAATTTTGAAACAAAATTGGAACTAAGAAAGAAAAAAAGTCCCCTAAATTGTTGTTGTTTCAAAGAAAATGATTATACATGATTTTTCAAGCAAGTAATAACATTTTGGACCAAAACAGATGAATTCTCAGCGAAAATGAGGAACCTTCAACCAAAAACATTGAAGTTTTATGAAAGCAGTTCAACTGTGAAGTAAGTAGTAAAATTTTCAACCAGAAAAGAGAAATGTAAAAAAAATCCGAACCCTCATTAAAAGTGAGACTAATTTTCGACAAAAATGCTTGAATTTTCAACCAAAATAAATGCGATCTTTTTACCAGGAGAGATAAATTTTGAAACGAACAAGCCGAATTTTTAACCAAAAATCGAACAAAAATTCTACTAAATTGTTGAATTTTCAAGGGAAGGAGACTAATTTTCTTCAAAGCAGTTGCATGATCAAACTAACAATATCATTTTTCAACAAAAGAAATACTTTTCAACCAAACAGTTCAACTTTCTACCAATGTAGTGGAAAGTTTAAAGGAATGCATGATTTCTTAAGCGAGTAATTACATTTACAACCGAAACAAATGAATTCTCAGGGAAAAATGTAATACTTTACATTACTTAACTACAAAATATTTTAAACAAACAAAGACGAATTTTCAACAAAATAGTTGAATTCAGAACAAAATGAGATTTATTTTCTACCGAAATAGTTGAACTTTCAACCTAAAAAATGACATTTTTTTACAAAAAAAAAGATATATTTTGGAACGGAAGCGCTCTATTTCCACCCAAAAAAGAAAAAAAATCCACTATATTGTTTATTTCAACCAAAAAAGACGAATTTCGAAAAAATGGATAAATTCTCAACGCGATATATTATATATATACCATTAAACCATTTCCCTTTCAGGGTAGGCGTGACACTACCCGATTCGGGTAGTGTTTCTAGGTTTTTCTTGTAGTTATAAATAACTACAAGTGTGGGCTCACCACACCCACGATGTGCCAACAGCACTCATGTCAGTATTCTTGAATGGTCACCCATCCAAGTACTAACCGCGTCCAACGCTGCTTAACTTATATATATAATATATATATATATATATATATATATATCATATAATTGCATTAAAAATGCACCACGCAGAATTTGTAATGAAAATTCTGCTACAAGCAGTGTAACCGTCTACGCCTACGCCAGTGGCCGTCGAAAAACATGAGACGACCCCATGCTGCGTCCGAAAAATTGACTTTCGTCACGGCAATAAAGATCGAATACATTCGAACCGAAAAAGTATAAACTTTAACAACAATAAATAATGTAAATGTGAGAGTGAAGCGATTTTGTTATTTAATTTTTTAGAATAATATTCAGCTTTATTACAACCTTCTACGATAATTAGAAGCTGTGAACGTGACTCTGTTTATTATTGTTTATAGAAGAATAAGTTATTATTTTACCTGTAAGTAGCTGACGCCAATTTGTTACACAAGACATACACTATTGATGTACACATTTTGAGAACACCTTCTTTTGAATTGCTAAAGATACAACAGGTGAAAGGAACAATGGAAAAAATAATGAAAAATGCGCATAACTTGGTAAATATAAACATTTGAATAAAATGTTTCTCAGTAATGTTAAAGTACACCTGCAGGGGAGTATTTTTTCTCTCTTGATAGTTTTCGAAAAAATCACTTGCTGGACAGAAAAACAGCTTTTGATTGTTCTCGTATTTCTTTAATCGATGTTTTCTCTAATTGTATCAATTTTATCAAAAAATGATACAGGAATAAAAATATGCATCTTTCGAAGCAGACCAACTTCTGTTTGAAACTTTTTCCTGTAAATCAGTATCAAGAAATTTTACCTGAATTTCCGGCAACTATGAAGGTGCCTGAAAGCACTTTCTGACCCAGATAAGTGCCTGAAAATTCGCAGGTGCTATTTATATGTCATCTTCTACATGTACACAAATTTTCAAGCTTGCTCGAGTCACATCAATGAACCATAAAAATTGGCACCTTTGCCAGCTCGCCACCGCTCACCTGCACCACTCAGACCTTTAAGGCACGCATTTTCACGTTCGTCATCGTAAGTCGAACCTGTCAGGTGAAAATTGTCCTTGCTCCTGTAATTACACCATTTGGCTCATACGAAGTTTCTCAGGAAGCGTGAAAGTAGTGCTGCCAACTTTAAAATTTGCCGCGATCAAGGCAAACTGGAGTTCTCTCTTGTCGCCGACAAGAATCGAGTTGGCAGGACTACTTTCATGCTTCCTGAGAATCCTCGTAATCGGTGGAACTACACTCTGTGTGACAGTGCGGAAGAAATTCCCGTTTCTATGTGATTTACCCACGTACACATACATTATTTTTTCCATTGTTCCTTTCACCTATATACCATACTATACTATACTATGCTATGTTATTCTATGCTATGCTATGCTATGCTATGCTACGCTACGCTAGCTATGCTGTGCTATGCTATGCTATGCTAGCTATGCTATGCTATGCTATTCTATGCTATGCTATGCCATGCTATGCTATGCTATGCTACGCTACGCTACGCTAGCTATGCTACGCTACGCTACGCTACGCTACGCTACGCTACGCTAGGCTACGCTAGCTATGCTATTCTATGCTATGCTACGCTAGCTATGCTATGCTATGCTATGCTAAGCTATGCTATGCTACGCTCCTCTATGCTATGCTACGCTACGCTAGCTATGCTATGCTATACTGTGCTACGCTAGCTATGCTATGCTATGCTATGCTATGCTATGCTATGCTATGCTATGCTACGCTACGCTATGCTACGCTACGCTACGCTAGCTATGTTATGCTATGCTACGCTAGCCATGCTATGCTACGCTACGCTAGCTATTCTATGCTATGCTACGCTACGCTAGCTATGCTATGCAATGCTATGCTACGCTACGCTACGCTAGCTATGCTATGCTATGCTATGCTATGCTATGCTATGCTATGCTATGCTATGCTATGCTATGCTATGCTACGCTACGCTATGCTATGCTACGCTATGCTACGCTATGCTACGCTACGCTAGCTATGTTATGCTATGCTACGCTAGCTATGCTATGCTACGCTACGCTAGCTATTCTATGCTATGCTACGCTACGCTAGCTATGCTATGCTACGCTATGCTACGCTACGCTACGCTAGCTATGCTATGCTACGCTAGCTATGCTATGCTATGCTATGCTATGCTATGCTATGCTATGCTATGCTATGCTATGCTATGCTATGCTATGCTATGCTATGCTATGCTATGCTATGCTACGCTATGCTATGCTATGCTATGCTAGCTATGCTATGCTATGCTACGCTATGCTATGCTATGCTATGCTATGTTATTCTATGCTATGCTATGCTATGCTACGCTACGC
>CAKNYM010049877.1:91374-102081 GCA_932195095.1 Andricus curvator
CCGGATTGTGTCCGGTCATGTCCGTGTTTTGTACGGTTTGTCGGATGAGATGAATCCGGATTGTGTCCGGTCATGTCCGCGGTTTGTGCGGTTTGTCGGATTGTGTCCGGTCATGACCGTGTATTATATGGTCTGGCGGATGCGATTAATCTGGTTAAGTCCGAAATTGTACGATTTTTAGGAATGCGATTAATCCGGATCTCATCCGTTTAAATCCGAAATTTATCCTTTCTGACGAATGCGAATAATTTATATCTTATCCTTCTTTGCCCGATATTTTTCTAGTTCTAGTTATTCGAACGCAATACACCCTAATCTTATCCGGTATAGCAAACTGAACTAAAAAAAAAATGAAATTCGATACACTTATAGAGTATTTAATTATAAATGAGCGAAAACAGGATGTTAAAAAGTTGTACGAGAAGTCATTTTTGATTACATTTTTAATGCACTTTGAGGAAAAAAATTAGAACACTTTTGAATTAAGTATGTTGTAACATTATCAATCTATCTAACCGGGGTCGATTTTGAGTTTATCAATATTCTCAATTCAATTATTACTGCAGTTGGCTGATTTTAGTTAGAGATCTTAATTTTACTAAAAATTATACTAATTTTTAGTAATAGTAGTAATGTTGCATTTTAAACTTATCTCAATGATATTAATTTTCATAGAGATATTCGTTCAATTTGTGTTTACTTTTTCCTGTCCAGTAAATTGCAACCAACGATATAAGTTGATTCCAATACTGATTGTGGCCCTAACCATTTTATAACTAAACTTGATGATTAAATAAACAAAAATTGAGTAAGATTGATTCTTACGATAAAAATTCCCACTAAAATTTAAATCGTTAATTGACGATAAAAGTGACGGATTGTAGATTCACTCAAGGGGGAGATGATTGCGTATTTTCGTGATTTGAATTCAATTTTAGAATAAATGATTTTATTATGAACTGGATTCTCCTTTCTTTCCTTCTTTTTGGATAGAATCGGACTGTTTCCGGAGTCGATGTTTTGGACCGGACGAATATCGGATTTGAGCGGACGATTTTCCGTTTTCACATTAATTTCACCGAATGACTACTAAAACCTGCGGATTAATTTCGGATAGAATCGGACTATTTCCGGAGTTGATGTTTTAGACCAGACAGATTTCGGATTTAATCGAACGATTTTCCGTTTTCACTTTAATTTCACCGAATGACAACTAAAACCTGCGGATTAATCTCGGATAGAATCGGACTATTTCCGGAGTTGATGTCTTAGACCGGACAGATTTCGGATTTAATCAGACGATTTTCCGTTTTCACTTTATTTTCACCGAATGACAACTAAAACCTGCATATTAATTTCGGATAGAATCGGAATATTTCCGGAGTCGATGTTGTTGACCGGAAGGATTTCGGATTTAAGCGGACGATTTTCCGGTTTTACTTTAAAAAACATAATTTCAGGTACTGAGTTCCGGACTAATTTCGGATCAAGTCGGACTCTTTCGGGAGTGAAAGTTTACGTTCGAATAAATTTCGGATTAGACCGGAATATTTTCCATTTTTAGTTCAACTAAAATAATTTCAGGTTTTGAATTCCGGACTAATTTCGGATCAAATCGGACTCTTTCCGGAGTCGAAATTTTTGGTCCGGACAGACTCCGGACATAATCAGACAAATTTCTGACTGTTTTCGTACAGTCTTCGGATTAGACCGGACATATTTCGGAAAAAAATCGTGAATCGGATTGATTTCGGATAAATTCGGACCAATTTCGGAATCCGAAATTTTTAGCAGGGTTACGTAATACCAGAACGCTCCCTCAGCTTACAGCAGAAAGTCTAAAAGGGTGAAAGAGATAGAGAACAGTCTGTCCTTTTCGCTCTTATGGACATTCTGTATGCAATTTTCCGATCTGCAATGATGTGAAAGTATACCCTTAATGATGCATATTTTACGCTATAATACAGATTTAATATCATTGCACTGGATAAAATGTAATAAAGGAACTAAGATAATATGAATATGAGATGCGATAATTTTTAAGGTTACGTTTAAAACTTTTACCAACTGTAGATCTTTTTATTATATTGTCATCTATCGTATATCAATGAACTAAAAAGGAACCCTCAAAAAGAGTTCTATTGGAGTCTTAACAGTTCTAAAGGATGCCAACTTTTCCTGGAATGGTGGCGGGGGGGGGGGGGGGGGCTAGCCAAGTTCCGGCACTGGACGGCGGGCTGACCGGTATTTATTAAATGTTATTTCAAATACTAAGCACACCAAAAATTTTTCCTACAATACTTAAATCCTTTAGTTTTTCAACATTTAAAAATCTTATTTTCAGCCTACGCTGAATAAAAAAAATTTAATATTTAAAGAAAATGTTCACGTAGAATTATAATTGCAACAATTTCAATGTTTATGTTGCTGCTTTCATTCGTTTTATTGTAATATTACGGAGATAACACTACTATAGGTTTCAAAAATGTTGACCTCTCTACAAAAGTTTGATTAAGTCAGTGAAAAAAAATCGCTCAAGAACGTAACAAACTTCATTGCAAAGATAATTTTATTGCGAACAAATTCTCTATTCATGACACTGTCATACATTAATTACAAATGAAGTGGCAGTTGACTGAAGGTACAAAAACACGGTCAACAGCGTCAATTTCACGACAGCGAACTTTGACGCGTTAAATTTGGTTGAAAAATCAGTATAAATGAGGCGCAAAAAATCAGGCAAATTCCTTGACATTCTGTGTAAATGCAGGTGTCATAAAAATTAAAAAATTTGAATAATTGTAGCTTACAGAGTTAATTATAGAGGAGGACCTTATCTCAGCTCCAAATTGTGATAGAAAGCTCAGGTAAAGCTTGAAATAAGTAAAAAAATTCAAATAATACAATGAAATAAGAAATGAAGTTTCAAAATTATTAAATAATTCGTTATTGTCAATAATTTTTTCTAGGCTTTTTTTCTGTCGCTTGGGGGCGGCGAGTGTAACTGATCCAGGTAATGTACCCAACCATAATTGTCCGCTTCAGGGTTCCCATTCAGTTTCTTCCATTCAGTCCCAATTCAGTAACTCTTCCAGATGCCTGAAAATAAATACGGGTGCAACATGTTATAATTGCCCATAGGCGTAAAGAATATCTATTTTAATCATTAAGAAAATGGCAGTTGATGAAATTCATTTTTGTTTATTACATTTTGTTATTAATATAAACATTTACGCCCATGTTCTTTCTTGTTTTTATATGAAATGCATAATTTTTGCCAAACATTACAAAGATACTATCAGCGGAAATTCTATACATTCCTATTTTCGAGCTAATTACACAAATTTTCAAATATTTTTTAAACTTTTTTCCAATTTTCAAAATTGTTATCTTCAAAACTAAAAACTGATCCATTTTGCAGATGTTTGCAATTTAAAATTCGCCAACCCAAATTAAAGAAACTTCAAATGTAAATCATGAAAATGACAGAACATTTAATTGTAAAATTTAAAAATTAAACACTGTTCAATTAAAAAAATGTTCAATTCCATGTCCTACAAATTCGAAAAATGAGAAATTATTTTAAAATTTAAAATTTGAAATTTGAAACAATTCAAAATTACTCTAGTTTGATAAATGTGTAAATAGAAATTATTAAGTTTTTATGATTTTGTGAAAATCAAAAGTTCAGTTATTAATTCGAAATCTTCCAAACTGAAGAAATTCAGATAGTTATCCATGAAAAATACAAAACTTTTCATTGTAAAACTTCAAACTTGCATTATTGTCACTTGTAAATTGTCTAAATTCAACACTTCAAATTTAAAAAGGTACAACTCAAAGTCCTACGATTTCGATCAATAACAATTGTAAAGTTTTTAATTCGAATTCTTCCAAATTGAAGAAATTTCGAAAGAAAATAATCGAAATTACAGAACTTTTAATGATTGTAAACCTAAAGCTTGAATAATTTTGAATTATAAATTTGCAAAATTGAAGTCTTCAATTTTAAAGGTGCAGAAAAAAATTTTTTAATTTGTATTATTTTGAAGATCAATAAGCAATTTTTCAAAGCTAGATCTGGAGAATAACAGAAATTTTGAATACGAAGCATCAAAATGACAGAAATTTCAATTGTAAAACTTGAAAATTGCATAATTTTCAATTGTTAGTTTTAAAAACTAAGAGCATTTTACTTTTAGAGATGTATAAATAGAAATTCTTTAATTTTGATGATTTTGAAGATCAAAAATCAAGTTTTCAATTTTAAAACTTCTCAATTGAAGAAATTTCGAAAGCAAATCATCAAAATTACAGCATTTTTAATATTGTAAAACTTAAAACTTGCATAATTCTTAATGACAAATTTACAAAATTGAAACCCCATCAATTTTATAGGGCGTATAGTTAAAAATATTAAATTGGATGATTTTGAAGATCAATAGTCAATTTTTTCAATTCTACATTTTTCAAATTGAAGATCTTTTCCAATATAAAGCATAAAAATCACAGAAGCTTTACTTGTAGTACATAAAAATTGCATTATGTTTAATTGTAGAACATAAAAATAGAATAATTTTTAATTGTAAATTTTCAAAACTAAAAACACTTCGATTGTAGGGAGGTACAACTAGAAATTCTTGAATTTCGTTAACTTTGCAGATCAAAAGTCTTCCATGTTACAGAAAAAACTCTTCAAACCTGAAACTGTACAATTCAAAGTCCTACAATTTCGAACAATAACAATTTAAAATTATTCGGATTCAAAAATTCAATTTCAATTTAATTTTTAAGACGTAGAAATAAAAATTCTTAAGTTTTGAATGATTTTAAAGGTCAAAAGTCGAGTTTTTAATCCTAAATCTTGCACAATTTTTAATTAGAAATATATAAACTGAAATTAAAAATGAGAGAAATTTCGAATATAAAGCATTAAAATCAACGTCAACTGTAACAAATTTGTAGCTCTATGTTGGGTGAGAACAACTTTTGTTTATTCATTTCTTCCGTAGCTTGTGTCATTTGTCCAAAAATTTAATTTTTTGATTTTTAATGTTGTTATTCACGAATAAAAGAAGAATTATGCGTCCTATTAAAAAGTGATTTTTACCAAAATTGTAGATCTTTTTTGGGCGCATAATTTTTGTCAATTCATCTTCTTTCGTCATTATTTTGTTGTGCGATCAAAATTTGAATTTTCGATTTTTCAAGAAAAATCAAAAAGTTATTACCATTATCTTGCAGAACTTTCAAAAAGAAACTTTTGTCTCCTCCTGGATTTTTTTTATATCGTGCGTTGTTTGGCTTAAAATTGTAATTTTCGTTTGTTTTTTTGAATCTTACAAATGCTATAATTCTGAGAATTTTATTTTCATCGACAAAAGTCGGAAGCATAAATTGTTCGAATTTCCGAGTCGTCGACAAATTATTAAAATTTTCTAATAATAATTTCATTATTTTTTTCAAACACCTCAGAAAACGGATACAAGACTTTTCATCAAAATTACTAAAAGTTGAAATTCTTCAGATGAGTTGACCTGCAATTGCTCAAGTGTTTGATTTTTCGATATTTATTATTTTCATCTTATGCAATCATTTGTCTCCAATAATATTTTTTATCTTCCTCTGAAAGTTTATTATTTTCCAGGAGTGGAACTGTCAGCATCAGAAGTTAAATTCATGTTTCCTACGCCTTTGGCTTTTTTTCAGTTTTCCCTGAAAACTAAATACTGAATAATAGCTGGAACTGATACTGATGACACCTTTTATGCGCGCCGGAAAAAAAAACGTAGAAAAAATAATTGACAATAACCAATTATTTAATAATTTTGAAACTTCATTTCTTATTTCATTGTATTATTTGAATTTTTTTACTTATTTCAAGCTTTACCTGAGCTTTCTATCACAATTTGGAGCTGAGATAAGGTCCTCCTCTATAATTAACTCTGTAAGCTACATTTATTTAAATTTCTTAATTTTTATGACACCTGCATTTACAGAAAATGTCAAGGAATTTGCCTGATTTTTTGCGCTTCATTTATACTGATTTTTCAACAAAATTTAACGCGTCAAAGTTCCCAGCTAACCTGTTACCATCCTGAAAGGTTCCTGAATGATCACATGTTATCAGAGGAATTGTTACTTGTATCTCAGTCTCCTAGCAGGTAAAGGCATAATCGCCGTAGTTTACTACCCTTCTAGAAATAATTAATTGAAAACAATTAAGAACGATAGAACGAAATTTGAATTGTTTTCAATCGTGTTTCTTAATCGTGTGTGCACGATTGGGAACGATTGAGTGTTGCAAAGTTTCAATCGTTCCCAATCGTTCCCAATCGGGCCAATCGGTAGTAGGATTTCGAGGTTATGAAGTTGCAATTTGATGGCAGCACTTTCGTCTCGCGCGAATTATTTGAAAACGTTTATTTACTTTTTTTCGAGACAACACATTTTAAGCAATATGTTCGTGAAAAAAATTGAATAAATGTTTTGTAATAATTTCCGCGAACTGAGAGTGCTGTTATCAACAAATTTGCCAATGTGGTGAAGTTTTTTCATCAAATTATTCATTTCATTGTCTATAATTTTGTATAAAAAACGTGTAATTTATTAAATAAATTGATTAAAGTATTTTAGGTACAGAACAATTAAAATTAACTGAGAGTCAAGCTATTCAGATTCTTTCTCATCTTCTAATATCCTACGGATATTAGCATTTTTACTTTTTAATTCGTCACCCTCTGTCCCACTATCACTCTCACTTGGAAGATTCATCATTTTAATTTAAAATTCATCTTTTTTTGGTGAAACTTCAACTATTTCGTTGGAAATCGATATTTTGCATTTAAAAATTAAACTATTTGTTTGAAAATTTATGTATTTTGTGGAAAATTTGACTTTTTTTGTAAAAAGATAATCTTTATGACTGAAAATTCATCTTTTTGGCATAAAATTCAACTATTCTTTTTCTTTGAATGTTTTTTGGTTGAATATATATTTTTTTTTAAATGAAAATGTAACTATTATTGCAGTTGAATATTCCATAATTTTAGTTAAAAATTCTTCTCTTTTTTTGAACTTTTTTTTCTTGCCTAAAAATTTATTTATTCAATTTTTGGTAGAAAAATTATCTTTTTTAGTTGGAAATTCGTCTTTTGGTAGAAATTCATCTTCTTGGTCCAAAATTCAATTATTCTAGTTAAAGTCTGGTTTAAAATTCAACTATTTCAGGTAAATATTTACAATTTTATTTGAAAATTCATCACTTCGTTTGTTAGGTTAAACATAAATTTTTTTAAATTGAAATATTTAAGTTTTGTTTGACAATTTATATTTTTTAGTAAAAATTAATTTTTTTGCTTGGAAATTTAACTGTTTCAGTTGAATATTCATTGTTTTAGTTGAAAACTCTTATGTTTGGTTTAAAATTAATTTTTTTTTTACTAAAAATGTTACTATTCCATTTTCGGTTAAAAATTATTTTTTTTTTTTGATCAAAATTCAACTATTTGGTTGAAAATTTGTCTTCTTTAATCAACAATTCAAATATTTTGTTGACAAATTGTATTTTCTGTACAAAATAATTCTTTTTATTTGAAAATTAATCTTCTGGTTTAAAAATTCATCTTTTTGGTTGAAAATTCAAGTGATCCAGTTAAATATTCATAATTTTAGTTAAAACTTTTTTTTTAATTTAACTAATCAGTTGAAGATTCATAATTTTATTTGAAAATTCATCACTTTGGTTGAAAATTCAACTTTTTGGTTGAAAATCCGTTTTTTTTTGTTGGAAATGAATTTTTTCAACTAAAAGTTTAACTATTTCATTTTTTTTGTAAAAAATTGATATTTTTAGTCGAAAATTTAAGTATTTTTTAAAAATTCATTTATTTTGCAATGTTCTGCTTGTTGTGTTAAAGGATGTTCAGAATGAAATGTCATGAATTAAAATAAATGTTTGCGTTTTGCGGCAAATATGAATATGTTACTTTTAGTTGACTGGGAAAATTGAACAACTTGACCGGGAATTTGAAATCGTCCGCCGAATAGCCATCCTTGAAAATGTCTGTGCTCGGGGAAGGAAAACCAGTTGTTGCGATGATTCCTGCATGTATTTAATACAATTTTGAACTATTTCACCTGCAAATACTACAATTTTTAATGTTTAAATTTAAAAATAGTTTAGTCTGTAACAGTTTTTTAATAGTTAAATCTCCAAGTCCATTTCTGTCAATTATTGTTAATTTATTTGAATTTTTAATTACATAAAGCATTCTGAACAATCTAATACTATAAAATAAAAAATTTGAAACCTTCAAAATTCAAAGATTTTAAGATTAGGCATTGCAAACCAAATTATTTGTAATATTCAAAACTGAGTATTTTAAATATTTAAAACTAGAAATTTTCGAGAATTTCAAATCAAACTTATTTATAAATTCAAAATTGTTATGCTACAAGACATTTAAAAAGATTGGATAAGTTTTTCTACTAAAAATTAAAAGAATTTAATGAGTTACCTACACTTTATTTAGTCCGAGTTTCAAAATATTGGCGCCATTCTACGTTCTAATGATTTCAATCGTTTTCAATTGGGTATCCATTATTGTGAATCAGAGGTTAAGTTGTCACTACAGCATTTTGATATTGCGATAATTATTTACAAGCGGTTTTTTACGCTTTCAAACAAAAAATGTCAACAATATGAATTTAAAAAGAAGTAAATAAACGTTTTACAATAATATACACGCTAAATCAAACTACTACTGCCTACTTGATGAAGACACTATATCACTGTCACATCGTTAGATGGCATGATTTTTACGTACCGTTAACCCACATAATTTCGACTCTCCATTCGGTATACAGCCTGAACAAACATTCTATTTTTTATACTTGAAATTTTTGTTGAATTGTTAAAAATTTAATTTCCAACCTATAAACACGTGCGCGTCATGTGTGTTACAAACGAAAACTGCAGAGGGCGCACTGCAGGCAAGTGCATTTACTCAATTCAACCCGATTGGAAACAATTGACACAATTAGCAACAATTTAAAACGATTCAACTTTTGATCACTCTTAATCGTTATGAATCGTGTCCAATCGATTATTTCTAGAAGGGTAGGGAGGCTTGTTTGCAACCGTTCCCTGTCAGACTAGTAACATGGCGGTAACAACCGGCAGCGATCTTCATTTATACATATACATTTTGGGTCTAACCTCTATAATGTAATTTCTTTTTCGTAAGGGTTCAGCTGATAAATATCTGTTTTTTTATAAAAGCTTTGTTCACATATTATCTCCCTTTTCTGGAACTTATTTATCGTTTAATTATGTTCCTTTCCAACATTTTTGCAAAAATATTCATAATTATAATTCCGAAACGATGTATATTTTGAGGTTAAGCTGTCATTGCACGTTGCGTTTCCAAACATCACTTTGTTACAAGCATGTGATTACAATGGCGGGATAATGTTACCTGCTTCGCTTGTAATTTGTTACTACTTTGAGTGGGAAATATATTGTCACTGGGTGACCAGCATGGAAGTCACCAGTGACTGGTTTTTTCAATCTTGTTACAATTATGTGACTATTCGGACTAGTAACTGTGTTAGCTGGGTTCACTGTCGTGAAATTGACGCTGTTGACCGTGTTTTTGTACCTTTACTCAACTGCCACTTCATTTGTAATTAATGTATGACAGTGTCATGAATAGAGAATTTGTTCGCAATAAAATTATCTTTGCAATGAAGTTTGTTACGTTCTTGAGCGATTTTTTTTCACTGACTTAATCAAACTTTTGTAGAGAGGTCAACATTTTTGAAACCTATAGTAGTGTTATCTCCGTAATATTACAATAAAAAGAATGAAAGCAGCAACATAAACATTGAAATTGTTGCAATTATAATTCTACGTGAACATTTTCTTTAAATATTAAATTTTTTTATTCAGCGTAGGCTGAAAATAAGATTTTTAAATATAAAATTTACAAAAAAATAACGTAGAATTATAATTGCAACAATTTAAATCTATATTTTGCTGCTTTTATTTATTTTATTGTGATATTACGGAAATGTCACTATATAGTCACTTTACGGTCATGCGATAGCGTGAGCTTTGCGTTCATCCGGTTCGCTTGGGATGTTGATATACATACCTTATATGCAACCAAATATTCAAAAACTAGCTTTCCTAAAATACTCACGATTCTTTTTCACGTGCTCTCTGCCCGGTCATCACGAAAGTTTTCCTGAACATTCCTATAATATTCCCATGGAAGGTTCGGAGAATTCCGAAAGACGTTCCCGGAATTAATTACATGTTTAAAATCATAGACCCTCAGAGTAAACCAATATTTTAATAAAATTATTTTACTTCTTATTGACTATTAAAAAAATCTATCTTTAAATTCAATAGGAAGAGCAGGCTTCAAATCCATTTACAACCACTCAACCTTCGAAAGAAAACAATCCTAAGCAAAGTACTGTAGAAAGTTTTACAGAAAAAATAATCCCGATAGCATCCGAAATCAAAGAAGAACAAACTACAAAACTATGTACAACCAGTAAAACTTTAGAAGAAAATAATTCCAGCGAAGTCACAACAGAAACTTCTACAGAAAAAGTCATCCCGATAACATCCGAGATAAAAGAAGAAAAATCCACGAAAATATCTACAACCAATCAAGCTTCAGAAGAAAATAGATC
>CAKNYM010049877.1:102091-134390 GCA_932195095.1 Andricus curvator
TCCACGAAAATATCTACAACCAATCAAGCTTCAGAAGAAAATAGATCCGGTGAAACTTCAACAGAAACTTCTACAGAAAAAGTAATCCAAATAACATCCGAGACAAAAGAATTAGAAAATCCCACCTCAACCAATCAAGATTTAGAAAATAGATCCAGCGAAACTGCAACAGAAACTTCTATAGAAAAAGTCATCCCAACAACATCCGAGATCAAAGAAGAGGAACCGCTAACACCATCTATAATCACTCAAGCTTCAGAGCAAAACAATTCCAGGGAAACCACAACTGGCAATTCTACAGAAAATATTGGCCAGTTGACATCAAAAAATCAAGACCATCCAAAAATAAAAAATTCTTCCAGTCAGAATCCTAAGTTCTCAATTTTCATTCCAGGATACTGGATCTCAAACAGTGAACGTGATTCGAAGGGCAAAGTAGCTGGTTCTTTCCAGTCTATGGATTTTTCTGCACCTGGAGACTTAAAAAGTTTCATCAAAGAAGCTCCTTCAGTTGGAGCATTGAAAATTGCATCATGGGATCATTTACATGGGCGTTGGAATTTGGAACCTAATCTAGAGCCAACAAAGGCAGCAGAAAATCCAGCACGAATTCAAGTGAACAGGTTGACTCAGACAGGGTGGGTACGAAGCACGTATGACAACCTAGGTAGAGACCAAATTCTGGTTTGCAATTACGGACCAGCTGGCAATTATTTGAACCAACCGATTTATGTTAGAGGACCACCTTGTTCTAGATGTCCTTTAGGATCTGTCTGCAGAAACGGATTATGTGCCTGAAAAGAGAACAACGAAAATTGAAAATAACAAAACAGAAGACTTTATCTTAAGGAAATTCATCTTAAATGTACATAACCATTTTTGTAATATACCTTCATTTCAAAATATTGTAATTCTTAAATTTTTTAGTAATTTTTACTTAACGACTTCATTTATTTATTTATATCAATAATTTGCAGACATTTTGCAATTATATGCATTCAGTTGAAATAAAAATATTATTTGTAATAAATAATTGATAATTGTAGAAAAATACAAATATTTAGATCTGTGCAATTATGATATGATATAAGTGCTTTAATGTTTAGTTAATTAAATATGATATGAATAATATTATTATCATTCAACACTTACGAAATTTTTTTTGTCACATAAGTCATAAGAAACAGATCAAGAATCATTTTGCTGTCTTTTGAACCGCAAACCTTTTTTTTAATCTTTTTCAATTTTTTTATTGATACATTATTTAAAAAATTAACGATAAGGTACCTCGATGTATAATAACATTATACGTGAGTTTTATTTTATTACTCATTACTAAAGTTGTGAAAGGGAACTCTATCTGTCCTTAAATGAGGAACTTTTTCGGGAATCTAGACGAATCATTGTTTCCCTCTAAGACAGAAGTCATTTCTCTATCTGGACCTATCCGTCTTTCAAACGGCCATCAAAAAGTGAAAAATAATTTTTTTATTATAATATAACGATATAATAGTACGGTAGATTATATTATAATTTATCATCGTATTACACTTTTATGTTATGATATTCGATACAATCATCGTTATTCTTGTTTCTTTTTAACTCGTTTTTGCTCCAACGACTTTTATACTCCGCTTTTGCTATCAGCCCCTCAAATTAGTCTCTGATGGAACGTTATTCGATCCTATCTCTCCTCGTCAGAAATTAATAATTCAATTTAGCCAAAAAAAGTCCTTAATGAAATTAAAGAAGTTAATATGTAGTAGTATGTGAATCCTTCGTCAATTTGTAAGTTTTTTGCTCCTTTCGACATTCTCATCATAATGCGCGAGAAGGTATTAGTTTTATGTAAAATTTGACTTCGTCGGTTTTCAACAAATCTCCACGTTTTGAGACCCCCAGAGTCAGAAAAAACCATTTTTACGAAGGTCTGTCTGTCTGTAGTCTGTAGGCAAGATAACTTTCGGTAGACTGATCAGATTGGTTTGAGCTTTGGCACACGTTTTTAAGGCATAAAAAGAAATAAAAAGTTCGATAACCAGCCGTTTTCCAGGAAAACTATACGAGATATGAAAAAAATGTTAAGAAGGAAAATTGTTCATCCTAAAAAGAGTCGTGAAAAATGCTATTTAAAATATAAAATTCCATTTCGTGGTAAAACTATGCAAGATACGAAAAAAATGAAAAACAAAAATTGTTCATCCAGAAACTATCTACAAATTTATTGTTAATTATTTTTTTATAGGACGCGTAGTTTTTGATTTCATCATAAGAAAAAACATTAAAATTTACATTTTTAGAAAACCAACACAAGATTCGAAAAAAATGAATAGACAAAATTTGTTTACCCAAAAGAAATCTACAAATTTGTTAGAAATAATTTTTTGATAGGATGCATAATTTTGTTTTAATCGTTAAAAATACCATTAAAAAAAATAAAATGATTGGAAAAACAACACAAGATACGAAAGAAATGAATAGACAACAGTTGTTACCCAAAAGAGATCTACAAATTTGTTATAAATAATTTTTTCATAGGAAGCATAATTTTGTTTTAATCGTAAAAAATACCATTAAAAAAATTAAAATGATTGGAAAAACAACACAAGATACGAAAAAAAATGAATAAACAACAGTTGTTCACCAAAAAAATAACGAAAAATTTGTTATAATTTATTTTATGATAAGATGCATAGTATTTGTTTTAATCGTGAAAAATGACATTACAAATAAACAAATCAAATTTTTCGAAAAAATACACAAAGTATAATAAAATGTTTAATAACAAATTGGTTTGCCTAAATTAAAGCTAAAAATTTGCTTTTGACCTTTTTTCCCACGAGACACGTGATGAGAATGTGTTCCTTAAAGCCAATGGAGCTTTAACAACAGAGAATTCACAATCACTAAATTCCAGTTATCGATGGTTTGACTTTTAATTTTAAAAGTCCTATGCAAAATTAATATTATTTTATGAGAATCTGAATTATTTTACCAAGAGGACGGGCTTAAGATAAGTTTTAAAGAAAATATATTGAAATGAAAAGTCAAAACATCATGTATATCATAAAAATGAGACATGTATTACTTCTACACCAAAATTGTTTAGTAGCATATGTCGTATTACGAAAAATTTGATTAATTTTTATACATTTGTACATATTATACATACTAATAATAGTGAATATTCGAAATATTTTTGAAATATTATTCATACTAATAATAGCGTCTGAGATTTTGGTTTCCTGGGAGTTCCTATTCCCTTTCATGCCACACCATGAATATCCTCGGCCAAGTGTGTCGGTCATTATAAAAGCTATAACATTTCTAGTGGCAGCTTCCACTTTTTTTCGACCTCTCCAACTTATACATCTTTCCTGATATGACACGATTCTCATCAAAAGTGGTATGAGTTATCTATACTCAATTTCAGTTAAATCAGACAAAACAGATGTTTAAATATATAAGGAAAAATGCGATTGTTAACGGTTGGTGCACGAACCATTGATTTCCGTAAAATTGGAATGAATAAAGAGAAATTTAAGGTAAATGAGAAAAAATGTATCAAGTTCATAAAAATTCAAGACGAATTACAAAAATTCATATGAGTTGAAAACAATGTAAAAATATGAAAAAACTTCTATGAATTCAGTAACTTTGAAATGAACTAAGAAGAATTCAAGGGAATTCGAAAGAATTTGATGAAATGCCTAAGAATTCAAGGTGAGGTTTAAATACTTCAGGATAAATTAAATAGAAACGCTTTAGGATTCAAGGAAATTTCAAAGAGTTTAAAATAATTCGGGGTAAATTAATAAGAATTCAGGGTGAATTCCAAAAAATAATTTCGAATCTCTTTAAATCTTTGAAACCTTACTAATTTATAACCAAGAAAGAATTCAAATAAAATGTAAATAATATTTAAAAAGTAATAAGTAAGTTTGAAATGAGTTTAGAAAAATTAAAAAGAATTTGATGAAACGCCTAAGAACTTAGGATGAGTTTAACAAACTTCAAGATGAGTTAAGCAAAAACGTTTTTAAAACCCATTGAATCGAGTAGAATTTAGTGAATTTAGAAGAATTCTAAAGAATTCAGGACTCCAAATTAATTGTAAAAAATAATTGACCCTACAAATTTCTAACCAGAAAAGTGACTAATGACTACAAAATAATCCAAATGAATTCAAATGAATTGGAAATAATTTTGAAACTCCCTTAAAAATGAAAATGCCCTGAAACCTTTAAAAATACCCAAAAATATTTCAAAGTCTGTGATATGTCCTTCACATTATTTTTTAAAAATCCCTTTATACTATTGAAATAAATAAAAAAGGTATGTGAATCTTTTAAAATATCTTAAAATGTTCCCAATTCTTTAAAATCTTTTAAAATACCTTGCATTTTTTTCAAGCTCTTGAAAATGACAAGGATAAAAAATACCTTCAAATATTTCAAATCCTTTGATCATTTTATCAATAAAATTAAAAAAATTGAAAAGAGTTCCAAAGAATTTCAATAAATTCAGAATAAATTAATAAGAATTCAGGATGGATTCCAAAAACTAATTTAAAAACTCTTCAAATCTTTGAAACCCTACGAAATACGTCACTTCCCTTGAATATATTCCTTAAAATCCACCAAAACATTATTAAATGTCATGAAATTCTATGTGATATGACGATATTTCCTGAAATCCTGAAAAATTTATTAAAATACATTGAGAGCATTAAAACCCCTTACAATCATTGAAATCCTCGGAAACCTTATCGAATCTCGTGAAATCTTTTAAGATATTTTAAAACCTTGAACGTCCTGTAAAATCGTTCAATATCTTCTGAAATTCTAGAAAATTCTTTATCCTAAAAGATTCCAAGCGCATTAAAATCTCTTCAAGTTAATGAAAATCAAAAAAATTCCTTGGAATCTTTTAAAATTCCCTAAAATATTTAAAATCCTTTGAAATCTTTTGAAATGCTTTGAAACTTTTAAAAGTTCTTTAAAATTCTTTAGACTTTTCAAAAAACACCCTAAACTTTTAAAAATGCCTTATGATTATATAAATCCATTACAAAATTCTAGGAATCTTTAAAAATACTCTAAAATATTTCCAAATAAATCAAGACAGTTCAGAAATATGTATATGACTATAGTGACCCTATCTTAAAAAAGTAACTAAAAAGCGATTTAAGAAAAAAAATTACTGAGAATGAATGTGTGGCAGCCCTAAATTATTTTTTACAATTATTTCTTTCATAAGTTCCCTCATTTTTGCTATTTTTTCAAAATGCCTGACTCTTCGAAGCTTTGATCTTATTATAAATTTTTTAAAGTTCCATTATGGGTTGCAAATAAGGTACCATAGGGACCAAATCTTGAAACTAGGGTACTTTAGAGACCTTAACAAAATATAGGGTACAAATAGGGGATATAGAGACCGGTCTGTTAGGCCCGAAATGTCACAAACATACCGGATTCTATTTCAGTTTCTGCGCTGTACCGCTTATTTGATTTTGCCAATTTCTCCACTTCCATAGCATTTTTCTGATCACCTGTTATTATACCATTAAGCCATTTCCCTTTCGGGGTAGGCGTGACTTGCTCGGTTGGAGAATAGTATTGGGTATATGGGTGAATTGGTGTAGAGTATATAGGTATAAGTTAGATAGGTATATAGGTGTAAAGTAGATAGGTATAGGTGTTAGGTATATATGTTTTAGATTGATCTGGAATTCTCGTGTCATTTATTCAAATGACACGTTTATTCCGCAACACTGCTCCGACCCAGGTTGCTGATCAATCTCTCTAGCGATCACCCCAAGTGAAGAGCCTCACAAAATTGTTATGTATGGTTCCCCACTTGGGCCCATTAGATTCCAAGGTCTTTGTTTCAGGCTTCATTCATTCTATTGTCACTCTGTTTACAAACTATTTGTCGCCACACTTTTCTGTCCTAGCATACTACTCTAGCTTCCTTCACGTCCATGCATTTTTTCATGCAAGCTCGTGTGTTTCTATGGCTTCTTAAGTGTCTTCGGATTAATGTCTCATTTACCGATTCTAACCATTCTTTCGGCGGTCTACCTCTAGGCATTCTGCCATTTACTTTACCTTTGTACACTTGTTTGGTCAGTCGCTCATCTTTCATTCTTTCAAGATGACCGAACCATCTTAACTGATTTCTTTCCCATGTGTCAACTATTGTCTCTTTTGCACCACATTCTTTGAGAATTGTCTCGTTTCGGACTTTATCCATCAGTGTTTTCCCGCATATTATGCGCAGAGGTCTCATGCCGATCGCGTGAATTTTACTCCTGTCCTTTTCTTGACATGTCCATGTTTCGCTACCGTATAGTACAGTCGGTACGAATATAGAATTATGTATGGCCATTTTAGCTTTTTTTGATATTTTTTTATTTGTTAGGATGGACCCTGCTCTACCGATAACCTGCTTACCCTTATTTATGCGTCTATCTAACTCCCCATCTATTTTTCCGTCGCTAGTGAATAGACTACCTAGGTATACGTACTTGTCAACTTGTTCTAATCTCTTATCATTTAGGACAATGTTGCACATTGTTTTCTCACTCTTTCCCTCAAACACCATGATTTTTGTTTTATTTACGTTAATTTTGAGTCCCATGTCCTTCATGCTTGTATGAAGTTTATTCAACATTCTTTGCAAGTCCTCGACTGATTCTGCCATAACAATCTTGTCATCTGCGAAAGCTAACCCACGTACCTTAACTGTTTGGAGATCTACACCTTCTTCGTCGAAGAGTGCAGTTCTTAGACACTTATCCATGAATATGATAAATAGCCACGAGGACATAACGCATCCTTGTTTCACGCCTTGCGTAATATCGAACCAGTCACTCAGTTTCCCGTTTACCCTTACGCTCGCTTTACTACCTGTATATATTGTTTTTTTTTGCTTGCAGGAGCCCTCCATTTACTCCGTATTCTTTAAGAACTTCCCAAAGTTTACTTCTATTTACCGTGTCAAATGCTTTTTCTAGGTCAATAAATGCACAGAAAACTTTCTTTCCTACTCTCAAGCTTTTTTCTGTGATCTGTCTTAGGCTAAATATCTGATCTGTACATGATCTTCCTGGCATAAATCCACTTTGGACTTCCCATATTTTTTCTTCTGTGATTTCCATTACCCTACGAATAAGTATTTTTGAGTATATTTTACTTACGGTACTTAGTAGGCTGATACCTCTGTAATTGCTGCAGTTGCTTTTGTCTCCCTTTCTTTTGTATATTGGTACGATAATCGCTTTTCTCCAATCGTCTGGGACTTTTCCTGTCTCGATACACAAATTTATCAATTCGCACAACCTGTGAGGCATGTACTCGCCACCGTATTTAAGCATTTCAGCGCTAATACTGTCTGCACCAGCAGCCTTACCGTTTGTCAAATTCTTTATTATGTCTCTGACCTCAGTGACACAGACTTTTTCAATTGGGTTTTCTAATGCATTATGTTCTATGTCGCAGTTTTGTTGTCCTATATCTTCACCTCCTAATAGTTCTTTAAAAGAGTCTTTTAAAGCGTCTACTATCCCGTCTATATCATATAGCATTTCACCTTTGCTGTTTCTCATGCTGGCAAACTCTGTACTTTTATTTTCCGTCAACTGTTTATATAGTAGTTTCATAATTCCTTCAAACCTGTTTTGTATTTTCCTCTCTTCTTCTGTTCTGATTTTCTCTTTACTCTCTTTGACTAGTCGTTTAATTTTCCTCTTTTTGTGTCTGTAATCATTTTCAAGTCTATTTCTCTCCCCATCGCTAAGACCTGTAATGAGCAACTTTCTTTCGTGCGCTTCTTTCTTTTCTTTTTGGGCTGCCGCAATTTCATCATTCCACCACGCATCGCCAGACTTTCTCCCTACCACTGCCGTACCACACACTTCAATCGCACTTTTAACAATGGTATCCCTTAATAAAGACCACGCGCCCTCTATATCTTTATTCCTTTCAAGCGGCTCACAAATTGCCTTATCTATGCGTTCGTTTATCTTATTCTGAAAATTTATTCGCAATTCCGGTTTCTGTAAATCTTCAACCCTGATTCGCGTTTGTTTCGTTTGTTTGGTTCTCTTTCTTCTCCATCCCCGCCCTAAGTTCATTCTGGAGACTAAAAGGTAATGAGCTGTATTGCATTCGGATCCCCTCATGATTCTTGTATCTATAACTAGTTCCCTTAGTCTTTCATCTGCAATAACGAAGTCAATTATACTGCGGTTATTTCCTTTACACCAGGTGTAAGTGTGGATCATTTTATGTCGAAACCAAGTATTTGTAACAAATAGGCCCTTTTCTAAGCATAAGCTAACTAACTTTTCCCCGTTATAATTTTTTCTTGGATCCCCAAATTTACCTAGTACCCTTTCTGTATCTGTATCCTGACGTTGAACGCCGACCCATCCGTTCATATCTCCTAACAGAATTATTCTTTCACCTTGATCGCAAGTACTTATTGTGTCATTTAAAGTATCCCAGAAGGCGTCTTTGACTTCTCGCGGTTCACTGTCAACTGGGGCGTAGCACGCTATGGTAAATAACCTTCTGATTTCTACCTTCATTCTAGCCCACAACAATCTGGGAGATACAAAATCATGATCTTTGAGATGCTGTCTTGCTTTTTCATTCATAATTAACCCGACCCCTTGACTACGATTTGATTCACTATCTACTCCTGACCGTATTTCAAAACCGCCTTTCAACACCCCATTTTCTATCTTTCTACTTTCGCAACCCTTTTTCTTCGTCTCAGGTACGCATAAAATATCTAGTTTCCTTGCATGCATAGTTTCTCGTAGTTCTCTTACTTTAAGGTCATTCACTCCTCTAGCATTCCAGACACCCAATCTCCATTCATCGCCTGAAACTCGACTTTTACGTTTACCGTGTGTATGCATTTCGTCAATCCAAGTTTCAGTCCATTCCGAGGCTACTTTATTGTTTGTATTATTCATGTTTAGATTGTACACCCAACTATCACCTTTATGCGCGAAATTTGTTTTGCGAGTCGAAATCATGTCCAAGTTAAGTGATTATTCGTCGTACGGTGGATAGTCTATCTGTAACGTCAGTCCCGCCAATACTTCTGTTACTGTGTGTGGGGGGGGAGGTGAGGACAGAGAAAGGAAACCGAGAGTCTCAATTGGTTGGTGTAGGTACTATTACAAAGGGGTGACTGGCGATCATTTAAATATAATGAATATAATATAATATTTGAAAAATGTAAATACTGGTAGGCTACTTCTTATATTTATAAACCGCCCTCGTAAAATATGTTCAAAACTACCTTATGTCTGCAAACTATTGGATTTTTCGTGTATTTCAAAGAATAAAATTCAATTATTGATATAAAAAAAATTCAATTAATGATATGAACAATTATAATATAACATATCAAATTTTATTTGTTATCACAATGAAACTGACGTGCGGATGAGCCTACGAAACTATAAAAATAAGGAAATCCAGGGACGTCCGCTAAAATACGTGCGAGCAGTTTGTTTTGTCCCAAAGTCCGAATTAAAATTCTTTACGAATTTTCAAGTTTTCCAAAGTGAAAATTATAATTCTTTACTGAAATTCCCTGTTTCAAGTCACAATTACGTTTATATCCAAACATTCCCTGCTCCAAGTCAGAATTATTTTTATGTGCATTATTTTCTATTATATTTCAGAGATGCGGTAACTTCCATTTTCTGAAATTTGAAAGAGCAGAAGGGTTTAAGGCGAAGCCTACGAAACTATAAAAATAAGGACATTCAGGGGACGTCCCCAGGACGTCCGCTGAAATACGTGCGAGCAGTTTGTTTTGTCCTAAAGTCTGAATTAAAATTCTTTACGAATTTTCAAGTTTTCCAAAGTGAAAATTATAATTCTTTACGGAAATTCCATGTTTCAAGTCACAAATACGTTTATATCCAAACATTCCCTGTTCCAAGTCAGAATTATTTTTATGTGCATTATTTTCTATTATATTTCAGAGATGTGGTAACTCCCATTTTTTGAAATTTGAAAGAGCAGAAGGGTTTCCGGCAAAGCCCACGAAACTATAAAAATAAGAACATCCAGGGGAAGTCCCCAGGACGTCCGCTAAAATACGTGCGAGCAGTTTGTTTTGTCCTAAAGTCTGAATTAAAATTCTTTACGAATTTATAAGTTTTCCAAAGTGAAAATTATAATTCTTTACGAAAATTCCCTGTTTCAAGTCACAATTACGTTTGTATCCCAACATTCCCTGTTCCAAGGCACTTACATGGTTATGCCATGACACTCTTCAATTGTTACAGAACGCTGTGGCGCCAATCCTTTCTTTAACAGAAACTAACTACTCGATTTTGAATCCACAGTAATCTCAAATATTGCCTGTCGTGTAGCACTTTTATTTATCTGTTTTTTGCCACGGAAGAGATAAAAGTAGGAAATTATGCGCAGTAAAATTAAAATTCATCAGATGAATTATGTAATGTTTTGAATTACTCAATAAATTACGTAAGTGGGTCTCGTAAGCCTATATGGGAAATCCGCCACTGCATTAAAGTGATTTCTTATATTTTAATGCAACGATTAATTTGATTTATTCTAAAATGTGTTTAACAATCATTCAAAAAAAATAAGGGGATAGATGTTTCGTGCAGGTGAGATCAAGACTATCTTACGAAAGGAAGCGTCTTACGATTTTAATTATGCAATTTCAAGGTTGACCCAGAAACCTATTCCCTGAGAAAGGCATTAAAATCCGAACCCAAAAGAGCAAATATAATAACATTACTACAGTCCGATTGAAATTAAATAATATAAAACTGAATCATTTTCGTTATCCAAATTGTTTTAAAACTTTTAATGTTTTTAAAGAATGAGCTAATCGATTGTATCTATTATTTACACAAAATTCCATGATATCATGAGGGATGGAGAAATTTAAATTTAAAAATGTTGCAATGATTCGAAAGTTTTGTAGGAATCTAAAAATATATAAATAAATAAACCTAAATGGTCTGATTAAAAACCTAAACCTAATTAAAGTCTGAAAGAATTTTAGATTTTTTTTAAATTTCCAGACAAAAATGCCTAATTACACTTATTCTGTGGTATCATTTTTTTCTATATCAAAAGGTTAATCACATATTATTGGACATTAAACTGCACAATATACAACCCTGCTGAAAATATGTGCATGGGGCCCATGGGAAATTCGGACCCAAGTGCCCCAAGACCCAAGTGCCCCAAGTCCCAATACCCAAGTGACCCAAGCCCCAATACCCAAGTGCCGTGAGACCCAAGTGCCCCAAGTGCCCCAAGCACCAATACCCAAGTGCCCCACGACCCAAGTGCTATACATGTCCCAAATGTTCCCCAAGATTTATGTTTGTTCCCATGTCAAGTTGAGCATTACATATAAATAAATATATATATCACAACAATTTTCTGCATTTATTGACTCTGTATACGTTTTTAAATCTTCACTCGTCTCTAATTTATTAGGTAATTCTACCATCATTATTACATATAATGCTTATATCTGTTATCCAGCGGAAAGTAAAATTCATTTATCAATTCTTGAGTGTATAGTGGTTTTCTTCAAGCTCTGTCAACTTTATATTCTAGTTTAACGTAAAATTAATGATCTAGGATCTAGAGAAAAAACCGAATATTTTATATTATTAAAGTTCATTCTTTAGTGCTTGTCAACGCATTTCAACTACAGTGAAATATAAAGTGAAATATTAAAATATTTCACTTTTAAATGCTCTACGAAATTGAATATAATTCCCTATCAAACATATTTAACATAAAAATGTATATATTTTCTGAGATATTCTATTAATATTTTGAAAAATTAATTATACCCGTGTGGGCATCAACAATGTATTCTATTCTCTAAATCAAGAATAATGATATTTATTATTTCGATGTTCTATAAAAGAACTAACAAACAGAAAACAAATTGTTCTTTGATCGAGTTAATTTTACTTGGTTCAAGTCAATGGCTAATACGAATGTGGATGATGGAATATGGGTATTATTATTTTTTTTTTCAAACTTTTTCTCGGGTGAACCCGGTTTTTCGTCATAGCCACGGACTAAGTCAAGTGACTAATGAGATGAGGATGTTAAAAGTTATTTTAATACGATGTTTGAAATCATTTGCGATGATGTTGTAGGTACAAAATTAGGAGCATGGTGTAGTTTGCAGTTTGTCTTCACCGCTGTTATCCTTACACAGCGGCCGTGAGTGTTGGAGGTGACAACAGTCGCCTCTGGATGCTTTCTTAGAGCTACCATGTATCACGCCATAGGTTCTTAGTCACTTGCTTCCTGATGGTCTAGGAAGTTTCTTACAATGCGACAGGTGTTTAATAAAACCGCCTTCTAAACAGCCGCCAGTACCCTACTGACTCCTAAATGTTCAAGATGTTCACTGCATCTTGCGTGCACATTACCTGTAGCCCAAATCACAATAGGATGAATAGATGCATGCTTTACATTCCTCCATATTGCCTTTACTTCGTGCCTTAGCTCGCTATACTTATGGGTCTTGGTTTTATAGGTTGCCTGCAAATTTCGGTTAAGTGGACAAGCAATGTCGATGATGTAGACTCTCCCACCTATTTTTTCTCGCATCACGATGTCAGGTCGATTGGCTCGGATATAATGATCCGTCTGGATGGTCACATCCCAATATAAGATGTAATCTTCATTTTCTAAAACGGGTATTGGAATGCATCTATAGAAAGGCATCCATTCTGTTAAGAGTCCTAGGTTTAGGATAAGTTGTTGATGTATAATGCCCGCCACATCATTATGTCTGTGCGTATATTCTCTTTGAGCCATTACGCGACAACCATCAATAATGTGCTCGATGAATTCGTTGGTATCTCCACATAATCGGCACCGGTCAACCACGTCTTGATGTGACACGTGTTTGCGATAATTCCTGGTGCTGACAACCCTATCCTGAATCGCAATGACGAATCCTTCCGTTTCTGGATACAGGACTCCCTTTCTCAGCCAAATATTGGATGCCTCACTATCCACTTCATATTGATCTAACGTTTTGGGGTGTTCGCCGTGGATGGCTTTCTGTCTCCATTGCGTTTCTAATTCCTCTGTGGTTTCTGCCCTGATATTCACGGCCTCCTCTGAGGACAAATTCAAGGGCGTAATATAAAGATCCGCTGTACAGATCGTATTGTAAAGCGTAACATCTCGCTTGCTGTTAAAATAGTCCCGCAACTGTATAACTTGTGACTCACACAGTTTCCTGACATGTACAATGCCCCTACCCCCTCTATGTCGTGGTAGAACTACCCTTTCAATCGCCGAATTACTGTGGTGCATACGGTGTTTCGTAATTTCTACGCGGATGATTCTGTTTAATCGTTCGAGGTCGGTGTTCGACCATTTGATGAGCCCAAAGGAGTACGTGAGAACAGGGATGGCATAGGTGTTCATTGCCCTGATCTTGTTTGCCGAGTTAAGAGAACTTTTCAGAACCAATCTGAGTCTTGCAGTGAAGGCAGTCGTTAGGCTTTTCTTAACTATCGTATGCCGAATACCCTTGGCTTCGAGAATACCCAGGTATTTATATGACTCGCCCTCAGCCTTTGCCTCGATGTCATTCACGAAATCGTTCTCTTGTTCTGCGGTCCCTAATTTTCCTCTGATTAAATGCACTATTCTGCATTTATCTAGTCCAAACTTCATATGGATATCGTTGGAAAACTGCTTTGTGACATCGATCACTTGCTGCAGTATCTTGTCCGAACTAGCGTACAGCTTCAGATCATCCATGTATAGAAGATGGGTCAATTGATGACCATCCTCGTTATCATGTACTTTGAAGCCATGAGACATGCTATTTACAGTTTTGCTGAGTGGGTTCAACGCTAAACAGAACCATAATGCACTGAAGGAGTCTCCTTGGAATATACCCGTCGTAATGCGTATTGATCTAGTTATCCTTGGTTGTCCATGATCAAAATACTTGATTGTTGTACCCCAAAGCATCATCGCACGACTTAGGAAGTCAATGATGCGTGGACAAATTTTGTATACTTTTAAGACTTCAAGCAAATAGTCATGTGGTACGGAAGGAAACGCTTGCTTGTAGTCAATGTATGCCATGTGCAAGTTCCTTTGATTTTTACGAGATTGCGTCATGGCAACAGCGTCTATGGTGACTAGATCTTTACTGCCTCGGGAGTTTTTACAGCATCCTTTTTGTTCTTCTGTAAGGATGTCATTCTCGTCGCAGTGAGAATATACCTTATCTGCTATGACAGCTTTAAGAGATTTATATATTGTTGGAAGACAGGCTATCGGTCGAAATTCAGATGGATTTTGAGCGTCTGGTTTTTTAGGCAACATATACGTAGTACCCTGGAGCATAAAGCCTGGCATTAGATCTGGATGTTCGATGATCTTCTGAAAACACCGTGCCAACGCAGGATGCACACTAGTCAGGTACTTGTACCAGAAATTGTGCACCATGTCCGGACCTGGAGCTTTCCCGTTACATACTTTTTTCAAAACCGCTGAAGCATCTAAAGCTGTGATGTTCGTCAGCTCTATTTCAGGGTTATTCCTGGCTCTTGCTTTCTCCAGTTGCAACCACGCAGTGTCCAAATTACTTCTGTTAGTTTTTCCCCAAACATCTGACCAATAGTTAGTCATGTCTTCCAATTGAGGAACTTCGGTGTCTTGTTGGTTATTTTGCTTTACACTCAGTTCACGATAGAACCTTCTTTCATCTGCCTGAAAGGTTCGATTTTGTTGCCTTCTTGCACTACTTTTCTTGTACCGACGCAGTCTAGCAGTAAGAACATCAAGTCTCTGCCGCTGGGAGTCTATAATCTCATCCAATATTGCTGGTGTCAATGTCTCGATGTACCGAGGGTGGATGATTTTAATAACATGGTGTATCAGCTTTCTGGTTCGATTTCCTTTTTTATATTGAGTCAGTCGACCCAATTTGCACCTTACTTCGCTGACATCCATATCCAACCTGATCTTCCATGGTGGATCTCGCTCCTGTCTTGGGGCAAAGACTGCATTTATAGGCCTAGTTCTGCGGCCCAACGTTCAAAAGGTTGGCACAGCTGCACAGTATACAAGAGTTTGCACCTGTAACGCATTTTGTGTTGCGTTCAAATGCATAGGCAAAAAACCTTGCTGTTCAGGTGTTCTATTAGTGCACGCAGATCATTTGTGATGTTCATCTTGGGCAGTGAATGCCTTTCCGGATGTGGTTCTAGTCCATCCGGTACTTGATGTTCATTATCCCTAGCACCTATGCCTTCAGCTGCAATCAAGTCCTCGCTGTCCACATCTTCCAAGGGAAGTTCATCAATAGGAAGCTGCTGTTCCTCTTCCATTTCGATGGCAGCTATTTCAACAGCCGAAAGCAATTTGTTTACAGATATTGAGCGTTTTTGATCTGCTAGATTCTGCTCATTTATTCTTGTGGCTAGTCCTGAGTACTTAAGTAAGAAGAGACGATGATGTTCTCTCCTTACACTTTGCCCACTTTTCTTTGCCAAAAAATAAAAGCGCATCACATCCCTGTTCATATGGTATGTCCATTTTAATCGCCTCCTTGGTTGTTGAACCTCTGCTTACGGCACTGGTTGTATTAGGCCATCTACCTCCAGAGGATGTGGTGGTGCTGGATCATCACCAGGTTGAGGAAGAACATCAATTGCCACTGCTTGTTCGTGTGACGCGGCTTCCTCTACTGCTGTTCATTGCCGTTGTTTTTCCACCCCAAGTCAACCTGCTGTTTAATCTCCATTGCTCGATCTTCTGAGATGAGTAGATTGGTCCTGATGTCCTTCACCTTAGCGATAAGATCTCTTAGTGCGACTTTCTCTATTTGAGGATACTTTGCGGCAAATTTCGTTCTAAAATTTTGTCCTTTTTTGCGTGAGGTTTCAAACTTCGCACTTTCATAATAGAGACGCATCAATTCCTCATTCATTGTGGTGTCCCACTTGATGCTCTCCCACGGTATTTCTGTTGAAGTGGTTGACTGCAAATAGCTAACGCTAGCCAAAGCATCCTCAGCAGACACAGTTGATGTTTCACTGCTTACCGTATGTCGCAGATGTTCTTGCTGGCCAGCTTTTTGATTAGTGAGATCTGCCTGACCATCTCGCAGCTCACCATCACCACCGTCCCGCATGCTGTGGCCCCCAGCGGTGGCTCCAGGGGCGCCCCGACGATCCTGGGGTAGCGACAAGCGTTTCAAAATTTTTAAAATACTCTCCATTATTAATTATAGGTTTTGGTGTTCCTCTTAGTAACTTTCTTCTTCGTTCTCTGCCTGTCTGGCATGGGAAACCCTGTCAGTAGCAATGCTAAGGCCAACATAGCCGTCAAATTCATGAGAGGAAAGCTCAAGCCCTACCGCGACGACAACGCGGGAACACCTTCGGCAGGGACCCAATATATTATTATTATTATTATTATTATTTTGAGAAGTTGTAGGCTCCGGAAGCTACGATCATGGTTCTTTAAAAGCAACCAATCCCGAAGCAATGGAGCGTGTACGTCATCCGCTTCTGCTCCTTCTGTCCTAGAAGGTAAGCAAGAGCGGGAAATTTACGCGAGAAAACATCGGGCAACACTGTTCCTTGGAGTCAGGTCTCTAGCCGCGGATGATCTTACGCGGCAGACGGGACAGTTGGAGATGAAGTTTCACCTCTGGATACTTTTTTAGAGCTACCAATCTTTGTAGAATGTTATGAGGAACAGTGTTGACGGACCAGATGAAGTGATATTATTATTATACCATTAAGCCATTTCCCTTTCGGGGTAGGCGTGACTTGCTCGGTTGGAAAATAGTAGAGTGTAGGTGGGTATATAGGGATAAGGTAGATAGGTATATAGGTGTTAGGTATAGATATTTTAGATTGATCTTGGAATTCTCGTGTTATTTATTTAAATGGCACGTTCATTCCACAACACTTCTCCGACCCAGGTTGCTGATCAATCTCTCTAGCGATCACCCCAGGTGAAGAGCCTCACAAAATTGTTATGTGTGGTTCCCCAATTCGGCCCATTTATTATCCAAGGTCTTTGTTTCAGGCGTCATTCACAATATTGTCACTCTGTTTACAAACTATTTGTCGCCACACTTTTCTGTCCTGGCATACTACTCTAGCTTCCTTCACGTCCATGCATTTTTTATGCAAGCTCTCGTGTTTCTATGGCTTCTTATGTCTCTTCGGATTAATTTCTGATTCACAGATTCTAACCATTCTTTTGGCGGTCTACCTCTGGGAATTCTGCCATTTACTTTACCTTTAGACACTTGTTTATTCAGTCTTTCATCTTTCATTCTTTCAAGATGACCGAACCATCTTAACTGATTTCTTTCAAATGTGTCAACTATTGTCTCTTTTGCACCACATTCTTTGAGGATTATCTCGCTTCGGACTTTATCCATCAGTGTTTTTCCGCATATTTAGCGTAGAGGTTTCATGCCAATCGCGTTAATTTTACTCCTGTCCTTCTCTTGACAGGTCCATGTCTCGCTACCGTATAGTACAGTCGGTACGAATATAGAATTATGTATGGCCATTTTAGCTTTTTCTGATATGTTTTTATTTTTGAGCATGGACCCTGCTCTACCGATAACCTGCTTGCCCTTATTTATGCGCCTATCTAACTCCCCATCTATTTTTCCGTCGCTAGTGAATAGGCTACCCAGATATACGTACTTGTCAACTTGTTCAATCGCTCATCATTTAGGACAATGTTGCACATTGTTTTCTCAGTTTTTCCTTCAAACACCATGATTTTTGTTTTATTTACTTTAATTTTAAGGCCCATGTTCTTCATGCTTGTATTAAGTTTATTCAATATTCTTTGCAAGTCCTCGATTTGTTCTGGCATAATAATCTTGTCATCTGCGAAAGCTAACCCACGTACCTTCACTGTTTCGAGATCTACACCTTCTTCGTCGAAGAGGGCCATTCTTAGACACTTATCCATAAATATGATGAATACCCATGAGGACATAACGCATCCTTGTTTCACGCCGTGCATAATATCGAACCAGTCACTCAGTTTCCCATTTACTCTTACACTCGCTTTACTACCTGTATATATTGATTTTATTGCTTGTAGGAGCCATCCATTGACTCCGTACTCTTTAAGGACTTCCCAAAGTTTACTTCTATTTAACTTGTCAAATGCTTTTTCTAGGTCAACAAATGCATAGAAAACTTTCTGTCCTACTCTTAAGCTTTTTTCTGTGATCTGTCTTAAACTAAATATCTGATCTCTACATGATCTTCCTGGCATAAATCCACTTTGGACTTCCCATATCTTTTTCTTCTGTAATTTTCATTACCCTACGAATGAGTATTTTTGAGTATATTTTACTTACGGTGCTTAGTAAGCTGATATCTCTGTAATTACTGCAGTTGCTTTTATCTCCCTTTCTTTTGTATATTGTTACGATAATCGCTTTTCTCCAATCGTCTGGGACTTCTCCCATCTCGATACATAAATTTATCAATTCGCACAACCTGTGAGGTATGTACTCGCCACCGTATTTAAGCATTTCAGCGCTATATGATCCAAATAAATATATACTTGGTACCGTATGCTTAGAATAATTGTACATTTTCTTGTGCTGAGAAAATGTATTCTCAGATGGAATAGCACATTTTAGTATTTTGAAACCCAAGAGATCCAAGTGCCCCAAAACCAAAGTGTCCCAACACCCAAGTCACCCAAGACCCAAGTAACCCAAGACCCAAGTGCCCCAAGACCCAAGTCACCCTAGACCCAAATGTACCAAGACCCAAGTTACCTAACTGCCCGCAGACCCAAATGCTACAAATGTCGCAAATGATTCCCAAGTCAAGTTGAACATTTAATGCAAATAATAATTGATAAAATAATAATTAAAAATAACAAAAATTCATATAATTGTTTGAGACATGTTTATTAACTTTCTTTGCAATTAATTACAGTATACATTTTTGAATCCTCACTTGTCCATTTCCTAATTTATTAAGTAATATATTGTTTCAGCTTGCTTTCCTTAATTAATTCAATTTTCTCGTCAATATTACATATAATGCATAATTAATTATTTATAATCTCTTATTCTAAATTAGTTAAAAATGCAACAAATAGGGAAATAAATATTTTTATATAAAAGAAATATGGATACTATAGTAAATTAAACTGAATTACAAACGTTCTAAATTTCTCAGATTTCAGGTAAAAAAACTGTCCACAAAAGACATGAATTTTTAAGCAAATAGTTGAATTCCCATCTAATTTTTAACCAAAAAGCTACATTTTTAACTACAATTATTAATTCTCTACCAGAAAAAAACTATACTTTCAACAAAAAAGTTAATTTTGAAGCAAATAGTAGAATTTTAAACCAGAAAGGATGATTTTTTCACGAAATTATTCAATTTTCAAGACAAAAAGACAAATTTTCTTCGAAAATTCTTCAAAATGGAATATAGTTACATTTTCAGTTGAAAAGATAATTTTTAATTAAAAAAAAAACGGATTTTTCAGCACAATATATGTAGATTTTCCACCAAATAGTTAAATTTGCAGTTAAAAGTATAATTTCCAAGAAAAAAAATGAGTTTTCAGCAGAATAGTTATATTTTCAAATCATTTGTTTCTGTTTCTATACTGCCAAAACGTAACTATATTTACTTGCTTTAGATTACGTTATTCAAAATACTGAAATTGTAACGAGTTTTTTTCACTACTTATCCTGAAATATCCCGGTGCTATACGGAGCTATTACTTATTAGTTCAGCAGTTTATTTTCTATGATGATAGAAAATCAATAATCTGGGCAGAAACCTCATATTTTATATTATTAGAATTTACGTATTTCTAATATTTTGTCAATGAAGCTTTTCGGCATTTTTAAGGTTTCTGCTCAGGTCATTAATTTTCTCTCCTACGTAGTGCCCCACTTTCATCACCTTTCAAAACGTTGTATCTATCAGGTGATAACGGCTTTGTAGGCGACCTTCGTGCGAAGCGTTGTTCCACCTTACTCGTGATGCTCCTGTTCATCAGCGTTTTAGGCGGCCAGATTGGAACACTCATTGTTTTGACGAATAAGAAGTCCTTCGGGCACCTCCTGTAATCGTCTCCCCAATGGGCTCTTATTTTCCCCGGGATATTTATGCCTGGCATCTGAAATATTGTAAAAAGATTTAAATTTTACAAGGGACTGAAAGTAAGAACTTGTCTTATTTCTGAAAGTAATGAATTTCCATATTATACATACCATGTCTTCTGCTCCGCGACTTTTGTATTCTAGCTCAGAGAGACACTTCTTTGGCAGTTCTATAATTTGTAATATACATGAAATTTAGAAATATGCTAATTATGAAGACAGATATTGAATAATAATTTTTTTATCAATCAAATTCAATAATAATAGACAGAATGCGTCCTAATGTTCACACTCTACGTCAGGCCTGCCCAAGTAGGGGAAAACTGCTCATTTTCCAGATGGGAATTTAACACCACCACCGACCTCTATTCATTCAACTTCACGACAGCAATCACCCCCTAAGCCTCTGGACCTGTGAAGAGGGACGTGGTGGTGGAACTCGAACATGTGGTGAACGAGCAGTTTTCCCCTACTTGGGCAGGCCTGCTCTACGTTAGATCTTTTCAACTAAAACAATTGAAAAATTATGTTTTGTATATATATGTATATAATTGACTTAAGAAAAATGAAAAATACTACGTGCACAGATTTTTGTGTATCTTACCAGACTGAACATTTATTTCCCGTTCTTGTGGGAAAGTGACTCCGTCGTTTTTTTTTTGGTCTTGGAGATTTTCCCGGAAAGAGAAAAAATCGTTGTCCGACTTCATCCGGTAACTGGGGGACACATGAGGAAACTGAAATGGATCTTCACCTTAAAAAAAGAACATATACAAGTATAAACATTGTATCCCTTGCTGACTTTAAATCTGCTGAGGCAATCGATAACCAACTTACATGCTCCTTCATCAAGATTGATTAATCCGTTCTCCACCCATTCTGGAGTCTTCCATTCTGGAGTATAACATCTTTTTTTATCAGGAGTCATGAGCTGTTTCTGAGGAGTGACACATAATGACTTCGGCGAAGAATTTACTGACATTACCTCTTCCTCATCGGAAAGGCAATACGAATCGATGAGCATCCCCATGCCGGATCGTGTATCTGTTGACATATCTGAAAAATATAATTATAACTTAGAACAGTTCAGCTTTAAGCTTGATTATATGAAGGTTAAATGTAATTATACTTACAACATTCTTCTTTTCCTTCATCATCCAAACACTTGGAATCGACGTCCAGACGCCCGATAACAGCTTCTTCCACCTTCGATGTTTCTAGAACATAGAAATATTTTTTCAACATTGCCAAAATTTAAACACATTCATGTACATAATACTTTATTAAAATATAGCTTATACTTACCAGACATTCCCGCCATTTTTCTTCCACAGTTGCAAGCTGTTTGCTGTATTGTTGTCTCATTTTTGGCTGAAATATAAGAACAATATAGTACAATTCATTTATGTCCAGTTCATCATACTTTAAAGTATGAAGGTATACACTTTTCAAGAAATTGATCATACTTGTCTGCAAGTTGAAGTACCGCATCTTCTAACTTCCTCATTTTTTCGGTTTGGTCCTGCATCTGTGATTCTAACATTCGCACTTTTTTTCAATTCTTGAATGTTCGTGTTATTGCAATTGCACTTCTTATTCTCCGGCAGTTCAGACAGTATAATTCTGCTGGCGTCTTTCTGCAGAGCCTACAATACATAAAATATGTCGATTAGATGCCAAAAGAGAATGATGGTAATTACAATGTAAAAGTAGAAAAGAACTGTCATACCTGTTTTCGTTTTTTTGCTTCCTTCTCTACTTTTTTCGTCAGCTCTCGTTCCTTTTCGTGATTAGGGTCAATCTCGTCTTTCTTACACGATTTGTATGACTTTCTTGCATCGTCGCGTTTTTTCCTCTCAAGATCCTTGTCGTCGTGATGAACGACAGGATCTGCTATCCGCTTGCTTTTTTTCCTCTCTTCTAGGTCCTCTTTACTCACTGTAATCAAAATTTAAGTTGTAAGAAATTATTATATTATGAGAGGAACAATGTAAAATCACAAGAATAATGACTTACCTCCTAGAAGAAGAATGAAAGGATTTTAGGGCAATGAGCCCTCTTTACGCGGAGAAGAGTCGACTTCGTATACTCTTTCCTCATCGAAATCCTTGACGTGCTGTGGTTTATACTTCCGTATCGCCTCTATTAGGATCGTGTCTCTTCTGCCATCAAAAATCCTTTTTATGTACGCGTATTTGATTGGCACGGAGTCCTGCGACGGTGCGCCTCGCTGCATAATTATGGAAAAGTGGTTTCGGATTAAAGTTTGTGGTACCGGACGACTAGAAAAATTTAAAGATGGTTTCTGATTTATTCGTATTGGATGCACGGATTGAAAGGGATTAAATAACGAATTCTTATTAGTTTCGGAGTCAATCGGATTGGGGGACACGGACTAAAAAGTGTTGAAAAATGCTTTCGGATGAGCAACATATACACACAGATCGTCTTTCGGTTTCAAAAGAATTTGAGAAATTGTTCGGATTGATTCACGTTGAAGTTTGTAGTGTCACTCGGATTAAAAAGGATTGAAAGGTAGGTTCGAATTCATTCGTATCGGGGCAACGGATTCAAAACAATTCATTCGGACATGGGTCACGAATGTAAAAGATTTGAAAAATACTCTCCAATAAGCCTTGAATTCGGGGCATGCATTTAGGAGGATTGAAAGGTGCGTTTGAATTTATTTGGATTTGAGTTTGTCATCTAGGACGGATAGAAAAAGATTGAAAGGTCGTTTCAGATTCATTCGAATTGGACGTCTCTCTCGAGAGAGAGAGAAGAAGTTGCAGAAGGTGAGATGGTTGCGGGCAATATTCACAAACACAATTTTCACACACACGTTAAACAAAGAAACACGCTTTTAAGTTCGAAAGGAAGTTAATAATGAAGAAATAAGGTAAACAAGTGAAAATTATTATATAACAGATTTCTGTTAATATAAAGGGATAGTTTTCGACGTAAAAATTATAGAGACATCCGCTCTGTTTCAAATCACGAAGAAAACTGAAAAATCATTCTCAGAGGTCCTCCAGTTTAACGACTTACGAAAATTCGAAAGAAAGATGCTTTAATTTTTAAAGGGCTGTGGCAGTAAAACTGACTGAAAGTAGGAGGACCGATCGCCGGTCCACTTGAGGGAACGACGACCGTAGTCGCCACGTGTTCTTAGAATTTTTGTCTCTTTACAACCGGGTGGTATATTTTTGAAAGTTTTTCAATATCGGTTCTTAAATTGACCACATTCACATTACCAGCAGTGTGACACATTTCCATCACCAGACGTTTACGATAGTGACATTCATTCGCAAGAATTTTCGCGTTTTCAAAATCGAAAAAATGGTCTTTCTCAATACTATGCTTCGTAAGCATTGTCTGTTTATTAGGGACCTTATTTATATCCTTATTGTGTTCTTTAACCCGTACTCCTAACGGACGCTTAGTTTGACCGATATAAACCGCTTCACAATTTTGACCCTTGCACCAAATGCCACGTAGACCTTCCACGTACGGAATTCTGATGAAAGACCTAATTTCCGCATTTTGAACTATTGCATCAACTCTACGATGTTCATTTTGGGCCAAAATATTTAATCTGAGATTAATATTCTCTCTAACGAATGTTTCCGGGTAAAAGTTATCACGAAGTGTGTCTTCCACCAGTCGTAAAATGTCTAGAAGAAATTGCTTATCGGAAAGGGGAATGGCTAAATCGAGAGTGCTTAACAGCTTCGATTTGGTGAAAAAAATGAGAAATTTCAGGATTCCGGAAAATCATGTCTTCGCGTCACTGGACGTTGTTTCTCTTTTCACTAATGTGCCAAAAGAAAAGGCAGTCGAGGCGTTTCATAGTAGGTGGGATCAAATTCGCGATAAAACGAGAATTCCGTGGACAGATTTTGAGGAAGGACTTCGATTGTGTCTAGATAGTACGGATTTTAATTTCAAGGGCAAAACTTACTTCCAGAAAAGAGGACTGCCAATGGGCTCTCCCCTTTCGCCGATTTTAGCAGACCTAGTTATGGACGATCTGGAAACAGTTATTTTACCGAAAATAGGTTTCCAGGTACCGTTGTATGTCCGTTATGTCGACGACATATTAGTAGCTCTCCCGGAAAACGAAGTAGAAAACGTTCCACAAGTTTTTAATTCGAATGATTTTGAAATTAAATTCACGCTAGAAAATGAACAAAATAGGGCGATTAACTTCCTGGATGTAACTTTTCACAGAAATGACATCCAAGAAATAAACTGCAATTGGTTCCGCAAACCCACCTGGTCTGTTAGATGCCTAAATTTCGATTCAAACCACCCACAAAAATACAAAAAAAGTGTAGTTTTCAATATGGTTGATAGAGCCATTCTCCTTTCCGATAAGTAATTTCATCTAGGCAATTTACGACTGGTGGAAGACACACTTCGTGATAACTTTTACCCGGAAACATTCGTTAGAGAGAATATTAATCTCAGATTAAATATTTTGGCCCAAAATGAACATCGTAGAGTTGATGAAATAGTTGAAAATGCGGAAATTAGGTCTTTCATCAGCATTCCGTACGTGGAAGGTCTATCTGAGCGAATTGCGAGAATTCTCGGGCATTATTTATTTATTTATTTATTGAAACAGTGAACGGGCTAAGCCCTTGTATACATTAGAGTGTTAACGATATCAAGAATGAGGTGTAAGTCTAAATATTGGCGCAATAGTTCAACGATGGCCGCTGTGACAACGCAAGTAATAATTGCAATATATTATTATTGAAAAATTGAAAGTTCATCGAATAATTTCCTGCTATTAATTAATAAGTATCAGCTAGTCTGCGCAATATAGTTTTGAATTGGAACGCTGACATATTAAAAAAGTCAAGTTCATTGCCTAAGTCGTTCGCTTCTCTACAAATGCATTATGACATAACTACGGCATTCAAAAATAACAAAGACTTCACGTCGGTCTTGAGGCCCACTAAAGATAAATTAAATAAATTGCAAAACAGCAATATTGTTTATGGCATTTGGTGCAAGGGTCAAAATTGTAAAGCGGTTTATATCGGTCAAACTAAGCGTCCGTTAGGAGTACGGGTTAAAGAACACAATAAGGATATAAATAAGGTCCCTAATAAACAGACAATGCTTACGAAGCATAGTATTGAGAAAGACCATTTTTTAGATTTTGAAAACGCGAAAATTCTTGCGAATGAATGTCACTATCGTAAACGTCTGGTGATGGAAATGTGTCACATTGCTGGTAATGTGAATGCGGTCAATTTAAGAACCGATATTGAAAAACTTTCAAAAATATACCACCCTAATGTAAAGAGACAAAAATTCTGAGAATACGTGGCGACTACGGTCGTCGCTCCCTCAAGTGGACCGGCGATCGGTCCTCCCACTTTCATTCAGTTTTACTGCCACAGCCCTTTAAAAATTAAAGCATCTTTCTTTCAAATTTTCGTAAGTCGTTAAACTGGAGGACCTCTGAGAATGCTTTTTCAGTTTTCTTCGTGATTTAAAACAGAGCGGATGTCTCTGTAACTTTTACGTCCAAAACTATCCCTTCATATTAACATAAATCTGTTATATAATAATTTTCACTTGTTTACCTTATTTCTTCATTATTAACTTCCTTTCGAACTTAAAAGCGTGTTTCTTTGTTTAACGTGTGTGTAAACATTGTGTTTGTGAATATTGTGTTTGTGGGATTAAGGAGTGATTTACTTCCCCGTCACCTTCTGCAACGAAAAGGAAAGAACACGCAGAGAGGAAGCGTATATAGAGAGAGAGAGAGAGAGAGAGTGTGGGTGACAGAGACGGAGAGAAAGGCGGAGGGAGCGAGTGACGAAGAGGGAAAGAGAGAGAGGGAGGAGCTGCATGACATAGAAGTGCTAAGTTTATGCATGAATTTCGCCTTTTTTTACCAAATATTGCATACCAAAGCTTTAATTTTAAGTTTAATTTTAAATTGAATATCTGGCACTGAGGAGGACCCCTATCCGTGGTCGAAACGTTTGCCAATTTAACTTTTATGAAATGCACGTTTTTTAATTAAATATATCCATAAGACCCAAATGCCAATACAAAAATTCTTCTTCACAAATTAAAATGATTACTTTTGCCCAATAAATAAAGACTTCATTCATTCATTTCATCATAATGCTCTTCAGTTCTATATTCTTCACATGAATAAAAATGGCAAATAAATGAAGTTGTTCATGAAACTGGTTTAAACTATTAACTATTATTATTTGTTGGTGTTCGTTTGCAATTAAACATTATTCTTAAACATTTCAATATAGAAATCAGTGTAAGTAATGAATTTAAATTCTGAACATGCAGCAGATATAAGTTATATTCATTAATTTACAACAATTAAAAAAATAGAGAAATTTCATCTGCAATTAAAATTTCTATTCAACAAAAGTAACTTTACTGACCTCTATTTTTTCGAGGAAATGTCAATGAATAGACCTAAGTAGATACTACAAATCTAAACAATTGGATTTTTGAAGTTAAGTAACAAATTAATACAATTTTTCAAGGGTGCAATACTCCATCAAAGCACCATCCTTTCTAAGTATTAAAAAAAAAATACTTTGATCCATTCAGGTTTGAGAAGTCGGCGGATTTTTGTCCCAAAGGAGTATTTTTTCCCGCTCTGCGTCGAATATAGTTCGATTACTCTAAAGCAGGGGTCTCCAAACGTACATAGATCCTGTATCTACTTGGGGTCCCAGAACAGTAGGTCGGATCAACTCAGCTTTGACCCAGAACTGTCAAAATCCTTTACCTGATTCGAACCGCTTGGAACCCTTTGAAAAAATCTGCCCGCTTCGCGGGCACATTCTCATGGCGCGCTTCGCTCGCAAGTTTGAGCGCGCCTAGGGCGCGCGATTGTTGGATCTCGCGCTCGATCATATATTTATCTCGCGCTTCGCGCTCGATTATGTATTCACCTCGCGCTACGCGCTCGGGCGTATTTGCATCGCGCTTTACACTAGGCTCCTCTAGATTTTTGAACTTCGAGTTCGACTTCGATGAAAAGAAAAAGTTTGTTTGCAAATATTATAAAATTATCAAAACCTCTACATATTAAGTGATTGTTAAATTTATTTTTATTTTAGACTGAAAAGGAACTTTATTTACTCAAGGTTCTATCGACCTTAAGGAACACATTCTCATCCAGACACTCGCGCTTCGCGCTCGATATTTGATTTGAAAATCATTTGAACCGTATGATAGAAACAAAAAAGTTTGAGCGCACTTACGGCGTGCGATTTGGTAAATACACTGAGCGCGCACTTTGTGCTTCGTATTATATGTTCTTCATATACAAATTACTAAATTTGTATTTGATTTCAAATGAAAAGTAATTATATAATTCAGGCGACAAATTTTATTAGTTAACATTTTATTTTAGCTTGTGCCGTTTATCAAAAAAGTTAATTTTTTCATTTTGAATATATTCTTACCACAAAAATTGATTACGGGTGTGTAAGTCTTTTTTGAATGCACAATTTTTGTTCATTTATATGTTTTCGTACCTTGCATTGTTTTTTCAAAAATTTGATTTTTTTTACTGTCAATGTTATTTTCACGAATAAAACAAAAACCACGCATCCTATCGAAACATGAGTCACAATAAATTTGTACCTCTTCCTTGGATGAACAAATTTTGTTTCGGTCATTTTTTTTAGCTGGTAATATTCGTCTGAAAATTTGATTTTTCTATTTTCAATGCCGTTTTTTACGAATAAAACAAAAACTACGCGTCATATCAAAAAGTGAATGATAAGAAATTTGTAGATCTTTTTTAGGTGCACAATTTTGGTAAGATGATCTTTTCTGGTTTCTTACATAGTTCTACAGCAAAATGGTTTTTTTGATTTTTCATTAATTTTTTGTGCGATCAAAATTTGAATTTTTTATTTTTCAAAAAATTGAAAAAGTTGTTATGAAAATATTATAGGGTGTTCAGGAATCAACGTTTTTCTCCTCTTGACTTTTTTTCATATCGTGCGTTTTTTGGCTTAAAATGTTCATTTTCGTTTGTTTTTTGGAATTTTGCAAAATGCTATAACTCCAGTAATTTTTTTTAGCACGAAAAGTCATAAGAATATTTTGTTCGTCATTTTGCGTACTACTAATAACCGTACATAGAATTTTCAAATCGTCCAAAAAAGTGGTCTCAAAAATTTTCAAAATGTGCTCACTTTTTGGATTTTCATCCAAAATAGCTGGTTAACGAACTCGTTCTCTATTTTTCGGCCATAAAAATGTGTGCCAAAGCTCAATCAAATCTGATCATTTTTTCGAAAGTTATCGTGGCTACAGACAGACAGACAGACTACAGACAGACAGACACCTTCGTAAAAATCGTTTTTTCTAGCTCAGGGGGTCTCAAAACGTGGAGATTTGATGAAAACCGACTATGTCAAATTTTACATAAAACCAATACCTTCTCATTAGAATGAGAATGTAAAAAAGGGTCCTCCATGTTCAAATTTCAGAACCGAGCCCTTCCAACTGGGATTTTTTCACGAGAGGTCATAAATTTTCTCTCAGTTTCCTTTCGAAAAAAAAATGGTAGATCTTGAAAAAGGTCGTGCGATCCTGGGTCACGCTGCACCTGTGGATTGTGGAGACCCCTGCTCTAAAGTCTAAAGGACAGTTTCGAGCCAGCCCTTTTGAAAACTAACCATAAGAACGGGTTTTGGTGGTTTGAAAAAGGACAGAACGCTTTCTGGCATTTTCAAGAATGCCAGAACGCGTTATGGTCATTTATTTCGGTCTTTGGCCGTTTTAAAAAGAGCCACAACGCGTTCTAGCATTTCTGCAACGGCCAGAACGCGTTGTGGCTGTTTTTTTCGGTCTTTGGCCGTTTTCGGCCTTTGAGCCTAACAGATATACAAATTGAACATTTCGAAAAACCCGATTTTAGATTTTTTTAAATTCACGACTGAATTTATCAGAAAATGGTCCAAGTAGATTTGTTATTTTTTTGTTTATTTAATTTTTATGTTGATGCAGACAGCGAAAAAAAGGTTGATTTTTTTATTTCATTTTTTATCTTCTAGACTAAATTTTTCTTATACTTCTCATCCCTTGGATTTACTGCACAGGGGTATAAGAAAGATAAAAAAATTGTTAACGTGCAATGTTAATTGTTATAAACAAATTGTATTAAGAAATACTCGACATTAGGGGTTATTCGTTTTCAAAGTATATTTCTGCTCTGAAATCGCTTGTTTTCATCGTTTAGATGATACAGAGCCATTAAAATTTAAGATTAAATGTTATTTGTTCATTTTATAAACAAATTATATAAACAAATGCACTTTTTGGGCGATTCTAAGTGAAAATAAATCTTTTTTCCTTCTAACCTTGCTAACATTATATTTCCAATGATGTTTTCTGAAAAAAATTTTGTCACTCATCAATATTTGTTCATTTCATAAACAAATTATAAAAACAAACACACATTTTGTGAGTTTTTGAGCGAAAAAAAAACATTTTTCCTTCTGACCTTGCTGAGTTCATATTGCCAATGATGTTTTCTGAAAAAAATCTTGCAACCCAGCCATATTTGTTTATTTTATAAACAAATTGTTTAAACAAATGCACATTTTGGGCGATTTTAAGCGAAAATAAGCCGCTTTTTCTGACCTTGCTAAAATTGTATTTCCAATTATGTTTTCTGACAAATTTTTTGCCACTAATCAATCTTTGTTTATTTCACAAACAAATTAAATAAACAAATGCACATTTTCAGCGTTTTTAGGCGAAAAGGAACAGTTTGTTCCTACCTTGTTCCAATTATATCGTCAATGATGTTTTCTGAAGAAATTGGTGTCACTCATCAATATTTGTTCATGTTATAAACAAATTGTTTAAACAAATGCACATTTTGTGCGATTTTAAGCGAAAGTAAGCCGTTTTTTCTTCTCAACTTGCTAAAATTATATTTCCAATTACGTTTTCTGACACATTTTTTGCCACCCATCAATATTTGTTCATTTTATAAACAAATTGTTTAAACAAATGCACATTTTGGGCGATTTTAAGCGAAAACAAGCCGTTTTTCCCCTACTTTGTTGCAATTATATCGCCAATTATGTTTTCTGAAAAAATTGTTGTCACTCATCAATATTTTTTCATTTCCTAAACAAATTATATAAACAAACGCACATTTTGGGCGTTTTTAAGCAAAAAGAAATCGTTTTTTGTTCTGACCTTGCTGCATTTATATTGCCAATGATTTTTTCTGAAAAAAACTTTGCAACCCATCGATATTTGTTCATTTTATAAACAAATTGTTTGAACAAATGCACATTTTGGGCGATTTTAAGCGAAAGTAAACTTCTGACCTTGCTAAAATAATATTGCCGGTAATGTTTCTGACAAATTTGTTTCCACCCATCAATGTTTCTTAATTTTATAAACAAAAAAAAATATAAACAAATGCACATTTTGGGCGTTTTTAAGCGAAAATAAACCGTTTTTCCTTCTGACCTTGCTAAAATTATATTGCCAATGATGTTGTTTGAAAAAAATTTTGCCATTCATCAATATTTGTTCATTTTATAAACAAATGTACACTTTCGGCGTTTTTAAGGCGTTTTTTCCTTCTGACCTTGCAGAAATTGCATTGCCAATGACGTTTTTTGAAAAAAAACATTGCCACCCATCAATATTTGTTCAGAGTTTTTTTACCAAATTACATAAACAAATGCACATTCTGGGAGTTTTTAAATGAAAAGAAATCGTTTTTTCTGACCTTGCTGAAATTAAATTGCCAATGACGTTTTCTGAAAACATTTCGTCATGCATTAATATTTGCTTATTTTATGAACAAATTATATAAATAAACTCACATATAAGGCGATTTTGAGCGAAAACATATCGTGTATTTGTTTATTTAAATTTTTTATAAATTTTATAAATTCTATTCTTTGGCAAGAGTTCATGTAAAAAACATCGCCAACATAATCCAAACAATACTACAAGAAAGGAAATTGTTTTTTTTTCCTTGTAAACGCCTACAATGTGTATTTTTTATTTTATTTTGTTTAAACATTTTACGAATTCCATTTTATCACAACATTTTGCCAAAGAATACCATTCGCAATATAATTTAAATGAGACTAGATGAAAGGATTTTTTCTGCCTGTGAGTGCCTAGTATATGCATTTGTTTACCTAATTTGTTTTCAAAATAAACAAATAGTGAGGCATAACAAAATTTCATCTTGAAAATTCATTGTCAATATAGTTTAAAAAATAATAAAAGAAAAAACGATTTCTTTCTCTCTATAAATATCTGCAATGTACGTTTGTACGATAATTATTAATTATTCAAACGATTTTAATAAACAAAATCAGAGTTTGGATATTTTTCGACGAATAGGCTCAATTTGTTTACGCAATCAACAAAAAATTGTATTTGCGATTACTCTTTGCTATGAAGGTTTTCAAATTGACAATAATTATCAATTATTTAATCAATTTTCATAAACAAAATCATAGTTTGGATACTTTTAGACGAATAGGCACAATCTGTTTGTGGAATTAACAGAGAAAGTCTTTGCGATTACTCTTCGCTGTGAAAGTTTCTTAATTCACTATGATCAATAATTATTTAAACAATTTTAATAAACAAAATCAAAGTTTGGTTACTTTGAGACGAATAAGCTCAATTTCTTTACGGAATTAACAAAGAATGTCTTTGCAATTACTCTTTGCTATGCAAGTTTTCAAATTGATAATAATTATTAATTATTTAAACAATTTTCATGAACGAAACAATAGTTTGGATACTTTTAGACAAATAGGCACAATTTGGTTACGGAATCAACAAAGAATGTCTTTGCGATTACTCCTTGCTATGAACGTTTTCAAATTGATAATAATTATTAATTATTTAAACAATTTTCATAAACAAAAGCATAGCTTGTATGCTTTAGACGAATAGACACAATCCGTTTACGGAATCAAGAAAGAATGTCTTTGCGATTACTCTTTGCTATGAAGGTTTTCAAATTGACTATAATTATCAATTATTTAAACAATTTTCATAAACAAAATCATAGTTTGGATATTTT
>CAKNYM010049877.1:134400-149034 GCA_932195095.1 Andricus curvator
AACAATTTTCATAAACAAAATCAAAGTTTGGTTACTTTTAGACGAATAGGCTAAATCTGTTTACGGAATCAACAAAGAATGTCTTTGCGGTTACTCTTCGCTATGAAAGTTTTTAAATTGACTATAATTATCAACTATTTAAACAATTTTCATAAACAAAATTATAGTTTGGATACTTTTAAACGAATGGGCACAATTGGTTTACGGATTAAACAAAGAATGTCTTTGCGATCACTCTTTGCTATGAAGGTTTTTAAATTGACTATAATTATCAATTATTTGAACAATTTTCATAAACAAAATCATAGTTTGGATATTTCTAGACAAATAAGCTCAATTTGTTTACGGAACCAACAAAAAATGTATTTGCGATTACTCTCTGCTATGAAAGTTTTCAAATGAATAATAATTATTAATTATTTAAACAATTTTCATAAACAAAATAATAATTTGGATACTTTTAGACGAATAGGCACAATTTGTTTACGGAATCAACAGCGAATGTCTTTGCGATTACCCATTGATATGAAACTTTTAAAATTTAATTAAAATATTAATCGTTTCCTTTCTGATTCTGATGGCGTTTATCGCATTACACTAGAGTCCCGCTATAGTAGCCGTTTCGGGGGTACCTTTTAATCAACAGGGCACTATCTCGGTTCTTCCGTTCTCCTTATTCTCCGTTCTTCTTCTCCTTCTTGCTTGTGGCTTCTTATAGCGCCGAACTGTAAACATCGCAACTCCGCGGACCTTACAAACGCCTCCCTCTCGTCCCCTTGGACCGCCTTGTCTCTTATCTCGGGAACTACTATAGAGGGACTCTAGTGTATTTCGAAATATGCCGGAAAATGTTAAAAATGTTCTAAGTTAACAAAATGACGGCTGTTTCTTTGAAAATATTAAAAGAAGATTTTTTTCAAAAACCTATACTTATTAAAAATGTTGAGATAACAGTTTGCACGTCTAGAAAAATCATATCAAGAATACCTCTTACTCTTTTTTGCTTAGCCCGCATAAAGCTTATATGATGTATTCCTTAAATAAGCAGAAACTGCAAAAAAGATAGACAAAATAATAAAAAAGGTGGGGTTTTCCAGAAATTTTTAAAATATTTTTTTCTTTAAATTTTGAAAACATGAGGAACATATTTTCTGCACCAGCCCGACCTTTTTTATTCTTCGAAATATTTTTAAAAACTTTTAACAAATAGAAGAAAGGCATCTTATCAGCTTTATGCGGGGTGATTCATTTTTGAGGCTAGGAGAATTTGTCTTCCTACAAATCTAATATTAGAATTTTTCTCGTAATCGAACCAATATATCATCAAAGAGCGAAAGATATTTGTAATAGATTTTTTTAGATATTTAAAACTTTTGTTTCAACATTTTTTTCATATCTGTGCGTGTTTCTGATAAACATGAGAAGGTTCGATTTTATGAGAAAAAAGAATTCTCCTTGTCACGTTTAAAGTGAAGAATGTTTAATGACGTATTCAACCAAATTAACAGTTTAAATTAACATTAAGGAAACTGAGCAGTGTGGTCTTTTAGATAAAAAAAAAATATATGAATAAATACAGTTATAACTGTAACTAACTTTGGAAGATTGCTGAAGGCGAACTTCCAAAAAAATATGTCAGTTTAAAATTATTTGGTTATTTAGAGGTTTACATGTTTCTGCTTGCTGTTCAGGTAAAAATTGCGCAATTCTTATTCAATCCTAATGTTGTACGGCTTATTTTATTCTTTGATGAACTCTCTAGTCTAGAAATTTTTTTGGTACGTTTCTATTTTAAAAAATGTATTTAAGAAAAATATTGTCTATAAAATTAACAACTATATAATTCATGAATAAAATGTTTTGAATAAAAACGTACCAAAGAGATTCGAAGAGCATTCTTTAAAAAATAAAATGAAGTGAGAAAAAAATAACCTGAAATATTTTTCTCTAAAGTTCGCCTGATAATCGAAGTATTTTTCTCAAAATTTTAAAATCATTTTGAACAACGCTTATTTTTGAACTTGAAATAACTAGTGTACATCCTTATTAATAATTGCGTCAAATTGGAAGCCTGAAAAATTGAACAATTCTGGCCCTACTGGCTTTTGGCCCCAAACAGTTAACTATGATAAAACTATGCCTTCAAAATTAAATTATTTGCAACCATATGACAAACTTGTTTTGTATTTTTGAGTTTAGACTAAAAATATATGATTAAAAAAAAAAATCCAGTTTCGAGAAACATAATGTGGATGTTTACAATCTCAAAGTGATAAGAACCTAAAACTGGAACAGGCTCGGTTGCGAATAACGATAAAAAGTGAAATTTTCAGTTTAAACAAAAAATAAAAACTTGCTTCTGAGATGTGGAGTTGCTTAATTGAGAGAAAATGAGTTTGAGTAGAATAAGTTAACCAAGTCTGAGTAAATCATTCCAGAATTTGGAGGTTCAAAGTTTCATGGGTTTTGAAAATCGTCTTAGGATTGCGACTAAAAATCTATTTTTCGATTTGAAAAATTAAAATAAAAACTTGCGCAATATATGGGAGCTGAATAAGAATAAGAAACTTTCATCCAAAAAAATTATTCTGTTCCGGGAAAGTGAAGATTTAGTGTGACGGTATCGCACTGTAACATACGAGTTTTCGCTAAAAGATATATAAAGAGAAGAAAGGTGTGTGTTTATTTATAAATAAATAATAATTTTTATAAATATCGTTTTTGATTGCATGGCAAAAAGTTAAGCAAAGAAACAGTTATAAAAGTGGCTTTTTGTAGAAAATGAAGATTTAAGATTTTAGGTTGGAATTTGATTGATACTTTGCTGCTGAAAAAAGTGGAAAATAGTTTTATTTAGGAGCTTTTTCTTTCAAAGAAGAAGCGTTTATCATTTTATTGTATTGAGAAACTTTTAGGAAGAGAAATATGGTCAGAAAAAGGTTTAAGAAAGGGTAAGAGGATAGGAAATTTAAAAAAAAGAAGAAGATGGTAGACAAGTACATAGTCAGCTATCTGGTTTTGAAACACGAATAGTTTTATTTCACCATATTAATAGATAAACGTTTATTTTTCAGCCTGCTCGCCTTAAAAAATTGACTTGCTTACACTTCCATTTTTTTACAGAATTTTGTTAAAATCAACCCTTAAAACTAACATGCTTCAACACCTTATCTGTAACACCGCTCGCTCTTATCGCCTTGCCTTCCTCGCTTCGCCTCGCACGCATGTCCCTACTTTCTCGCTTTGCCTAGCATTACCAAACTCTGCGTCCGCGGCTAATACCTAATACTTATCTACTATTTACAATATTTACATTTACTTATCTTTACTTCCTCCTCTATTTACAATCTTTCCTTCTCCATTCCTCTTCCTCCTTCTTTCTCTTCTTCTCCATCTTACCCAAGACTCCCTTCACCCATGCTACTGCCCTTTTGCCCTCCCTTTCATGCATCAATACCTCCATGCTTATCCCACTCCTTTCCACCTCTACGCACTCCTCCAACCAGTGCTCCACTCTTGTCTCCCCCTTCCCACATAGTTCACACATCCTCTTTTCCCTAGCGAGCCAGAACCTATTAAAACCCTCCATGCACCCACATCTCATCCTCGCTATAAGCTCCTGACTTCCTTTCTCTCCTTTCTCACACAAATATTGCGCTCTCGCCCTTGTATTATCCACTCATAGTTCCCATTTCTTCTCACTTCATCCGTCTGCAGTCCATTCGTTCTAAAATACCTTTCTCTTCCAACCTCCATCTTCCCACCCCCTCGCCTGTTCTCCTTCTCCCACCAACACTCCCTAACCAGCTTACTTCCCCCCTCTTCCAAAAATTTCTCCTCATATTTACACGCCCGACTCTCCGCTAGAATCCTTACACTCGTTCTCCCCGTCTCCCTCATGACAATATAATTAGGCGTGTTCCTTGCCAGCCCCAGTGTCCACTTTACATACCTCTCCTGTGTCCTATTTACCTCTTCGCTTTCCTTCCACCCCCACACCTCTACTCTATACAATAGCACACTCATCACTAGTGAGTCAAACAATTTCATTCTCCTTCCAAAATCATCTGCGAATAACTTCTTTCCCAACCCCCACACCTGCCTCATCACCACATTTGCCCTCCTCACTCTTTCTTTTATGTGACCATCCACTCCGCCATTCCTCCGAAACAAGAACACCATAACCATAACCTTGGACTTTTCCGCATTCAGTTCTAACCTGTTCTTATCCAGGTATTTTCTCAACCTCTTCACCATTTCCTTTAAGGCCTCCTCGCTTTTTCACAACAACACTATGTCATCTGCATACGCTAGTGACCAAATTCTAACCCCTCCTATCCTGACTCCTCCTTCCACTCCGGCATCCGGCAAAAAGCGTTGGGCTAAGCAGACACCCTTGCCTTAACCCCCTATCCATCGAGAATCCCTCCGAAATCCCCTGCCCTCCTCTTACCTTATCTTTGGTCTCTTCATATATCTCTTTCACCCTCTCGAGCAGGCCTCTCTCCACTCCCCTATCCTCCATCGTTTCCCACAACCTCCCCCTATCCACCGACGGAAACGCGCCTTTTACATCCACAAAAAACGCGTACACTCTCGACCCCTTCTTCGCTAATTCTCTATCCACCACGTGCTACAGAACGTAGATATTGTCGATAGTACTCCTACCAACCCTAAAGCCCGCTGCGTCTCCGGCAATATTCCTTTCCCCTCGACATCCCTCCGCAGCCTCTCCGCCACCACCATCGCGTATACTTTATACGCCGTATTCATTAGCGTAATCCCTCTATAATTTGCCTGCCTATCCTTATCTCCTTTCTTGTACAGAGGCACTATTAACCCTTCTCTCCACCCTCGTGGGAATCCCGCCCCCCTCCATTCTTTCTTCACTACCTCCCTCAGCCTCTCCCTAACCTCTTGTGTACTAAACAGCCATGCTTCGTTCTCTACCCCATCCAGCCCTGCTGATTTTGACCTTCTTAACTTCCTTGACTGTTTCTCTATCTCCTCGTCATTTAACTCCTCCACCTCTGCCTCCCCCGTTCTTCTACTCCCATCATCTCTCTTCCTTGAATCCGAGCCCTGAAATGATTCGTTAAAAAACTCCCTCCACTCCTCACTCCCTGTTTTCTCGCTTATCCCTACTCTACGCTTCCTAAACCTATTTATTATTTTCCAGACGGCCCCATCTGTCTTAACATTTCCTAACTTCTCCTCCAGCTCTTTCTCCTTTTCCTGTTCTTCCTTCTTACCCCCAACTTTTCTTCTCAGCTCTCCAACTCCACAACCGCCACTTCTTTCTCCTTTCTCCCGTCCAACTTAACTTTCCCTACCCTGCCTTTATCCCACCCTATGCTCTGTAGCAGCGTCATATTAAAAATGAGACTTCGAACAAATCCTTCTACTGCTTCGGCTCAAGTGTTTACGAAAAAGGTCGAGGTCATTCTTGGACTAAAATTTCCCGCTCTTTTGATTGCCGTTGTCAAAAATAGGGGTTCCCTCTTAAAAAAAACAAAGTTCACCTTGAAACAACCTTTAAGGTCGAGCCCAAGGTTAAATTCAAGGTCACCACTGGATTCCTCGTTAAAAGTTACTTGAAGAATGACCTTGACCTTTTTGAAAAATATTTTACGTGGACAATTATTTAGGTGTTTTTTTTACTTTTTGGACACCCTGTATATATGAAGCCCTCAGAGGAAAAACGTGACACAGAGCGTTTTGTAAAAAAAGGTAAACAGAATCGCGAGGTAAAAATGTTACTCGGAAATATCCTAGGAAAAACGTTATAGAAAATGTTGAGGGATAAAATGTGCCAACAAAAGTTCCGAGGAAAAACGTTACAGAAAATTTTGAGGGGAAAAATGTAGTAAAAAAAGTTCCGAGGAAAAGCGATATATATAAAACTCGAGGAAAAAAGTTTCTTTTGCTATTATAAGTTGATCACTAAAACACTTTCAAAAAACAACAAGGACGTCAATATGATCAGGTCCATTAAGCTAGCACCTCCACAATCGAATTTTACGATTTTTCATAGCTCAGAATTTTGGACTTTTTTAGGGCTCTTGAAATCCGAAAAAAAATTTCCCCGAAACAACCCTTAAGTTCAAAAATCAACCCCCTTCAGAAAATTTGAATTTGTCACAAATTTATTCCCGGAGTACTTTTGGGCTTTCTTTGGGCTCCTCGAAAATACCCACTCCGATTTTTGGGCTCCAACCCTTGACGTTAAAAATCAAACCCTTGGTACCACGCAGATATGGCATTGTCGAAAAATAATCTTTTTGAGAATTTTACAATGTGGCTAGAGTCTCTGATTTTTGAGCTCCTCGAAGATACCCACTCCGATTTTTAGGCCCCAACCCTTAACGTTAAAAATCAACCCCTTTCTCCCACGCAGATATGACTTCGTCAAAAAATACTGTTTTTGACAATTTTACAGTGTGGATAGAGTCTCTGATTTTTAGGCTCCTCGAAAAGACCACTTCGATTTTTAGGCTCCAACCCTTAACGACAGTGTGGATAGAATCTCTGATTTTTGGGCTCCTCGAAAAGACCACTTCGATTTTTAGGCTCCAACCCTTAACGTTAAAAATCCACCCCTTGGTACCACGCAGATATGACTTTGTCAAAAAATACTCTTTTTGAGCATTTTACAACGTGGCTAGAGTCTCTGATTTTTGGGGTCCTCGAAGATGCCCACTCCGATTTTTGGACTCCAACCCTTGACGGCAAAAATCAACCCCTTTCTAGGACGCAGATATGACTTTGTCAAAAAATAATCTTCTTCAGAATTTTTCAGTGTGGATAGAGACTTTGATTTCTGGGCTTCTCGAAAATATGTAATCCGAGTTTTGGGCTCCAATCATTAAAGTTAAAAATCAACCCCTTGGTAACATGCAGATATGAGTGTCAAAAAATAATCTTTTTCAGAATTTTACAGTGTGGATTCTCTTACTTCTTCCAGTTTTTTCATCCACGACACTCCCTGTCCATTACCATCCAAAATCCATCTTACACACTCATCCACACTCAACTGTCCATTTTCCTCTCCTGTACACCTCTCTAACACATGTGCCCATGACTCCATTTCGTATCCACATACTCTGCACAGATTATCCTCTTCATCCATCCAATATCTACAAGATCTCACTCCTTCTCCCATTCTAAACCATACCACCCTATTCCACTTGTCTTCCTTTTTTATTTTTTGCAAATATTCTGGTTCCGCCAGCCCTTTGATCATCATATACCACCTATTGTACCTCGAATCCATAATCTTTATCCATCTCTCTTCTCCTTGTTTTACTAATAGCTCTAACTCTATGTCCTCCCACTCCAGTACCCCTTCTTGTATATCACAAGCCCTCCTCATTTTTTTCCTTTCTTCCTCCCATTTCGAATTTCCCAAATTGCCTCTCGTCTCCTTGTTCCGAATTTCATCCAAGCATACTTGTGCTATTCTGCTCCCCTCTCCCCTTTTCAGCTTCTCATCAAACTTCCAGTCTCCCTTAATTTGTCTAGTTACCATTTTTTCCCTTCCCAGTTCTTCCCTGAACATGTATCCTGGGCAACTCCAACTAACCCCCATTACCCATTTCAGAAATCTCTCATGCATGCTTTCCACTTTCCTATATTCCTTCCATCCCCAAACCTCCACTCCATAACACAACACCGCCCAAACCAACGCATCAAACAACCAAACCCTCATTCTCCAATCGTCATTGAACCTTCTCTTTCCTATACCCCATACTTGGCCCATTACTTTACTCGCACATTCGATTCGTTTCCTCACCTGCACCTCATTTCTTCCTCCTGCCTCAAACCAAAAACCTAAGTAACAGAACTCCTCCACACTTTCCACTGTTTGTCCGTTCGTCTTCCAAACGTAACCTAATTTGGTCTTTCTATTTCTAAAGCACATCACCTTGGTCTTCCCTACGTTCACCGTCAGTTCTTTTGTTCCCACATACTCTTCGAAAATTCTTATCATTAGGTTCATCCCCTGCTCATCGTCTGCTAATAGAACTACGTCGTCCACGTATGCTAGAGAATATAGTTTGCTATTACCCAAAATCGTCCCCCCTTTCCCTTTCTCCTTTAGCTTCTCCTCTAAGTCTGCCAGCAGCATATTAAATAGTAAAAAATAGTAAAAATAAAAATTTCCTTTATCCTCTCCACCAACCCTTCCTCTATTCCCCTCTCTTTCATTGCCTGCCATAGCACTTTTCTATTCACTGAGTCAAAAGCTGCTTTAAAATCTACGAACAAGGCGACTAATTTCCCTCTTTTTCTCCCTAACTTTCTTTTAACCAAGTAGTTGAGTACGTAAATGTTATCTATTGTCCCCATCCCTTTTCTAAATCCCGTCTGATTGTGTGGAATACTTTGTTTCTCTTCTATCTGATTCTCTAACCTTTTTCTCAGACTTTCTGCGTATATTTTATAACCCACTGGCATGAGAGTGATCCTTCTTACCCTCCCCTTTCTTGACAAGCGGTACCACCGGCCCTGTCATCCACTCCTCCATCCACCCTTCTCCTTTCCAGACCTTGTTGCAGATCTTCCACATCCCTTCTCTAATCCCTTCTGCTCCATATTTTATTGCTTCGTTCTCCATACCATCCTCTCCTGTAGCCTTGTTTCTTTTCAGTCTATCTATCGCCTGATCCACTTCTTCTCTTGTTATTTCGTTCCCTTCCTCCTTTTCTCCCTGGACTATCCTTCTATTTTCCCCTTTCATCCTATTTTGTTCTCCCCCTAACAGAACCTTAAAATAATCCGTCCACTCGCCCATTTCTATTTCTTCATTCACGCCCTTCCTTTCTCCTCTTTCCCTATTTATCACATCCCAGACCCTACCTTCTTTGATCGCTTTTTCTACTTCTTCCTTGTATTTCTCCTTTCCCTTTTGCTTTTTCCTTTTCAGCATTCTTTCATGTTCTCTTTTTCTCCTGTTGTACTCCGCCTTCTCTATTTCTCCTTTCCTCCATTTTCTTACACACTCTTTCATTCTCTCTTTACTCTCCCTGCATTCCTCGTCCCAACAGCCTCTCCTTCCCTCTTCTCTTCCTTCTTTTGTACCTAACTCATCCCTTACCTTCTCAAACGACCCTTTCAACCTTTCAGTTAACGAGTCTACTGCCTCCTCCTTTTCATACCTAACATTCTGCTTTTCCATTTTTTGTTTAAACTCTTTTAATTTATCTACCCTCCAGACTCCCATTTTCGTGTTCCTTTCTCCCCCTCTTTCCTTTCTCCCTCTGCCGCGCTTATGGACGCCACCTTTCAATATTGCTATTACTGGGAAGTGCTCGGACCCTATCTCATTCCCCACATTCATACTGCCTATCATATTCCTCATTCTTTCTTCTGCCAGGATGTAGTCTATTACTGTTTCTCCCTTACCTATAAATGTGATCTCTCCTTTTTCATCTCCTTTCATAATGCCATCACATATAAACCATCCTGTTTCTCCTATTACGTCTAGTAACCTCCTCCCCTCCCGATCTATCTCCCTATGTTTGGAGCTCCTTATGTAGGTTTCCTTTTCTTCATCCCAAGTCCCTCCCCCTTGCTCGCCAGTCCAGGCATTCAAGTCACCTCCTATCAAAACTAACTCTTCCTTCTTTTCCTCCATCCATCTCCTTATTGCTCTCCAACCTTCCTCTTCCCCTCTTCTTCTATATACACAAACCACCGCTATTCTGACTTTTCCAATTATTATCCTCCTTACCATTGTTCCATCCTTTTCTTGCCGGTCCTCCTCTATTCTCCCTTTTATTGCCAATTCTTTTCTCACCCCTGAGACCATGCCGCCCATCCCTCTACCTTTAAGGTGTTCCTTTCTTGCTTCTTGCATTGTCCACACATAACCTTTAGGTAACCTCCTTTTCATCCCCTTCCAATCCTTCTCATCAACCGAGGTTTCACTCATCATAATCACATCCCACTTTTCTAACTCCCGCCAAAAACCTTCATTCTTGTTCTTCAAGCCTGAAACATTCCAGAAAGCTATTTTCACGTTTTTCTCCTCCCTTCCCTCACCTATCCTTCTCACTTTTCTTCCGCCTTGCTTTTTGGAAACCCCTCTGTTTGATCTCTAACCTCTTTTGCATCTTCCTTTTTTCTGCCTTTCTCAACTCTTTTTCCCTTTTCCCTCATTTCTTCTAATTCCTCGTCCCAGAACCATTCCTCTCCATTTATCCATAATCTGTCTCTCCCTATCCATACCATGCGCCCCTTTTTCCTCTCTACCCATGCCCTCTGCTCTATCTGCCATCTCCTTTTCCTCTCCCTCCATGTCAAATCCTCTTCAATTCTTTCCCTTCTTCCTCTCAATAATTTTTTGTTCTCCATAATTTTCTTTTTCTCGTCCTCACTCCCTACTTTTACTATAAAAATTCCTTCTTTTCCTTCCTTCATCCCACCTATGATTAATTGAAATAAATAAATCTATAAATATAATGAAATATAAAAAGCAATATAAATAAAATAAATATAAAAGTAATAAATATATTTTTATTCATGTTCTTATTATATATATTCAGAAATTTTCAAACAAATATTTGAATTTTTAAGGAATTCTTCAACCTAATAGTTAAAATTTCAACCAAAGAAATACATTTTTAACCAAAATGATGAATATTAGTCAACAACAAGATTAATATTCTATCACAAAAAGACGAACTTTCAATGAAATACAGGAATTTTTAATCAAATAGTTGAATTTTCAATTGAATAATATACATTTTTAACCAAATATGAAATTTTTCAAACAAAAAGATTATTCTCGACAAATTATGCTTAAATTATACAAAAAAAAGACTTGTTAACTAAAATGATGGATCATCACAAAAAAAAAATTTATGTTTAACAAAGTAGTTTTACTTTCAAATGTAAGTTGTTGTATGTTCAATAAAAAAAGATGAAACAGATTAATTTCCAATCAAACAGTTGTGATTTTTAACCAAACAGATGCAAATTCTATCTAAATATATGCATTCTTAACCAAAAAAGACCAATTTTCAATAAAACAGTTGAATTTTTTACCAAAAACAAAATTGCTGAATTTTCAACAAATTAATCATATTCACTCCAATTTTCGAATTTTCTTGTTCTGAAAATAAACGTTCGTACAAAGATTTTTTCCTGAAAAGCTAGAAATAGGAAAATTTCATAACTATTAAGAAAGCATTTTTTACTTCCAGACTTCAAATATTCCATTTGCGCAACTATCATTTTTAATTACTGTATCTCCTTTTTTCATAAAACTGCATTTTGTATTGTAAAAAAAATGTACTGTATAATATGAGATATAATTTGCCCTAAGCTGGACTTGTAGAAGCATCGTAAGCAAAAAATGCCCTTAACGATACTAACATTAAAACGCACGCATTTACATGACTGTAATATTCAATATCAAAAACTTCAGGATCTGATACTTTTGCGAGATTAGCACGTTTGTGTCCACAATAATAAATATTTTTCGCCTAAACTTTCAGACATTGTGTGAAACATAACAAAAACGGTAAATAGCCTATTTGTTGTTTGAATAATAAAAGAAAAACTTTACCACAGTTTTTTGTAATTATATTAAAACTCGCAAAATCACTTCATTCAAAGTAGTGAACTTACTAATTTTAAAAGAAAAAACATTACTTCCAGCGTAGTAGTTTTACAAGATTTTGTAAAATCCGTGCGAAACCGACAACGGAAGTCGACAACAGCTATTACGGCGCGTCGGGCGATTACCGTTCGACCGACGCGACGGGGTCTGCGCCGTATATTATTCAGCTAATGCACGCAGTTTTTAAATATAGCTTCTCTTATTTCTACTTCAAAATGATAAAAAATGAATACAATACGATTAAAAATTAAAGATGCATTTTTTAAATTTCTGAACACATTTTTTAAACATTGATTTTGAATTACATTTTAAACTCAATTTAATGTTAAACTTGAAACTAAAAGCACAAATTGAAGTTATAAACATAAATAAATATGTAAAGTAGAAATTATACCAAAAATTTCATTTTTTTATGTACTTAATTTCAAATTCAAATTGACAAAAGGCTAACCGAAATTATTTTTATAGTTGATTAAAGATTAAAGTTGGAAATTATAGTTTTAAAATAAATAGAATGCATATTGTACGTTGAAACTATACAACCATGCATTCAATAATTCTTACTAATTTCCTAATTTATTCTTATAATAAAATCGGGAATGTTTTAATTTTTGTAAATAAACAATTTTTACGCTATCAATTAATTCAATCTTTAATTATAATAATTATCAATATTTTTAAACTAGCTGTGAATTCGATCTCGAGTGTTTTCACTTTGTTCGTATTTATAATTATATGGTTCTCATTTCACGAGCACTTTGCTTCCCGTTAGCAAATGTATTTGCTTCCTCATAGAGGAAGCATTAGTTATTTTTTTCAATAATAAACAAACTAAAGTCTTCATTTTGATCAATTTAAAAATAGAAATTTACAAAAAATACCAAATTACAAAATAATACAAACAATTTTTGAAATACAAAGACAAATCAGACAAATCAAATTTTGAATTCGAAATGATAATTTTTCTAGCTGGAAAAGGGAAGGGAAAAGTTCTGTCGCACCCTATCCCTTTGCCAGCTCGATGATTTTTTTTTTAAATTGTCAGAATTAAGGGTAAACGGGAAACTGAGTGACTGGTTCGATATTACGCAAGGCGTGAAACAAGGATGCGTTATGTCCTCGTGGCTATTTATCATATTCATGGATAAGTGTCTAAGAACTGCACTCTTCGACGAAGAAGGTGTAGATCTCCAAACAGTTAAGGTACGTGGGTTAGCTTTCGCAGATGACAAGATTGTTATGGCAGAATCAGTCGAGGACTTGCAAAGAATGTTGAATAAACTTCATACAAGCATGAAGGACATGGGACTCAAAATTAACGTAAATAAAACAAAAATCATGGTGTTTGAGGGAAAGAGTGAGAAAACAATGTGCAACATTGTCCTAAATGATGAGAGATTAGAACAAGTTGACAAGTACGTATATCTAGGTAGTCTATTCACTAGCGACGAAAAAATAGATGGGGAGTTAGATAGGCGCATAAATAAGGGTAAACAGGTTATCGGTAGAGCAGGGTCCATCCTAACAAATAAAAACATATCAAAAAAAGCTAAAATGGCCATACACAATTCTATATTCGTACCGACTGTACTATACGGTAGCGAGACATGGACATGTCAAGAAAAGGACAGGAGTAAAATTAACGCGATCGGCATGAAACCTCTGCGCATAATATGCGGGAAAACACTAATGGACAAAGTCCGAAACGAGACAATCCTCAAAGAATGTGGTGCAAAAGAGACAATAGTTGACACATGGGAAAGAAATCAGTTAAGATGGTTCGGACATCTTGAAAGAATGAAAGATGAACGACTGACCAAACAAGTGTATAAAGGTAAAGTAAATGGCAGAATGCCCAGAGGTAGACCGCCGAAAGAATGGTTAGAATCTGTAAATGAGACATTAATCCGTAGAGACATAAGAAGCCATAGAAACACAAGAGCTTGCATGAAAAAATGCATGGACGTGAAGGAAGCTAGAGTAGTATGCCAGGACAGAAAAGTGTGGCGACAAATAGTTTGTAAACAGAGTGACAGTAGAATGAATGACGCCTGAAACAAAGATCTTGGATACTAATGGGCCCAAGTGGAGAACCATACATAACAATTTTGTGAGGCTCTTCACTTGGGGTGATCGCTAGAGAGATTGATCAGCAACCTGGGTCGGAGCAGTGTTGCGGAGTAAACGTGTCATTTAAATAAATAACACGAGAATTCCAGATCAATCTAAAATATATATACCTAACACTTATATACCTATCCACCTCATACCTATATTCCTACCTACCTTATACCTATATACCCATATGCACACTACTTTTCTCCAACCGAGCAAGTCACGCCTACCCCGAAAGGGAAATGGCTTAATGGTATAATTCTATTTGAAAATTTATGAACAAAAAATCTTTCCTATTCATGCCTCGTCAACTTTGAATCATGTCGATGAAAAAAGTTTTTCTGTTAGAAACAGATGATTCATATATTATAAATGAGCATAACTTTCTTAATCTTCAATAAAGTGTATTAATATTATAGATCAATCGATTTTGCTCGAATCAAGGAATCTTTTCCGTTCTTGCATCAATTGTAAATTATGTTAGTGAAAAAAGTTTTACTATAAAAAACCGTGTTTTCAAATATTATGCATAACCATAGCTTCCTTACTCTTCAATAAAATGTATCAATGCTATAGATCAATCGATTCGTCTGGAATCAACACAACTTTTCTATTCTCGCATCAACTTTAAATTATGAGAATTAGAACATTTTTAGTATAAAAATCCATTTTAAATATATATAAATTACCATAACTTCCCTACTCTTTAATAAAATTTATTAATATTGCAGGTCAATCGATTCGTCTCGAACCAAGGAATCTTTTATATTCTTGCATCAACTTTGAATTATATTGAAGAAAAAAGTTTTACTATATAAACCCGTATTTTCAAATATTATGCATTATCATAGCTTCCTTACTCTTTAATAAAATTTATTAATATTATAGGTCAA